>CAUJNA010003335.1:394553-479553 GCA_963377175.1 Effrenium voratum
AGCGCTGGGAACGCCTTCGGGAACGAACGGTTTCTGCTGCCTGGCCGTAGCTCACGACCCAAGGCCATGCATGAGGTCAAGGTGAGTCAAGGAAGATGATTCTACTTAAACCACCAGAGGGTCCCACTTTAAAGGAAAATGGTCTTCCAGGACCCCTCAGTCAGGTTCCCTGATTGTTGGAGGGAGGGTACTTGAAGAACATTCCAGGGGGACCTTCCCAATTCCATTCCGAACCCCAAAACATCCGAATCTTTGCAGGAAACCATCAGTCGAACCCAGTGGAAGCGGATCCGGCTGTTTGAAAAGAACCATGGCTGAACAGAATGGACAAGGAATCAACCCCTGGAAACACACGCGACTTGCTTCACCAGGAACATGCTCACGCGCCAAGGAAGAACACGCCACGTCCTTGATCAGGAGCCATGGAGCTTTTGTCCTTTCCCCGCCCGACAGGTTTGGGATTGTCAGAATTCAAGAGCATGCAAAAACCGAAAGCTGCTGTTGGTGATGCCACAACTCAATCTGCCCAGAAAGCACTGGGCCACTGAGTGGTCCACTCGCGGCATTGAATCTTAATACTTGACCAACCCAAACGCAGTGCTCCCTAAGAAAGGAAACTTCATGGGTCAACGGATGAGGTCGCAAAAGAACCTGACGTTGCCACGATTTGCTCATCCTCATCCCTTCACGCGGAGAGCAAGATTCCCCTGAGCTTCAGGCATCACCTCCAGACCAGAATTGACGGAGCCACGGCACCTCAACAACGGCTGGCATCACACATGTTTCTCAGCTGCGCCAACCCACTGCTAAGCTTCTTCAGCCACTCACCTGAAGAAGATAGCACCGAGACACCATTGATGGTTAATCAGAACAACGTTCACTCAAAAGCAGGGCGCATAGGCATAGGGCATCCTCAAATCGCATGGAGTCCGTTTGACTGCTGGCAAGACAAAACCATGAGACGACCAACCAACTGGGAACGTACCGTATCTTCGGAAACGCCCACATAAAATCCTGCATTAGGCTTGCCTTGAGCGAGTTTCGCAGATCCTGTCGTGGGCCTATGGCTGTCAGGCTACAGGATCATCCTCCTTGTAGAGCCGCTTGCCCCGGCAGCCCACATCCTCACATGAGCAGCAGCCAAAATCCGCAGCCACTAGAACCAGCTGCTGAAAAGGCAAACAGGTATTTGGAGCACTGCTATCACGATTTCAACAAATCAGTACCCGGATCATATTTGCGTTCATGACTTTTGCCAGTTTCAATATCCACCAGCAAGAAATCACCCATGCTTGAGACATGCAAAATTCGTACCGGACCCCTCTGGATGTTGTTACCAGGAAAACACAAGAGAACCATGAAAAAATGATGTTCTGACTCAACCAGGTACCGGAATTTCAGACGTTGACTGGTGAAAAATGCCATAAACAATGATCACCACCCGTGCCACTGAGCCAAGTTTAGGTTTCTGCCATTCAATGGACCCGAGGCTCTTAGGATCGGCTCAAGACGGTGAGACGGTGACTTGCTCTCCTTACATACACCTGAACATTGCCCTGTCAATACTTTCCCCTTATTTTGGTAAAACAAAGCAATCAAACGGTTGCAAAATGTATCTTTTAAGGAGCCCTGTTGCTTCAAGTCCATTTGACGCTTCGTTTGAGATTCGGTACAGTACCTGTTTGTTGTGGTTTTAAAGTGAAACCAGAAGGACTAGCCATCATTTTGTGGGTGCCCTAAAAAAGAGACACGCCAATTTGGTGAGTCAGTCCCCCACATCCTTCAAATGGACCATAGACTGGCCGAGCCTGTGGTGGAGCTTCCTCTGGCAACTGGGCGAAGGTTGGTGCGAAGGCCACTGTGCTCCAGAGGCCCCGTCCGGCAATTTTGACGTGCCCCAAAAAGACCCAGGCGCCAAATACAGCGTCGGAAAACATAGAAACCTACCCATCCCATTTGTGCTGTTTACGCTGTCTAGCGCTCGGACAAGCAGCTAAGCAAGACACACACCAATGCGCCCGTGGTTGCCCCTTCTCGGGCGAACATGAGCGACTTCGTATGACGCCAAGAGAATCAAAGCCTCCGAGACAGCGGTTCGCTTTGCCCATGGAGGCAATGGTGATTGGCCCTGGGCAAATCGAACGACCCACAGGATCCATTTTGCATGTTTCTCAAACTGGTGGACCACGCTTGGTATTCAAAGCCAACCAAAATGTTGAGGAACACCTTTACGGAGCGTACTCTTTTTTTAGGGGACGAAAATGGTGGTTTGCTGTTCGTTTCCCTTCAAAACCACAAAACCCAGGGCACCCTTAGAAACGACCCCGGCCCACCCCGCCTCATCCCAGACCAATCCCTCTCCGATTGTTTTCCCGCCGGGCTGCTGGGGGCGCACCGAACCAGGCGGTGTTTTGGCCCACGGTGATCCTTGAAACGCGCAAAAAAAAAGCGCGCGAAAACGCGGCGTCGTCCCATTTGTTCTGTGTGTGTGCCATAATTTAGGGGATCTCCGGTTCCTGGGTCCCTTCTTTTCCTTCCCTTGAAACCAGCCCCAAAACAAATATCTGAAAAAAAAAGACACCCAAAGTATCCCAAAAGAGGTCTCCGCTGACTTGAAGCCCTGCTTGGTTTCCTAGCTTCTGTCTTGCTGTCCAAGGGTCGGGCTGTGACTAAAACCCAAGGGCAAGATCGTGTTTTCCCATGTTTTCCCCAAGGAACCTTTGCAAGATTCGGCTTCTCTGTGTTCAACCTTGCTTGGCGGTCGTTGGGCTCTCTGTAGTTGTTGTCCAGCAACCAGACTAACATGTTGACAACATTCAGTCAATACTCTTAACATCTCTTAGCATGGAATTGACCACCAATACATGTGGCCCAGGTGACTCGAGGTGCCGGAAAACGGGCAGCATGATGTGCAGCTTCACTGACCAGCACGGAAGCGCGAGAATGGACCAAAGCGCAAAAACAAGATGCGCAAACAAGCCAGAAGGCAGGCAAGCAGGCACGCAAAGCAAGCAGGATTGACAACGGGTTTTGCGGAGGCTGGCTGGTGGCCTTGCAGCAAATCAAGCCTAGGCATGGGAGGTTTCTTTCTGCGTGGTTTTGAAGGTTGCTTTTTGGGGCAATATGTCCGCGGCTCGGTGCTGGACATGTTCCTGCAAGCACAGCACAATTTCATGAATCTTGTTCAGCTATTTCCTTGCGTGTGTGCCTTTGGCCTGGTCGCTGCTGCTGGCTCCTGCCACAGAAGTTGGAACCACACTCCAAAAACTTGGCTGCTGTTGACCCCCCTGCAAAAAGTTCAACTTTTCGGGGTTTAGTGGAAAACCCCTTGGTTTCCCAAAAGGTGCAAGTCTAAAGATCCAACCCAATAGCAGTCAAGAAATTCGGAGTTTCAACGGTAGCCCCATAGAGATTGTGTCAATCAACTTCAGGCACCTGCTTCCAAGGCCTTCCGGATCCTGCTACTGGCAAGCGGCTGCTGCATGTTCCTCTCCAGGTGCTCCCATTGGAAGGCCTGACGGCATGCCCTTGATGTGTGGATGGGCAGTGTGCCCTCATTTAACATGACGCATAGGGTCTGTCGCTCTTTTCTGAGGCTACCTGTTGTTGTGGTTTTGAAGCCAAAATGACAACGACCATCAAAGGCACAGCCAAGGTCCACAGGAGAATCCCTGCACACTGGGCCCCCTCCTTTCACCGCCTCACTCACAGATTTCACATGTCCAGCTTTTGGGCTGGAAAAAGATCATAGCCGGTGCTATCAGCGTTATTTATTTGATGGGACCTGAAAAACACATGGACAAAACCAAGCAGCTAAAATCGCTACACGCAGGCACTCATTCCATGACCAATCTCCTTATAATGGGATGGTCGCGACATAGGATATCTGCCCAATGATCTCAATCACCTCCAACACGATGTCTCACTGGCCCTACACCCCAAGTCCAGTTCGGCAAACGAAGATGAAAAAAACAAACAAACTCTTGTCGTATTAGATATACTTTAGGCCTGCTTGCCCAGCCCCGGAGCAAACAAACAAATGTTCGCAGTTAAGTGGGGATTTCCCACTAAACCACAATAAGCAACAATGTAAAATGTTTCCCAACAACCATGAAGGAGGTGTCTTACCAAAACCGGGTGTCTTGGCCGTCCCACCTTCCCCGCAGTCCCACCCGCCCGCAGCCCGCCGCCGCCAAGGCCGCACCGATGGAGTGCCCCGTGATGGTCACGTGCTCGCAGCCCTGCAGCGCCTCAACGACCTTCGAGCCCACCTGTGCCCGGAAGTCCTCGATGGCGAGCGTCCGTCGAATGGACTTGGCTGGACTTCGCTGCGGGTCAAACATAGGGTAACCCCAAAATGACTTGCCCTGGCAAATGGAAACATGGACTACAACCCGCAGTGCCCTGAGGTTTAATTTTAACCCATACCCACTTCTTTTGGGGCTTTTTGCGGGGACAAGAAGGAGGGGGGTTGTTTTTCTTTCAGTTGGCCTCACAATAACGGGTACCCTCAGAAAGACACACCGGTAAACGGCGGTTTGGTGGTTTGGACCAATTTTGGGGGCACCGGGAACTGGGAAACAAAACCTCAAACCACCAGTCAACTAAGGCTTACCTGATATATGATCTTTGTTTGCCATGGTTGCACAGTTTTACGAAGAAACGCGAAGACACTACACACAACAGCGGTAGTTTTGATGGTGCCACATGTAGAAGTGACCTTTGTACTCAAGCAAACCACCTCTTGCTTCCGTTTCAAGGAGGGCAAGTCCCTTCAGTGGGCTTGTCACCTGCAAGATCTCGCACCAACGCATGACTGCCAGACAACAGGTTTTTGGCTACTTCTCTTCTTGCCGGGGTTCCGTGTCTCCTATTTGTTGAGCCGCCATGTGGCTGGGAATTCCAGCTCTCAAAATGGGTGAGGCTTCAGTGGCACAGCCCCGCCCAGGTGAAGGCAAGCGCTCGTGATGTTTCAAAGTCGACTATGCGGGTCCCACCATCGGAACATTGCTGTAGCAAAAGAAGGCTCTAACCATCAAAGTGGACAAGCCAAACAGGACGGGCATATTTATATGTATATCCGCGCCGTGGACCCCCGCCCGCCCCTGTGGGGTGGGTCTTCCCCCCACAAGGGTAGGCCCCCCGCCCCTGTGGGGTGGGTGGGTGGGTGGTTGGGTGGTTGGGTGGTTGGGTGGTTGGGTGGTTGGGTGGTTGGGTGGTTGGGGTGTGGTTGGGGTGTGGTTTGGGTTGGTTTAGGGTTAGTTGGGGTGTGGTTTCGGGTTGGTTTAGGGTTGGTTTAAGGTTCGTGTAGGGCTGCCGAAACTCCTTGGGCAAAGTCGCCAGATGCTTCCTGCAACAAACCGTCTCAAATCAAATCGTGCCTTCCAAGGGTGCTGCAACTGTCCCCAAAAAGATTCAGTTCCCACACGACCCGTGCTAAACCCAGGCAGAAGCGGTTTGAAAAAAGGCCCCGGCCTGGCCATCATGGGAACTTGTCTACCCAAGCCGGGCGAACCGGACTGTCCTCGTATACCTCCCAATAGAAGCGGTGGAAGCGGTGAGAGCCAGCTGTGAACTCCTTGACAGCCTCCAGACTCCCCGATGAATTCCGCCGGAGATTCACCGGCTTGTAGTCCATAATGCCTTCGTTGAACCAAACGCTGGTGAAACATCCGAAAGGCCAACTGGGGATATCGATGCTACATATGCAATGATTCAAGCTTCCAAAGCATGTGCAGGCTAATCTGTGTCACTGCTTCAAACCATAACTTCGGCCTTCAACTGAGAGGTACCCGAGTTGTTTGTGATCTGTGTGCGCATTTTGCGCAACGGAAGGCGGCAAGTTTCAAGAGGCTCCAAGCCTGGCGAGCAATCAGACACAGGAAGGATCAAACAGTCAACCAGCAAGCGGGCACCATTGGGACAATATGCGCCGGTCAAAAATGCCCTGGACGGGCTGTGTATGAATATCATGGCATGGCATCGCCAAAAAGACTATTGAGCATGCGACCGCAATGCGCAACTTGATCAAAGAACTCGTCTGCCTACCACCAAGCTCAAATCATGTGGGCATGATTTTTAATTAGAGACCCTTTAGTGGACATCATTTGGCTGAGGATTTGTGTCCTCCAAACAGGAGGTCCCTTATAAAAAAACAACTCATGGCCCATTGAATTTCAACGCGAGCTCATCTTATTTGCCCAGAGGGATTGAAACTACAATAGTCATGTAAGAGTCATGTAAAACTTAAAGAACACTGATTCAACTTGCTCAAAGCAGATTGAAAGCAAGAGGCGAAAAGCGACTCCTGTTCGGACCAAATTTAGTCGGACAAGCGGAAAACAGGTTTGGGGAACACATATCCAACCAAAAGAAGCAAGCAAAAAAGACATCACCAAATGCAACACACACACAGACAAACAGCGCATCAAAGAAAACAAAACAAGCCACACACAACAACACCAAAAAAAACACGACCTTGGAAAACAATCACAAGCAACAAACCAACATAACAACAACACAAATCAAGCAAAACCAAGCCGAACAATCCAAAACAAACAACAGAGCACAAAACTAACTAAGTAACTAAGTAAGTAACTAATAACTCACGGACGGATGGACGGATTGAAAAGCTGACTGACTGTCTAACTGGCAAACTGACTAACTCACTGACCAAGTGCCTAACTGGCTAACTGACAACCTGAACAACTTCCTAACAAACAATACCAGTAGAGCCGGCAGAGCCGGTGGGCGGAAGTTTCTAAAGCGAGAAAAGTGCCTATAGGAAGAGCTTGACTTGTTTGTTTTTGGTCGCGCTCTTTCTTTGTCTCTTTCTTTTTCTTTCTCCTCTTCCCGAAGAGTGTATCTTTGGCCTCCACACGCTGTTCACAAAAGACAGTCCCAAACAGAAGGACTCAAGACTGGGGGCAGCACTTTCGCAAGGTCAGGTGCAGATAGATAGATAGATAGATAGATAGAGAAATAGATAGAAATAAAGAAAGAAATACAGAAAAAAAAAAGAGAAAGAGAAAGGAAGAAAAAGAACGAAAACACGAAAGAAAAAAAGAGAGAGACAACGAGAAAGAGGAAGTGCAGAGAAAAAAGGTAGGAAAGAAAGAAAGAAAGAAAGAAAGAAAGAAAGAAAGAAAGAAAGAAAGAAAGAAAGAAAGAAAGAAAGAAAGAAAGAGAGAAAGAAAGACAGACAGACAGAAAGAAATAAAGAACGAGAAAGTAAGGTGCCTTAACTGCCACTGTGGGTGTTCGTTGACTGCCACCGCAAGTGCAGATACTGGGCTTCACCCTGTCAGTTTGGGGTTGTAGGCGGAGCCACTCGAACGGGGGAAAGGTGGGGCACTGATCTTTTGGAGGCCAAAGATAAACTCTTACGGTAGGGCGGTCCCTGTTTTAAACTGCGCCTGCCACGAAATCTGTACTTGGCCTCGCGAAAGCGCTGCGCCTGCCACGAAATCTGTACCTGACTTTGCGAAAGTGCTGCGCCTGCCACGAAATCTGTGCTCGACCTTGCGAAAAGTGCTGCGCCTGCCACCTTCGTCTCTGTCTTTGTCTCTCTCTTCCCATTTGATCTAGCTATCCATCTATCTATCACCTGACCTTGCGAAAGTGCCGCGCCTGCCACGAAATCTGTACCCGACCTTGCACGGGCACAAAATGCTGTGCAGTGGGCAACATTCCGAGCACGTGGCGAGACCGCACGCTGAACAGGGGTACCCTTCGCGTGTTTCGCATGTCTGACTCTACTTTTCATTTTACGGAAGTTTTCTAACTAAACTTCCTTTGATAATACACTGGCAAACTGACTCGCACACCAACCAACCAGCCAACCAACCAGCCAGCCAGCCAGCCAGCCAACCAGCCAACCAGCCAACCGGCCAGGCAGGCCGGCAGGCAGGCAGGAAGGCAGGCAGCCAGCCAAACACGCAACACAAACCAACAAACCAACCAACAACAAACAAAACAAACCAACAAACCAACCAACCCGACTACAAAACACACATTAAAAACAAGAAACAAACCAACAACCCACACAAACCAACAAACACAAAGAAAAACAAACACAGACACCATCAAACACACAAGCATACACACATGCAAACCGACAAAGCAGCCAGGAACACACACCAGCAACCCGAAACCAAACCAAGAGGTTCAAAGACTGAACTTGCCGCGAGGGATTCCTAGGGCCCCCGCCTGCCACGAAGTTGAGGTTCGCCGCGCCGCTGAAGGCCAAAGTACAGGTGGCGGGTTTCCTAGGGCTCGGAGCGCGCGGCTTTTGGCTGAGCCGAGGGCTTGGGGCGGGGAAGGCAACGGGAAGCCGAAAACACAACTCCATCTTGAAGCCCGAAGGAAACATTGGGCCTGAAGAAGTGACATGAATGAACATCATGATATGAACATTTGGGCAAGGAAACTAAGCTTCAGGAGGGAAACAGGGCACTCTTGGAGAGAAGGTGCGCCAAAGCCGCGAAGCATTTAAACAGAACAGTACCTACTCCACCTCAAGTAGAATAAATAACAATGTAACACAACAACGGCCTTCTTCCAAATCATCTGGTTGGATTGTCTTCCAGAACCCTGAGCTTTTCGGGGCTATCTTGCTCGGATTTATTCATCAGGCCAAAGGCGCTGGGGCAATGCCAGATTTGGTTTGCCTCAAAATAGATTCGGTATCCCAAAAACCGATGCTTGCAGGGTTTGGCAGCGATCTCTCGGCTTGCTTGCTGGCTTGGTGTTTGTTCTTTTCATCAGGCTGAGATGTTGTTTTCTTCGCATCCCGTCTAAACTAAAATGTGTTCTGAAAAGCAACCAATGGGGGCAGGTGCCACGTTTTGGAGGCGCCGCCCTCTAGAGAACAGAAATAGCATACCTCCCAAAGGAAATGATCCTTCCACCTTGCAACATTCCAGAGCAACCCGGGAGGGAGGGCGGGAGGGCGGGGGCTGGGGGGGGGGGGATGTCGAAGAAATATCGGACTCCGCTGAGTTGCTCTTTTCCCCGCCATCCAATTTAAACGGCGGCGCCGGCAGAAGCGGAACCGGCCATCTTTTTCACACCAAAAAACGCCGAATTCGGGATTGCTTCCCGGCGAGATCCAGGCTGGGTCAGACTTCGCAGGGGTCCACCCCAGACCGGTCATAGTTTACAGTGCAGGTACTGTGGAAGAGGAATCAAATGCAGCCTTGCAGGGTCAAAGAGAACATCAGTGAAATAGGAAAGCAAGTAGCAACTGGCGATGAGTGCAAAGCATTCTCCTGAGCAACTGCATCCAAAAATAACAAGACATAACGACCCAGACTTTCCGAAGGCTCAACATTGCACCACTTCAGAATTGATAGCCCAAAATGCATGCGCAGCGAAAGGTCTTGTGGCTCCTCAATTACGGTAGAGCCAGTGAAGTGGTCGAAACTGAAACATCGAAAAGGGATCAAAATTGCCAAACCAACCTCCCTCGCGCCTTGCTGGTTTTCGACCTGCACTGTCATGCCTGCATGCCAACATGCTTACGGCCGCCTTCCTTTCTCATGCTGAGGGGCATGGCACATCGACCCACCAGGGCAATCGGCTCGGTCCACTTCACCTTGGCCAGCACGGCGGAGACGATGCCTCTGCTCTCCAGCTTGTAGTAGAAGTCCTCAGCCAGAAGCGGCAAGGTGGAGGGGTGGGGAGCCGGGTCACGGCTAAGACTTTGAGGGGCACGCCCACCCCGGGCTTTTCAACTTGGCTAGGTCCTCCAGTAGAGAGGGTAAATCAAGGGTACCCCTTTTTTCTGTTGTCTATTTCAGTAGGGGAACCCTCCCAACCAAAAACCGGTGAGAAAGGGCACTACTGGGGGACCTAGTTGAAATGGACCACAGGCACAGTCCTTTGCAAGCGGACTTCATACCTCCCGAGCCCCACAAGGCTCGCAAAAAAAATGTTTGTCAAGCGAAGCAACAAGGGAACCAACACATCTATGGATTGGGCCGCTTGGCAACTTGCGGATGGGGTTATCTCTACAACCCAATGAAGGAAAAGCCTCCCAATTGCTGCTCACAGAGACACCATGCAAACAAATCCAGAGTATAGTGGAAAAGGCCATTCCATGACTTCTTCATTCTCTCACACAACATGTGCCCAACAAAAAAAATCGAAACGTATAGAAACTTCCCAGCGTGGTGCTCAAACCACTGTGGTTTCCGCCAGAAAAACCAAGCAACCTTTACCCCACCCCGCCACCCCGGAGCTGAGATCCTGGCGCTCCAGCTGTAGCCTTGAATCAGCGCGTTGAAACGCTGGGCCCCAGAAACGGGCTTTGGGGCCTTGGGCGCCCCAAGGCCCCCAACTTCTGGAGAAAAACCACGTGGATTCTTGAAGAACAACCAGGCAAACACAGTAGACCGGCCACTTATCTGGGTGAAGTATAATATTTCACCAGCCTGCAATAAGGTGGTCCGGGAGCTATTCCCCACAAAAACCACCATTTGGGGTGAGGTCGTGTGAGGTCGTTATAATTCACCCAGGCTTATTCTTGGTGGTCATCTATCTACAAGAAGCAAGCACCATGCCGCGTATACCCTCGTGGCTATGCAAGTAAAGCCCTCGCTACAAAGGAAACCGACCCCTCGGTTAATCCCTTCGCGAAAGGCATGCTTGTAAAATATGTACAGGAGCCCTCGCGGTGTGTCCGTTAAAGCTCGTCTTGTCCATAAGCTCAGCAGTGCTGCTTTAAAGCAAACCGTCAAGTGAACAGAAAACACCGTGTCAGAATTCGGCCGTGTCAAAACATGTCAAAACGGCCTTGCCACACAGTGTTTAAGACAAATAAGCCCAAGACTGGGCAAATGACAGGTCGATCGATGAAACCAAACCATAATCGGGACATGACTCCCATTATAGGACTCGACCCGAGGCGGGCTTGTTTTTGTAAATGGAGATAATTCGGTAAAAAAGGGGCCTAACGTCCAGGCATGCCCACGGCTGCATGCAATCTTGGCTGGCTGTCAGGCAGGCACATTGGCGCCGTCGGGGGGTGATCTTTTTTGTTGCACCATATTATGTGCAAAGATATGCCAGTCACACCCGAGTAGGTTTGCGGCGGAATTTCCCCCTTCAACAATCCTCACAATCTGTCAGCTAGACTCATCTAGACCAGGTCACGCTCCTTTCCAACAGCTATATGGGGCTGTCTTTTCTTTCAGGATACCCCCTTGTTTGTTGGTTTTACAGGAACGCCAAAAGGAACCCGATGCCATTTTGGCGGGTCACCCTAAAAACAAGACGAGCCACCAACGAAGCCCCCCATGCATGGTTGCCCAAAAATCAGAGGTCCACTAGGGTCCCGATACTTTCCACTTTAACCATCACCCCACCAAAGGAAGAACCCGTTCAAAGGTCCAAAAAGTGATGGTTTAAACCATCAAAAGAGAAATGTAGTGAACCCTAACCTTAAAACGACACACCTACAAAGCCCCCCCATTGCCACAAATCAGACCCACCTGCGTTTTCTCATATCAAAGGGCATGAAAAGATGTCCTTGGCGTAGCTCTCGAGTGACCGTATGCCCTTGTCATCATAGGACGTCGCGACCTGCGGCTCGAGAAACGAGAGACGCGATTCCCGAAGAGCGCGCACGTGCTCGTCTTTTGTGGGAGCTCCCACCAAGTAACCCGGTCCTCGTTTGGGTGTTGCCCCATTTTCCTTTGAACCGACCCCCGAACGTGGCTGGATGCTGACTGGGAGGGTACCAAGAGTTTTGGATGGCTTTTTACCACAAGGGTATCTCGTGAGAGACCACGTCAGCTCCCTTTGACCTCCCTTAAAACACCCGTCAAGAAAGGTGTCCCTCATTTTAGGACCCACACAGTCGCTTCACATCGCGAGCAGACGCACAAACGCACATCCTCTGGCAAGGCGCCATGCGAGCCAGCTGCGACTCCAGCGCCATAGTGCCGCAGGGGCAGTGAAAGTCACCTGAAGACGTTGTCAAAATGTTTGGTCTTGGCTGGAATTAGGACCCCAGCAAAAAACACCAATTGTTTGCCTGGTTCGTGGAAAACAGAGGGGACCCAAAAGCAAAAACATAAAAAGGGGGAACTAATTCTGGGAAAGTGGTAAGGCGGCACGAGGCGCCACGAGGGTCTGAGATGGGGCCACTGTTTTGGGCAGCCATGGCCGCTGATGATCTGATGAGGTTGGGGAGGGCGAGAGTGTCTACCTGCCGATTGGAGGGTGAGAGGAAAACAAATGCACGGTGGTCAATTTGAGGCTCAATCCGGTCCATTAAAGCAAGGGCGGCTGAGCAACCGCCGCTTTGATGATTGTAAATACAAGGTGACTCAGGGCGGTCCATGCAGGATGCAAACACAACATGCCATATCGGTATACATACCTATACATAAAAATATGTTCGCAAGATGAGGATGTAGAACTTGGGCCTAGAAGTTATGATTGCCGGCCATATATCAACAGCTGCAACCAATTGCAGCAACACTGTGTTGCTCATGCCTCGCTGAAGGGAAAGTGTTCTTCAGCTCAAGCCACACAGATCCGTTGGCTCCAACACATGAGGCTGGCAGGCCTTCTGGCCAGCTGCCACCGAAATAGAAGTCGTAGAGCCATGGTGGGTGTGCAAGCGAATCATCAAAACGGCCACATATTTGAATACATACAAAGTGGCCTTCACGTTGCAGTTTGACTGCTGCATGGTTCTGGGCGGTTTCTGCATAGCATCTGGGATGGTTGTGCGTGTGCACGTGTGCGACGACATGGACAATCTCAGCCAGCAGAGTACAACAGTCAGGTCAGCAAAGCAGAACAATATGTTCATGCACTCGCTTCAGCTAGGCCGCTTTTAAGGCTTGATAATGCTGACCCCCGATTAATAAACCCCAGTTTATTAGTATGGGGGGGGTGTTCCCCTCCAAAAGTGCTAAATCCCAACTAAAACCAGGGAAACCCCCATAATAAACGTTTTTTTAAATCCGGGGTCAACATTAACCTGGGCCATTCCCATTATTCCTTGGTCAGCTTCCGGGAAACATAAAAAAAAAGGTGGGACCCTTGGTATCACCAAAACCGGCCGTCGACCGCCCTCCCCGAGCCGAGCCGCGCGCTGCGTCGCTCCCCGGCGGGCCATTCCTCTCGAAGCGCGCGGCCGCCGCGGCGGCCGCCAGGCTGAGGAAGGCGAGCCGCATGGACGGGAGAGAAGGGCCAGGCCGAGCTGCAAATCCAATTTGGAGACAAAGCCACTGGGGTTTTAACCGAGACGAAAAAGAAGGAGAAACAGAAGGAGACTAAAGCGTTGACTCGAAAGGAGGCAGACCAATCTCCGCGGAATGTAGGGCATCGCTTCCTCTGCAGGTTTGCAGCACCTGTGTATTTCGCAAACTGCGACAGCTGGTTTGAGCCAATGTCAACACAAGACACTAGACTATGACGGCAACATTCAAAAGGCTATGAGGGCAATGCATGCTTCCTTCCAAACTTATAACAAACGCGTATAGGAAAAACCACGCAGGCGTCCAAACCGGATGGCCAGGGATGATCGAATTGTGCCCAGCCTAACAGTCCCGCATGCTTGCCATGATAAATACCTGAACACGTGCAAATAGTGTCCCATCGTCAGTAGGAGGGGCAAGCTCCGGAAGAATCTCGCGGACAAGCACCCCAACATTCCATTTGATTAAGCCCCCGGAACAAAAACAAAAAAACATAAGAGCATATGTCCAGTAGTGATACATTCCGCTTAAAACCAACAAGCGACAATAAAAAAAAACAAGCACAACATTTCAGCAAATGGAGGCAACAAACCGTCCAGGATCCAACCTCATCCTACTGTTTGCCCCAAGAAGACCCTAATGAGGCTCGATTCGGGTGCTATTCTGAAGCAACAGGAGGGGGGGTGGCTTGAATCTTATGGGACTGACGGGCCACGTCCCTATGGCTCCTGCTGGACAAACAGACTGCCCATACCTTAACGACTTAATTCTTCGAAGCATCTTGTCAAGATCGATAACATGCCGATGCTGGACAAAACAGAGAGACAAAGCAAGATTCCTACCTCAAAATTGCCAAGGTGTCTCACTGCTGCTTTCAGGCCTGCTGAATCCCAACTGTGTTCTCTTTTAAACATCAACCATGCGGCAAAAAAAAAAAACACCCCCTGCCGACGCCGAGGAATGCGTCACTTTTCTGGCGCCTGCCGGCCTGCCCAGAGATCCAGGGATCGATCCGGAGATCCAAAGTTTGGCAGCTTGGCCTTAGGTTGCGCCCGGGCTGGGGTTGGGGTTCCGGTTCGGGTTTCTTTCCTCTTTTTTTTGGGGGGGGAGGGGGGTTCGGGTTGGGGTTGGGTTTTTTGGGGGGAGGGGGGGTTGGGGTTGGGGTTGGGGTTCGGGTGGGGTACCTAATGCGAAAAAGGGACCCGACGACTTGCCAAGCAAACGCCAAGTGCGGATTTTTGGGTCGGAGACTCCAGCTGTGTACCGTCACTCCAAGAACCATGCGTCAATACATGCACAGTTGCCGCTTCTCCCGTTTTTTCTGGCTGTAACCAGTTTGTTTGTCTTCTTCTTCATTTTTTTTTTTTAAATCAAATTTGTGATTTTGGAGGGCCATTATCACGGGTATCTTTTTTCCAAGGTCGGTTGAAAGGATCCGTCAAAGAAAAACAAATGAGACCAAATCGTGGATTGCCCGGCTCCACATCCCGCCCAAATCGGCCACCGCGCGCTTGTCCGCAACGTTGTGAAGGGCCTAGGTGCGGTCAATGGTCGTCTATGGCCCGTCCAGTAGTCAATCTGGTTCTCAGGGAGCAACAGCAACTTTTGGCTGCGAAAACTAAGGATACACGGAAAGCGGCACCTCCCAACGACACCGCTGGTTTGGAAACATAGTGTTTTGTGCGGGGGTCACCGGTGGTTGGAAAACTGATCGAGTTGGAATTCTGAAAAACTGGAATTGGAGACAAACCCAATGCTACCAAGATTTACGTAAGCAGCAACCATCGGGCAAGGCAAGCAAGCAAGCGAAGCTGGGAATTCGCGCCGATCTTGCCTCCGGACTTTCAAGTGGGGAAAGACATGTTGCAGGTGACAGCACCTGCAAAACCAAGGCCGTTGCGCAGAGGACATGGATCCGAACAAGGAGCCATGAGTCATACAAAAGCAAATGGAATAAGCCACCCAGGGACCAAGCAAACGTTCAAGGCATCAAGCCATTGCACGACAAAACCATGCAAGGGAACTGCATACCTTGATTTCATGTAAGAGCGACACCTGTACTGTCGAATATCTACATTTCATGTCCCTCAACAACATCCACCAATTCCTTAACGCCTCAATAGGTATTGGCTGCTCCCACCAGACAATCGAGCGCTAACGTTCTATTGTGCCGGGGGCAAGACACGGTCGACGCGCGCCTTCTGCCGAGGGCAGCGTAAACACGCAGATGGAGGAACTTCGTGGAAGTGAGTTGTCGCGTGCGAGAACACAAAAGCAGCCACACAAGTACCTGGAGTCTCCTTCTGACCCTTAAGAAATGGGTCCATGACTCCATTATTTTGGGTAATGACCCCATTTTTTACGTTCGCTTTTTGGGAAGCCCTTTCGCGGCCGTCCGGGCGCGCTCTCCCCAAATGTCAAACCCAGACTTCCTCACGGCACCACGCCATAGATCTGAAGGGTCTCAAGTACACGGCGATCAGCCAAACTGATATGCCAAAACAGCAGCGCTCAGGTGTTTGCACCAGCCACCAGTGTCAGACTTAGAGTAAAGGCAACAAAAAAGCCCGCCCCTCTCTCTCTGTCCCGACCGAGTCGCACTGCTGCCACTACTGCAAACTGGCTGGCAACCTTGGATGCTCGCCGGAAACCAGGGCGGGCACGCAAGTTCCAAGTTCTCAAGCAGCAAACGCCTGTCAGGGCTTCCCTCCTTGGCGGCAGTGGGGGAGATTGTTGACCACGCACTCAATCACAACGAGAAACAACTCGGGCACACTCGTTCTCACATTCCCTTGATGGGACTGTCTTCATCATGCCAAACGCTGTTTCGCCAACTCAGCAGAATCAAATAGCGGGGTTGCTACAAATTCTCCTGAAACCCTGGTAGGGGCGCGAGCTCGCATAGACCCAAACAGCACAAGCAATCCCGGCTTGGCAGTCTTGTACTATAACATCTGGGCCCCAACAAAACAGTGATGGGAACTTGATTCGTGTCCGACGGGTTTCCTTCAAAAACTGACATATATATATATATAGCTAGCCGCCCGCTGAAATATGGGTGTCTCCTTTGTTGGGGGACCCTGAAAAATCGTGGTGGTCCCTTTCATTCAATTTCCCTTTCAACCAACCCCGGAAGGGGCAAAAAAAAAAAAAAGCAAAAACCGACCCATAGACTGCTGTTTGCTTTACTCGAACGTACCCATGTTGCCGTTCTAAAAGGAGACCCAAAGGAGCCCACTTCTGTTTTTGGGGGTCCCAAACTTTGAGACAGAACCAATCGCCAGCCTCTTCGCCGATCTCTCGTGCGAGGCACTTTTCGGGGGCCAGGGGCTCAAAAGCCGGAAGTTCAACAGGTAACCCCGTGGGTTCACATGGGGTTTGACGTTTGGACACCTGCATGGTGTGCAGTTTCCCAAACATCTGCCTCCCAAAAGGCCCGCTGGGTAAAAGCAGCTCGGAAAGTTGCTTCAATGTCATCCCCTTGCCCCCTTTGCCCACAAAGCGGAACTCTGCCATCTTTCACCCCTCTTTTTGATCCTTGCGCCCGCCGCAGCTAAAATGTTTTGCGGAGAGAGCGAGCCGGGCTCCAATGCACCAGGCATCTCACCCGGGAGGTGCTCTTTTGGCTTCTGAAAATCATTGAAGGGCATGCTCAAGGTGCTGAAAAAGGGGCGCGCGGGGGGGGGGGGGTGCGTGTCGGGTACGCAACCAAATCAAGGCATACGGCATAAGACATATAGGCCTAAAACGTATACAGGAAACTATTTAGGCCTAAAACATATACATGTATAACACGTTTGCTTGCAACATCCCAAGGTTGACTTCTGTTTGGACTTTGGATGGGTTCCTTTAGAACGTGAGTGGCCTGAGGAGTTGCTCCTTCAAGCATAAACCAACATGAAGCAAGGCTCAATCCTTTTGTGAGGATCTTCCGTGGGTTCGTCAATGGTCAAATCGTATCATCGAACTTTGATTTACAGGGGTCCGAATATTCCTTTGGTCAACTTGGTCCACCCCTCGGAGTTGCCTATCGGCTCGGAATAAGCACAGGTGCCCTGAGCAGCGGAACACCCGCCGACAACTTGGAGAACATCATTGCAGATGTTTGTCTGACCATTGTTCGAGGTGAACCACCCACAATTCATATAGCTAAATGAAGGGCAAAAGTGTGAGGTGATCGGATCTTCTCCAGTGAGGAACTGACTATCCCCCTCCTAGCCTCCCTTTGGGGCTCGGTGCACATGTTTTCGGTCAGTCCAACAATTTGATGCTCAAACTCTGCGGCGCAGGAGATGTTTGGTGGCAAGCACACGCCCTTCGCGGTATTGACTTGGGTATCAGTGTGTCTTAAGACAGACACGACCTTCGAAATGGGTGGCTTTCTTTCGGTTCCCCTTCAAAGTACAAAACCCGAGATAAACACCCTCAAGAAAGCGCACGTCCGGGCGTCGAGACCCTGCGATCCTCTCCATGGCACAAGAATTGGTTCCCTTCTCCGGGACACCTGCGGCCGGCGATGCATTCTGCATGGCCGGCGCGTCTGCTGGCTGTACTATTCACAGGCCGATGTGGGCAAATGCGATCAGTCGTCTTGGCTACAAGTGATCTTGATTGGGACATCTAGAGCAAATCCAAGCTAATCTTGCTCACCTTAGCTAATATAAACTACCCTCAACTACCCTCAACTACCCTCAACTAACCTCAGCTAAGAGCTAACCTTGACTAACAGGTAACCTCAACCAACTTCCCGGCAAAGCTTCTTTCACTTGCCGGTCAGCATCAGCCAACTTTCCCGGATGCCTTAACTAATTCTTCGGCTGTGCTTTTCTGACCTCAACTAACTTTCCTGCTAAGCTGAACCAAACTTAACTAAGTTTCCAGGTATCCTGAACTATTGTTCCGACCAGCCTCAACTAACCTTACTTAGCCTTAACACTCCGGAAAACCCAAGCAACCTCGACTAACTTCTTGGCTACCCTCAACTATATTCTGCTGCTGATCTACAGAAAGAATACGGACGGGCAGATGGGAAGACTTCAGGGCTTCAAGCCTTTGACTAACTTTGTCGCATACAGGCACAGGAACATTGGGAGGCAAAGGTGAAGACTACTCGTGACTACAGAAAGACCTTGCGAGACTGGAAGATGCAGCAGGGTAATGTCGACTCCATATCAATTATACTGAGTTTCTTAACAGGGCGTTGTCCCTTGGTTTAGTGGCAAATCAGACCACATTTGGAACACCCCCTACTAACAAACTGGGATTGATTCATATGGGGTCAACATTACAGCAAAACTACGGGACGTTGTCCCTGAGTTTAGTGGGGAATCAGACCACCTTTGGAACACCGACTACGGGAAGGCTTCAAGAGTTTAAACGAATGCGGGAAGACAAAGGGAGAACAATGGGAAGACTTCGCGGCCATGTTGTCCAGGGTAGCCGGAGGTAGCCAGAGGTAGCCGAAACAAATGTTGGGATTTGATAGCGGAAACGCTCGCTTCCTTGGAAGAAAAGGGAAACACTTCAAGACTACAAGGGCAAGGCTACAGGAAGACCACGGGTAGGGACAGACTGGCGTTAAGCCGGCGCCTACGGCCTCCAGATTGGATAAACTGGTGGGCCAGTTTGCGCTGTCAAGGCCCATCATGGAGAAGGGTCGCTGCATCCATGACGCCACTAAAATATACCTCACAACTGTTGAGGTCCCTTGCCTTGGGCAATAAAACGACAACATGTCTCAACTCCATACCGTTCATGTGCCACAAAAGTGCAAGTGAACCTCTTGAATGCCTCACAAGATGAAACTCGATGTGCGCTTTTGTGCATCCCTCCCAAAACCCCGCCTTTTTTGATTGGCCTCCATGAGATGCCCGTGGGAACCATACAGGTCGTTGAGTCTGAGTGATTTGCCCACAGTCCCAGCCATGCCGTCTGAAAACTTTTTCGGCAACTCGCTTCCGAAGCGGAAGCCGGCAAAACGCTTCACGCGGGTCTGACCGCGCTGGTCACCGGCGAAGTTGCCGCTTCAACACGTGGGGGGGGGGGGTGTTTGTTTTGTCGGCTTCAACACTTGGGTGTGTTTAACAGAGCCTAACAGAGCCTGGCTTTGGGCCAGGCGTTGGGTTTTCCATGGTTTTCCTTTAAATACCACGAACAAAGAGGGGTGAGGCATCAACAAACAACTTCTTAAACATCACAAACAACGCATATATATTTTGGTTACTACGTATGGGGACTTCTCAATGCACCCCCGTTTTTGATTGGTTGTAGATGAAAACCAACAGGAAACCAACCTACTTCATGAGACATTGAGAAGTCTTTCGCGTTGGCTCTGAGAAGGCATACGAGAGCGCGTCGCTCTGGTGCTAGTCCCCCGAGTCAGACCCACGGGCGCGGCGGTCACGGTCATGGCCTGATCACCACAAACCCTGGGACAAGCAACCCAGTGTCTGGCTTCCCTTTGGCTACACAGTCTCGATGGAGTTGCCCCCCTGAAAAAGATACCCCAACATGGCTCCCGGTAGCTTGAAAGAAAAGGTGCAAGTTGAGGCAAGCTGTGTGGCAAGGTTTTCCTGAAGACCACTATGCTGTTCGCAAGTTCAGAGTGGGCTGTTGTGTTGTACAAGCCCAAACTTGGAGCGGGTGAGACAAGTGCCTCAAAATAGGAGCTAAGAAAAGGCAAGGGCAAACAAGTGGCAGGAATTCAAGATACTTGTCAATCATTGGCTACTCCGCAACGCGCATATCCAAGATCCAGTGCAACCTCTTGACCCCTTCTGATGAGCAACAAACAGTGCAAGAGCCATGGAATACAAATTACTTGCCCTTAGACAAATACCCAAAAAAACAAAAACGTCCGCTGACGCTACACTGAAACCAACGAGCCATCGTTTGGGTGTCTTGACGAGGCCAAACATGCAACGCTGAAGCACAGCTATTAAATGGACCGGCAACATGCATCCACATGTACAACACAACATGCAAACGCGCATTTCGCGAATCTAGGCGTGTTTCGACTGGGACTCACTGAGCTCTTAAGGACGACTTCTGCTCTGGTCCAAACACCGCCCAGGCGATAAGATGGGTCTCCTGGCAACACAACGAATGGGCAAACATAGGTCTATGTCTGGCTAAGCATTCCCAACGAAAGGTTTGAATGGACATGACTGGCACTAGAGCTACGCAAGACAGTACCCTTATCAGCAGCAACCTCTATTGATGGCTTGGATTCGCAGTTTGGATGTGGGGGGGTACCTTTCCCCATGGGTTTCCAAAAGAAGTGGGGTTCAAATCCCCAACTCACCAATGCTTAAGAAAACAACATGCTGCAAGCTTTGACTTCCTTGATAGAGCCCTCTTCACAAGTGATGCCCTCCTGTCCAGGGAAGGTAACAGCTGAGTATTGAGGAGGGGGTCATGTAGGATACTGCCACTGTTCACCTCAGGCTTAAATCGAACCATCTGGTTTTACATATGCAAAAGCTTTGGTTCCTCGTACAAGTAGTTACCATTCAGTGGACGTGCTGCAATCTTCCAGGAACACTTTGCCCACAACTAAAACACTCTCTTTCATTGATAGTGCAACTTGAAGAGAATCTCACTCCACCATATCTGCTGAGCAAAGACAAAACGTCTTGATTCGACGCTAGTTCATAGACTCAGGTCCAACACTTGCAATCAATCGTCAGGAGTTCTTGCCGCAGCCCATCCCCCGAAAACCACCCACTTCGCCTCAGACTGCCGCCTGAGTGGGTTGAATTGGGTTGGGTGGGTCGGGTGGATGCACTGCAACCATATCGTGAAAGGGCTTGCTCAACGCAAAGATCCAATCATGGTTTTAACCGTCCCAGGTTCTCAGTATCTTGAGACCTGTGCGATGAATTGCAGTTCTATGGCTAGAAAAGCGATGGTATGAGGAAACGTGTCATTTTTCCACTGAATGTGTGGTAAGGCATGGGCGGGTGGGGGGTAGGTTAGGCATTCTTGGCACTCATAGAACCCTGCGTGCTTCCGCCTGTAGCACGTCGCGCTCATACCGCATCACGCCTACTTGAAGACTCAATTCTGTGCTGCAAAAGGGACTCAACTACAGCGGAAGCCCTTCGTGTCTAGATTCTGATTTAACCAAGCAAACGGCCCTCGTTATTTTTCGCCTCAAAATTATCGCTTTTGCACCATACACTTCCCGCGGTTCGTGATGGCGCTCAAGAGAGCAGGGTGTTTTGCCCAACGCCAAGGAATCAGTTTGTGGGCCATATGCAACGAGAGCCGGCTGGTCAGTCCGGTCATGTAGCATCACTCGTGTGGAGACTAGTTGACTCCTCCATGACAAACACTGGGTCTTGTTTCTTATTCAACAGGCACGAAAGAAATGAGAACATGTTCTCAATGTAGTGCTTCCACGAGCAAATTGGCCTCACTTCATCTCCCTTCGTGATCAGTGATCGCTGAAACAAGTCTGCGAATGTGATATGCCTGGCAGAAGCAACACCTCCGCGTGCGAACGCTTTGGGAGATAAACCCTGTGCTGCTCGTAATGTGCTCTCCCAGCAGTCCATAAAGTGAGAAGGGCCTCTCCAAGCCTTTTATACGCCAAGACTTGTGCGTTCAGTGGCCATGGATCAAAATCCCGTAACCCCAGTGAACATCCCAATGCACACTAAAATAGACTAAACTGGGAGGTGAATTCACCTACCCCAAAATGGTACCATTGGTTTTGACCCACAGCCAGTGTCGCAAAACCAGGGCCGCGGCAATGGCCGCGATTCTTGGGGACAGCGCGTTTCTTGAGCCTTGGCCAAGTGAGGAACCACTTCGATTTGCCGAATTCCCCTGGACAAAAATACGCGGAGTAGTGACAGACCCTTTAAACCCAACAGGGAAAAGAAAAACAAATATTCTTAAGCAAATGGAAGTCCATACAAGGCAAAGGTGTCAAGTCATGCGAACAGGTGAATCCCGTGGGGGGTTCGTCAATCCATGCAAACCCCGGACCGTTTGGTACTGACAGCATCCGACAACCAAACCCCCCTTGTCAGCCAAATTCACTTCAGACTGAGCTGATCATTTCCAAGGGAGGAATCCACTGCTGAGATCCACCAAGCTTGACCATTAAGTGGACATCGTGTTCTTCGAAATCACTGAGATTCTGGAACCGCGCGACTGGCCTGAACTGGTAAGTGAGCCCGGGGAAGCAAAACCTGGGAGCCCATGAAGAAAGCATCTTAGTCTATGCGAGGTGTCCTTAGTGAAGATGTTCGTTTTTTCCACTTGAGATCCGCATTGATCATGATCGCAACATGCAAGAAGGGAACAAGGAAAGCACCAAAACTTCCGTGTCACGACTCACGGGGGCTGGCTTGTCCTTTCGAAGTCTTGCTTTTTATCTGGCTTGCTCGGGCAGTTTTCCTGAGCGGACGCCTTAGGCAGCGAGCGTTGATTCTTGTCAGGATTCCTTGCCGATTGAAGCGGAAGAAAGCGGTCTCTCGGATTCCTAGAGCTTCCCTTAGCGCCTCGAAAGAGGCCCCCCATGTTTTTTGGTATTCTCTACTTCGTGCCCATCGTTCGATGGCCTTCTTTCACTGACACATCCGGGCTGACCTCATGGTCCTGACTAAACCAACCTGTGCTATGCCGCCTTTCTAGCCTTGGACGAATTTGCTCCAAGCAAGCCTGCTTGTCAGCAGCGAACATCAGCACGCTTCTGCACCTGTACCCTGGGGGGTGAGAGCCCAGCTGAGCGCCAAAAACTCATTGACATGGGTTCTATGGCTGTGGCTCCAAAAAAACTACAAAATTGGAACCCTAAATGGAACATAGACTAAGACCTGAGGTCCAATTCTTGGTTTGAGTTTGACCCATACCCATATAGGCTTTACCATGATCCCTATGAACCCAAGCAGGTAGAACCCTTTAAATGGGCCCATGAGGGTTTGGGGCGTTGAGAGATACGCCGCTGCATTTGAGGGCATGTGAAATCATTTGGGCTGCAACTCCGCACTGACCCGGCCAACTCGCCTCCAAGTTTCTAGAAGTTTTCCAGACCACCCTGTGGCAATCGAGCACATGTCAGTGCTTTTTGTAATAATGGGTTTCCGGAAAGGTAGTTTTTCTAGAGGTGGCTTCTGGGCTGCCCTCAGATCCCCCGCTAGAAGTGACTGACTCTTAGTGGGTCAAATGGAAACTACCACTAAACACTAAAAGGCTAAAAAGCTAAGGAACCGGATGGCTGGGCTTGCCACCAAGGCTTCCTTTAAGCATCGGTCCTCCCTGAGCCAAACACTAAAACCCCCGGGACCGTGGCCATTGTCCTCATAGGTGGCGTCACCTGGCGCACAGTCGGCTGACGTTTCGGGGTGTGCCTTGTTGTTTGCTTGTAGTACCCTAGATGCGTCTCGTTTCTCTCAACTCCATTTGCTTTGGTTTGGATTAAGCTGTTTCGGCTTGGTTTGGCTTGGCTTGGTTTCCTTTGCTTGCTTTGCTAATTATGTTTGGGACTGAGAAGGGTGTAGATCACTTGCGGATGTCCGCTGTGACCTGCTTGGCATCCACTGGTACCCTTCGTCTATTTCTGATTGGTGTTCAAGTGGACCAAGTCCTGGCAAGTAGAATGTGTTCTTTGGTATGAGGCAGTTGCTCCCCCTCTTTGATCAACGGATTCCACTTGAAGCACGCTTATATAGCTGCGGCCCAGTTGTCTGGCAGCTTCCTATTTCTACAAAAACCTGGGGTTCAACTCTCAAAACCACCAATCCAAATCACCGGCACATATCCAGGAGTCACAGGAAGCTGCCCAATTATTATGACCTTTGAGTCAAGGAAACCAAAATCGACAACCACCATAATATTGAGGGTCCCCTATTCCTATGTTGACACGCAAACCCATTCAACAGTAGCGTACGCCATGGGGCCTGCGTTGTGTTGAGAGCACGCGAAATCACAAAAGAAAGACAAACAACCCCCAGTGTTTCACGGCAACACGCAAACTAGAAGGGACAAGTGTGACAAAAGATCGGCTTTCCAAAAAGAAGAAGCAACACAAATTGTCTGAGCCATTTGGTCGCCAAGGAGACATTGCTCCCGCTGTTTGTTGTTGTTTAAGTTTCGAATACCAAAACCGTAGTGATATCTAGTTTGGTGAAACAGGTGGGGCTAAGCAGGATTGCCACAATGCACCTTGGACCTCTCAAGCTTCAGTGAATCCTGACTTGGTCCTTGGATTTGTTTGGGGATTTGAACCCCTCCTTGTCGAGGACAGGTGGGAGACCACTCCTTAACCTACAAACCACCAATCATCACCAATCCAAACCACCAACTGGAGAGAAGCTGAAAGTTTCAAATGACATACCCCTGCTCCATGCAGGAGCTTCTATCGACACCAACGCCCGAAACGAACAAGGTCAAGTCGTGTGAGGACTTTGAATTATCCTTGAATTACTGAAATCCTCGAAGAATAATTGCTTACGAGAGGGTATGGAGCCTTTTCTTTGTACTTGGTTGGTTATGCCTGGGGCTCTGGATGCCGGCCAAGTGGCGAGCGCGCCAGGAATCCATGGTGTAGAAGGTAACCGTCTGTACCTCGATTGCGAGCTGTTAAGTGGTGATCTATTGATTAGTTTGATTAGTTCCCCGCTGAGCTGACAATACTTGAGCCCAATCATGTGCGGGGAAGTCTCTCTATCAGACTGATAGCTCTACTTGTGCCATTCAAAGGTTTTACCCATAGCGATTTGAGTCACGGATGGCAAAGCAAAGGCAGTTTTTGTGATACTCTTGGTGCCAACCAAACGATGTGCGCCTCTTCTCGACTGAAGAAATGCACATGAATCCATGGACGATAGTCAACACAACCCAAGGATATGAACGAAGGGCAGCATGTGCAAATACCACCACTCTTCGATCAAATGTAGTCTTCGTGCTGGCTGAAACAAATAGCATCTTACCGGTTACCACCAGGCAAATCCACATAATGCAAGATCCAGATGAGCCAGAGACACGATACCCTCTTACCGAAATTCGCATCGATCGCATGGCAGCAACAAAGCCTTCTCGCGGATTCGCTTCTGACAACAGACAACTTGGTCACGCCGGACGCGACGCTCACTAAACCACGTTAAATCTACATGGCCAACACATTCAGCTTGTGCAAGTTTGACCCAGAGCTTTGAGATGTCAAAACTGTTGCTTGTCAGATTATGCCTTCAAAAGAGGAAAAAAAGAAGAAGAAAAATGTGCCTCATCTTGAAAATTACCTTTGCGTCCCTATGATGCGGCTTACATCGGTAAACATGTTCTGCAAGGTGACTCGCACAAAGCGAGAAGGATACAGTGGCAGTGCCACGGCTGGTTCTAGGCGCATTATCCAAAGTCCTCCGTGACTTAGCCTGTCAACTTACGGTTATGTTTTCCATAGCCGCGCTACTATTCCCCGTCCTTATGCCCCGCCCGCCACCCCACCAATCCTTCCACCTGCATGCAGATTCTTGCAACCAAAAGGATGGCAAGCACCACCGTGTCCAAGAAGCCGTGCCACCGTGCCGCAGGCAACCCTCCCGCCTGGATGTTCTGTCCGCCGGGGGTGCTTTGGCCCACGTCGCTGAAGTTCGCCTTAGAGAGTTATTAAACACTGGGGTCTGGACACACCGGTTTCATTCGGCTGAACGTGCACAGTGAGACGAGATCTACTTTGAGTACCTCTGAAGTGTCGACTATGGTTTGATGGTCCTGGCTTGCATAGGCCCAAACTGTCAACCAGATACAACGCATCTCACCCCGAGCGCGTTCCAATCGCAGCTCCCCTAGTTGGTGGTTTACTTGCCCATTCCTGCTGCAGGCCAGCCAGCGCTGATTCAACCAAGGTCATGAGATTTGAAGGCTTGAGCATGACCAATGCGATGGATGCCACATTGCTAGCGGCACAATTTTCCTCTGGCGCAACAGCAGTCTTGGGTACGCTTCCCAGTTGACTGCATTCAGTCAGCAGTTCTCCTCTATTGCCCTTTATTCTAGCAAACTGCACAAATGAAATGAGTGCCACCGTCATTCGTGCATTTAGCTCATGGTGGGAACAAGGATGCGCGCAATGCAAGGCTTGATGAGTGTCGAAGAAACCGACAATTCTGACCATGAAGGTGAGTACAACATGTTGGGTTTACTCCCAGGTGTGGCCCGGCGTTTTACAAGTGACCTTTGGAGCTGATTTGCTGGATTTTTAGGCTCGAGGCCCTATGCAGTATTCTTGCGTACTGGTCTTCTTTGAAATGGGTGCTGTTCTATGTGTTACTTTGGCGCATTCCTTGCGCGCGCGTTCCGCCCAAAGAGTCACTCGCGATGGGTACAAGGGCGGCTGACTCACAGCATGGGTGTCCATGCTGCGCCAGCCTTCTTGGTTCGACCGGAGGATGCTGCTGGCTGCATTACCTGCGCTATCACGGAGCTGGCAGGCTTGCTTGTGAAGTCTGGAGAAGCCTTCCCCCGCAGAAGATCTGCGCAGCCTCACACATGATTGCGGCTGCAGTCTGCGGCATGCACATTTGTGTTTTTTGAGGAGGCCCCAGCGGGTTGACAAAAGCTCAAGCTTCCCCAACGTGGAGATGAACAATTGCTAGATGAAGGCTGGCCTTCTCCGCTCAATGCGCATGATTGCCCTGAGGCTGCGCGTTACAAGACCTGGTGCCAGAAGCATTGGACGCAGCTGACGTACGGAGGCGTTCAAAAACATGTCCTGCCTGCGGAGAGGGCTGAAGCGCGCGCCAAGACAGGCGTGTAGTGCAGGTGAGGCGGGCGGGATGGACGGGCGTCAGGGGTGTTCTCAACTACAACCGGGTGCTATTATCCATTGTCCCCCACCCCCCGCCCCACCCCCTACCACCCCCAAAACCCCAAACCCCAGGCAAGCAACGCTCTCGCGCCATCGTGACATCAGGTTTTGTCTTGAAGCAGACCCAACTGAGGCTGATCATCCCCCCTACCCTTCAAGAAAACCGGCTCACCATCCCCCCGCCATCCCCCCCCCAAGGAAACCATGTTGGGCCAACTGGCCAGCAGTGCCCGGAGTTGGGTTTACATCACTGGGTTGTAGAAGATGCCTGAAACCACAGGCAATTGCTGGCCGTTGAGCCAACATAATGCAGCAAGGCTTTCCTATCTATGCTCGAGTCTGAGTCAGAATGTATGATTGCATGAAGATCAATTGGTTCAAAACAGAACGCAAAACAAACACAAACTTCTTTTGACCTTCAGCATCGAATTGCTGTCTCAGGGCTCTATTCCGTAGCCATATATCTATATGTGTCGTAGCCATTGAGAAAAAGCAGTGAGATCGATTCTGGGCATGATCAAAAGGTCACTCTCTTTTGTGATTCGGACATGTTGGGCTTGCCTTGGTATTTGCAGGCTTTGGCGCACATTAATTCACATAGGATAAGAACCACTAAGTATCAAATCTGTCCTACGCAATTCCCTTCCCAACAGCGCATGATCATGAATATTGACGGTGGCTCACGTGGATCTAACTATCCATGATGAGGACCGCTTCACTTAACGAACACAATCCCAGGTTCGCCAAACAAATACACAAGCCACCATGGAACCATTGTAAGACCCGTCCGGTGCGCCAGGATTCCTGACATATCGTCAAGCGTTCAATCCAACAACCTATCAAGATTGACCAACACCCTCAAACAATGCATCCATGTCTGCCAAATTCCAAGGGTCCTACTTGCGCACTACTTATACATACCAGGCGGACATGGACAAAAACAAGAACCCAATACATTACAACTGCAGACAACCAAACACCAACAAACCGCATTTAGGTAATCTAGGCACTGTGCTGCCATTTTAGCTAGCCATTCGCGGCTAAGGGGCACGCAAAACCGGTTGCCAGAACGAGTTAGACCTGAAGAATGTACCAAACTGCCCTTTAAGGCAAGGACTGCATTGAAACATCGATGAAAAGGACATGGGTTATGTTAACCCCGGATTAATAAACCCATGGTTGATTAATCGGGGGGTGTCCCCCTTTTAGTGGGGATTCATTACTTCTGGAGGCAACACCCCCCTGTGGGACGGGTTTATTAATCCTGGGTTTAAAGTAGAATCGAGAGGCTGCGACACATCTGGAGATGGGAGCAACTAGGGGTACCAAGTATATATATATATATATACATATCGGTTGCTTTCTGCTCCCCTGCTAAAAGTTCAACTAATGGGAAACCCATTAGTTGGCAAAAAGTTAAAGTCCTAACACCCAAGCAAAATGCAACATACATATACATATTTCAATATTACGTATAGAGAGAGAAACAGATAAATAACACTGGGTCCAGCTATGCAAGGTGCTGAGATCAGTAAGGACACTGGGTCCACGAAGCCGGTCAGTCGCTAGCGTGTTCCACCAACTTTTTGCTGCGTGAGCATCAATCCCTAGCCCTGCGCAGCGCGCGCTAAATCGTTTAAGCAAAAGGCATGCACGAGACCTATCTGCGTAAAGCAGAGAGAAAATACAGCCCTACAAAGTAGTGCAGGCCTAGTATTGAAAGGGGCTCCCAGCTAATCGTTTTTAGATTGTATCTATTGAATCCCCAAATTTGTTCTTTGCCCTTTACGAGTCACCGCCCACATGATTGCTGAGGGGATCGCTTGCACGCACATCTACTTGAACATTGAACATACTCTCTGATTGAAAATTGCCAAACGAAACACATGGCTACACAACACAAAGCCACACCAACTTGTCCCCTCCAATGCCCGCTGGCCAGTTAGGCAAGTCACACCCAATGTCACCACCTGCGCGCGACTCGTGAGAGGAGAGAACCCTTCATGGCAGCGCTATGCAAATTCAGGTTGGGGGTCTGGCAAAACACCCCGGAATCCTCTGTGGTTTCTTCTGAAGCCAACAAACCAGGGCGCATGTGTTCTTCCTTCATAGCCACTGGTCGTTTCGCCCAGCCACACGGATGGGCATGTTACCAGGCGGGTGATTCTGGCCAAAGGGCTGAGAATTTCTGCCAATCACCACAGTGATGGCTTCAGAAGAGTTGTTTTCTGAACAGCATCGAACATCAATGATAAGGATGGATGATTGAAGCGCAAGGTAAGCAGCTAGGATTTTGTAGCACCTTGGTATACACAATGCATTGAATTCTCGACAGGTGATTGAGGAAGCAAGCAGTTGACCGGTATCCCGCGCAGGCTTCTCGGAAGAGGTGTCCTGGTGTCCTGCTGTACATTACATTACAGTACCCTCTGTCCATCTCTGTCTCAAATGCATACAACTGACATGTTGTTACCTCGCTCTCATTGCATGCCTACTAGAAAAGCACGCAAAGCAGTGCGTAGCATGAATCCGGAGCGCAAGTTTGTCTCTTTGACCTCCACTTGTGTCACCTGGTATCCATTCTGAATCCAAGTCACAAAGTGTGACATGTTACGGGCGTCAGCGGATGCAAGCAGCCAGGTAAGCCCCCAGAGTTCTTTCACTGGTCCAACAGCTTAGAGCCACTCATTCTGTAGATGGATGACTCATAGAAACAAAGGGGAACATAAGAACATACCTCAACAATCTCTTGCGAACACGCGGCAACCATTTCTGCTTTGGCGGGGAATGACCGGTACCCAAGTTTCGGCTCGTGACATTTGACACGCGCCTCCCCGATGATTGGCTGGGAAGTGCTGGACGTCGTCTCATGCGCCAACTTGTGGAAGAGAAGATTGCCTGCGAGCCCAACACATTAGAAGCGCTATGGAGCAGTTTCGTCTCACACGTTGAGCCAAGCACTGGGAAAGTTGTGGCAGGCTGGCAGATAGGCTGGCAGGTAGGCTGGCGGGGCTGGCGGGCAGGCTGGCTTGTTTGCCCTCTTGCCCGCCTGCTTGCTTGTCCAGTTCATGGATTGGCTACTATACACCTGCTACATCGCACTGAAGGACAGGCGCTGTGCTGGAGTGTGTGCTGGTCAATGTGCAGGCCTTTCCATGCAAACACTACAAACATTTCCTAGACAAGCCCCATATGCACTGCTAAGGTCCATTCAATGATTTTAAAGGGTCGTTCACTACCCTGCACCATGGCTGGCCCTGAAATCTGCAAACCCTAAGTACTCATCATTGCGTGCAAACAACAACGGAGTACAACCCAGTACCTTCTCTCGATGTGTGTGGGTGATCTCCAAATCGTCGTTGTGAAAGAACATGAATCGTCCATCAAGCTAAGAACCAGTCAAGAAAATCCTACAAAGCACGCTGAAGCAAAAGCCACCTATGGGAGCTCTTCTAGTTGGGGCCATAATCCACTGTCCAAGTGCTCGACTTCTAAAGGGCCTCTCCATGTCTTCAGACATGCGGGTTTGTCTCCCAATAATTCCCAATGATTGGGAAACCTCCAAACAATTGGTGTCTTTATGCTTCTTTGGGTTTCTCCCTTTAAGCACCCCAGAAAGAATACCCTCAAGAGAACACACCCAATATGCAAACATTGCCAACAATGCGGAAGAAGCGGCCAGCCCAAAAAGCACAGCAGGCCAAGAGTGAAGTAGCCACCACGTTCACAATGAACAAGTACCTGAAGCTACGAGTGCTCTGGTCGGACTCACAAACCGCACTCACAAACCGCAACACAACGAAGCAATGTGCAGATATGGTCAATGCCCTGGAAACTTCAATGAGATCCCCTCAGCTGGAAAACATCACCCTGCAACCAAAGGGCTCCTCACTAGATTTTGCCCGAGAAAGTTCAACTCAGGCCCCTTTTTTGCGAAGGCCGAGCATGGCAGCCTTCGAATAGTCTGGTGACACGCGTTGGCGTGTGAACTCAATGCTGGGGGTTCTACGGTAAAAGAGATAGTAGCATGTTCATGCTTTGAAAGGCCAAGGCCTCGGACAACAACAAGTACCAACCGCCATCTGCGCTTCACAACACTCTGTGCGTATTAACAAAAAAAACGTGCATCTAGGAGTTCAAGTATAAACAATGCCCACCATGAGCTTGCATATGCAATCTGCAAAGGTGTCATGACACGTCATGGCTCGCTTCACATGCAATATCGCGTCTTAAAAAGGGTCAATGATTTGGGGTGCATAAGGATGTTTGGGACCGTTTACTCTTCCCTTGTGTCAAACGTGGACACAATCATGCGAGCAATAGCATTCTAGCCTCCCGTGCATGACTATCCAGGCGACAACTAGGCCGGAAAGCTTGATCAGAAGCACGAAAACTTATACCATCTATGAAACATGGCAATCCAAAGTCATTCAAAAAGCCGAATCGATCGCCCGACAATAACGCGTGTAGTAGGTGGTTTCGGTCGTGGTCTGCTCATGTCAATGATTGGTCGCCAAGTCAGCACACTCATGTGTTACAATTGGGTTGTGCGTTAAATTGGTCAGTGGGCATATTTGAATTGCCGTAGCAAGTTCAATCGCACCAGCACGCATCATGGCTTGTTATTTAGTATGTACTAACCAAAATAGCCAACATCCATGAGAACAGGGGCTGCAATGGCGGGCGACAGGATTCGGTTTTGTGTCAAACGCGCATCTGTGTGGAAGTTCCGGTAACCCAAACTGTTTGGTCCTTTGCCGTTGGGTAAAACATACATGGTGCGTGCGGCTTACGGCAAGATTTCCAGGTCGCTTCTGAGACAAGGCACGCAGAAAACTGGCGAGTCGCCGGCGAGTTTCTGCGGTGCACTTTGAAGCTTCTCGAATTCAGATGGCGGTCATACCCTATGCCGATCCCAAATTGGGGCAGATGAACACCCATGTACCACCTATTTATATGTTCACCAAGGGTTTTGACAACCACAGCCAGATTCAGGTCCGGAATTTCCTGCCACTGGACTAGAAGGTGTTCCCAAAGGCTGAATTTTCAAGTTTTCAGGAGGTATCCCAGGCTGCCCTCAGATCCCCCGCTGCAAAGTTTTTTTTTTTTTTTTTAGTGGGTGAAATGGAAACTGCCACTAGACACTAAAAGGCTAAGAAGCTAAGGAACCGGATGGCTGGGAGCCACCAAGAGCAACCGAGCGGCTTGTCCAAGTTGTTGCCCTGCCAGGTCTCGCAAAGTCTTCTCTGGCTTGGGTCCGCTTCGTTGTCGCAGTTCCCATTCAACTCCAGGATGCGGATGTTGAAGCCTCGCAGCGCATGCATCGGAGGTGTTTTTTGGTTGGCTGCCTTCGGTAGCGCGTGCAGGTGCAACACACGCACGCGGTCAGAATCCGAAAGTCAGATCCTCCCTACACAAATGTGCCAAATTGGGCGACCCCGAAAATGGGGGGGGGGGTCCTTTTGGTGTCTGATTAAAGCCAAGGTGAGTCCCTCAAAAAATCAAACACCCATGGCTTGAAACCTCGTGAGCTTGCTAAGTTGATGTGCCCCGTATGATTTTGGATGGGCATATGCTCAATACAATTGTGCATGTTGATTGGGATCCTACAAGCTGTTTGGACGTGCTCTTGACTCCGCAACTTCCAATGAGCTGATCGATATATGCACGTGTCAAAAACTGTGGACGGCGTGCTGCGATCTGAGAACGGGGTGTGAAAGAAAAAGCGGACGGGCTGCAAGCTGTCTGCAATTCGCAAGCTTTGCACTGACCGCTGTGCTGTGCTTTTTAAGCGCAACGGGTCCATCATGTGCTATGCATGGGACACAGGTGGACCAAACCGAAAGCAAAGATTCACGTGATTGGAACATCAAACTGGCTCTCACCAAAGACCGTGACAACATTCTATGCCTATGGGCAACAGCTCGCTGGCTTGCACGTGTCAACAAAAAAGAAAAACAAACGTGCAAAAAGCGAAGCATCCGGCAACTCTCAGAATGCTGGGCCCGCCACGCACAAAAGACCTCAGATCCCACATACGCGTGCATGAGCGACCTGGATGCCTCATGGCCATACTGAGCCAGTGCCTCGTTTTGATTGAAATGATGTGGCTGTGGGGTCAAAACCAATGGGATCCCATTTTGGGCTAGGTGAATTCACCACCCATTTTAGAACCTATTTTTGTGGTTGGCTTGGGTGATGTTCACTGGGCTGTAACCGGGATTTTGGCCCATGGCCCTCTCCAGCCAGCTTGAGTTTGCTATGTCACACGTCCAAAGAGTAAGCGCAGTAAATCGCGACGCCTGTGCCCATGGTGTTGCTATTTGGCGGAGGCCTCCCTCTGCTTGCGTCTTAGGTGACCTTGGGACTTGCTGTGCCTGCGCGACCCCGTTCCTTGTGCAGGGGCAAGTTCATGGTTCATCTGGGGGGGGAGGTCATTGCTTCTGTTCGCAGCCGTTTGAAGGGTCCCAAAGGGACAGCAACATGACTCCACCCGTTTTGGGGATGTGGATGCCCCTGTTTTGACACCTGTTTTTTGTGTCCAATTGTCTTCAAACCTTTGCTCAGCTTTTCACATCTGCTTGTTGTTAAACAAAGACGAATTTATGCAGTAGAACCGTGCTTCTTTGAGGCCGCCGAGACGCTTCTCTACAACCCAAGTCGAAGGGAGGAGAAAACTGGCTGTTTTTGAGGGCGCTCCTTTGTGTTGGTGTTTAAGGATGGCGGAGCGACCGTACTGCAAGACAGACTCCGTGAATCACTGGCTTCCAATCATTTTGGGCTTGCGCAAAGAAGCGCCTGGATGAGTACAGGGATCCGCCAAATCCCGTGGCGCTGGTTTGCTGCGTGCCCGAGATTTATCGGGCTGCACAAACTCACCCTCTTGAAGCAGATTCAGACCTAAAGCCGTTCTCAACGAAAGTCTCGCTGACTTTCCTTTTAAACTTTAAACCATGAGCAGGGTACCCTCCAAAACTCGAGTCAGCCCATGCGGGTGAGTCCCACAAGGCTTCATGGCCATCTAATCTGCGACTGTCTCTTCACAACAATGTTGGATTGACCAAAAATCAGGGACCCTCAACGGGTTCCAATCAAGTGGCTCTAGCTTGCAGATGACCATGGTGAAGCTTTTCGTAGCCGATTCCGGAACCCTTGTTACATGCTCACCCACAAACTTCATACGACACCGGCACTCCAGGGGTAGAATCTCCGGGTCCCGGCCTTGGAGCCAAAAAAGAACCACCAAACCTTGAGCTCGTGTTCTTTCAAATTGGGGACCCACTCCGTGGGTTTCCTGTTACTTTCCCATTTGTTTAAACCTGAGAAGCCCCCTAGCCCCCTCCCCCCCAAAAAAACAAACAAAAAACACGAATGTTTCTCCGAGGCCCACGGCTTTCATTTCGCTCAGCCGCGAAATGGAGACGATGGCCAAAAAGAGGTTGCAGCTGCAGTAACAACACGTCAGCTGCCGGTTGTGATAGAGAGCTCCCATGTAACCTCAGGCGAACGCTTCTGTCAATTTGGGTAGGCCCAAAATGGAACCCTGGGTAATGGAACCAAGGACTACGCTTCGGCACGAGCTTCAATTGGACAACAGGAAAATGAGACTAGACGGACCCGGGTCAGCATATCGCTATCGGCCGCGGGAATGTGTCAGCTTTGGACTTCGCAAGTTCGGACTGCTTCACCGATGACTTGATTCAAGGAGTGTTCTGAAAAAGCCTCAAGTTGCCCAAGCACGAACAGTGCACTGGCTTCTGTTTGCTTTGAAAACTTTGGCAATACCTAGTGCCTCACATATGCCGCGCCTGCAGCTTTCGCCACGTGCCCAACTTGGCTGACTCCTAGGCCAGCACTTGAATCAAAACTCTTGATTGTGGATTGCAGCTCGGATGCCTTGCTCCGATCAAACAACTTCGAAACCTGATAGAAGCCTTGTCGATTGTTCTATCCACATCCTCGTTTGTCCGTGCTCTTGCGCGTTCTGCTGTTCTGCGGTGAAGCGGGCCTCCGCGACAACCCCTGGCACCAAACACAAAATGATTTGATTTTCAGCCCATGTCAAACTGTACCTTCCTGAACCTTCCTGACCCAGCCGAATCTTTTCTCGCCAGGCCTGAGGCTGGGATGCTCAACTCGATCAGCAGCGCCGACAGGGCGGACCAGATGCCGTTCGTGGTGTTGTTCTCCGGGCCTTAAGCTCCAGCTCTTGGGGTCTTTGGGTGTTGGTGGCATCCCCGCCGGAGAAAAAAAAAGCCACAACAACCCGTGGCCCTGTGGAGAAAGAACATTTTTGGGGGGCATGCTACCTCCTTGCTGGAGAAACTGCTAACTCGTGGCCGTGTAGAACTTCCCCCGACCCGGGAATCGGGCGTCTCTGCCCTTCTTTCGGGCTCCAAGAGCTGTACTACAAGCGGCCTCCGGCGCCTGCCAAGCTTTCCAACCCAAAAACTAGACAAACAGATATATATATATACTATATATATATATTATAATATTATATATATATATACAAACGCTAGTCAACACCAAACCCTTACACACACCACGATCGTCAAACTACCCGCCAGGTCCTACCATGTAATACACTATGTGACGCCTGAGTCTCTGACTCAGGATTTGAGGGTGTCCCTCTGGACTTTCAGCAAATATATTATTGTTTAAATGTGTTGCTGAGAGCTACTCTTGAGCTGCGTGCGCAATGTGCCGATGCTGGCACCGCAGGGAGGGCCCTTGCAGCAACTTATTTTTCGCGGGCGGACGGCAAGCGGCAAGCCCACCCTGCAACTCAGCACACTCACCGCTCGCAACCCCTGCAAGTTCCTTTTGCCGTGGCCCCAAAAAAGTATTAGAGAGTCCATTCGATCTTTCCTGGCAATCGCATCCAGGCAGTTGCTTTCTAAAGCCCAGGAATTTGGGTTCAACAACATGACCATCCCCTCTCAAATAAGGTTGCAAATTGAGTTGTGAGACTGAAAAAGTGTGATAAGCTAAAACGCCAGCTCCACGACGCTGGTGTGGTCCACTCAGGTGGCGCGCATCATGAACACACAACTTGTCTTGGTTGCTGTTGACCCCTTTGCAAAAAGTTTAACTGTTTGTGGGTTTAATGGAAAATTCCTTGGTTTCCCGAAAAGTTAAAGTCTAAAGATCCAACCCAATAGCAGTAGAGATATGGCATCCTTGAAGCACATGTCTGCGCTTGACAGCACGGACAGCTCCCATGCTGACACAAGCAAAATCTACACGGAGGGCCCCTCCAAATGGTGGCCCCCTTTTGGTGTTCAATGGGAATCCAAAGCCATAATTCAGAAAGATCAAGAGCTGGGGCCCTCGCCATCGTAGTTGCCTCGAAGCAGGTTCCTGAGCAGAGATAAGCTTTCCTCTCAAGCGGAAGAAAAACAAGAAAAAAAGGGTGGTTCAAACCCCTTTTACGTAACCCAAGTTGGAAAGATTAAGGATTGCCTTTGCGCAGCCCAAACAATATGGAGATACAATGAGGGCTGGTTGTCTACCAGCTGTCACGGTTGAGCGGGCCGGCGGTCAATGTCTGGGAATGTTCGGCTTGGCGATATCAATGGCCCTGTGAACACACAAACAAACAACTCTTGCGGCGCGCCGAACCACTGGTCTCATTCTTCAAGCTTCCTTTCCAGCACCAGAACCTCCCCTCCCCTCCCCTCCCCTCCCCTCCCCTCCCCTCCCTCCCCTCCCCTCCCCTCCTCCCTCCCCTCCCCCCTCCCCTCCTCCCCTCCCTCCCCTCCCCCCTCCCCCTCCCCTCCCCTCCCTCCCCTCCCCCTCCCTCCCTCCCTCCCCTGGGCTTGAGGCATTGCAGCCAGGCATCAGAATAAAGTGAATGATGGAAAAGGCGATCGCCGCCACAGCCAAGAGGACCACACGTATCGTGATGCTCTTGGCCTGGCGGTCCTCTAGCGGAATGCCGAAGGAGATCCTGAACCGAGCCAGAGGTCCGGCAATCCCCGTCCCTAGGGGGGGGAGGGAAATGGGGGACCCCAAAAATAGCGATTTATTCCTTTTTCAGGCGCTTTTGATGGGAAACCCCTTCACAAGTCTTCCTAGAGTGCTGTTTTTTTGTTCTGCGCCGAAAGGGCAGATCCACAAAAGCAGCACTCAAACTGTAACCCGGAGTGTGTCTCGTGTTCTCTCCTTTGAACGAACGTTGCTGGTGTGGAGGGTGGATTGCCTGCCTCGTGAGATGAACTTTCTCTATTTCTCAAAGTTCGCTGCAAACCAGCTGGTGGGTCTTGCAGTCGCTTCAGCCAAGCGCAAACACGAAGCAGCCAGGCGCCAAATGGCCCAAATGCCCCAAATGCCCCAAATGCTCCAAATGCCTCAAATGCCCCAAATGCCCATATTTGCCCCAATGATCCTCTTCTTGCCCCAAATGCCAGCACTTCTGGCCCCAAGGCTCAGCGAGCCCTCATCGAACTGATCCATTTCAGGGACGTCAGCCTCAGCTCACATGCCAGTCATCAGCCAAACAGGTCTGATGCCCTCTGTGCCACATGGCCATGGGTCAAAAGCCCGGCTACCCCCCAGTGAACATCCCAATCCAACCACTAAAATAGGTTCTAAAATGGGTGGTGAATTCACCTACCAACCAGAATGGGATCCCATTGGTGTTGACCCTCTTTGCCACATGCCAACAAGGCTCCAACACTGATCCTCCGCGTCCCGCCGAAATTAAGAATATGCGAAAGGCGGCGCGGGCGTTACACATATGTGCGTCAATGTAGTGTAATGCAGCGGAATGAAAGGTATGGTAATGTAATGTGACGCAAGGCAATCTTTGTACTGAAATGTAATTGGTATTGTTTGTGTTGAAATGTATTGTAATGCAGTGCAATGTAATATTGTATGTAGGTACGCCGGTACGTGCGCATGCATGCATGGTTGAATTCCATTGCAGTGCATTGCATTGTAGTGCATTTTATAGCGTTGTATTGGTTTGTATTGTATTCCATTGCATCACATCGCACTGTATCGTATTGCATTAAATTATTATATGCATCGAAGTATGTATGTATGTATGTATGTATGTATGTATGTATGTATGTATGTATGTATGTAGGTAGGTAGGTAGGTAGGTAGGTATGTAGGTAGGTATGTATGTATGTAGGTAGGTAGGTAGGTAGGTATGTGTGAGTCGGTCCATCCGTCAGTCATTATGTCCGTCCGTCCGTCTGTCTGCAGGCATGCATTCATGTATGTCTGCGTGTCTCCATGTAGGCTTGTATGCAGGTATGCAGCACGGTATGCATGTCTGAACGTCTGCATGTATGCGTATATGATGGTACGCATGTCTCCATGTATGCAGGTATTTACGCACACATACAGTCCAAGTACGCACGCAGTACGTGCGTATGTACTATACACACATCACATGTAAGTGATAGGTATGCTGTAAGGTATGTAAATAACATGTACATGAACGCCAGTTGAACTGGTAAACATGCAATAAACACGCAATAAACACGCACACACACACACACACAAACAGCACACACCACACACACACACAACACACCACACACACACACACACAAATTCGCGCGCACGCACGCACGCATGAACAACCACCCGCGTGCACCAAAACATACACACAGGCATACACATGTAGCACGCTGGCAAAACGCGCTGCTATAGTTCCGCGGAGCCAAACTCGTAACTCCTCTCTGAGATTTCTTGCACTATTGCAGCCAAAAAGTTCGGCACCGCGCAAGTGGATTCCACGAAAGCTGTTTGCCAGGCCACTCGAGACGCGTTCTCCACCTGGCAGCCACTGGAATCCATGTCTTGGTTCTTGAAGATGTCTAGCTTCCCTACGAATGGTTTAGCTTGGCAGCTTGAACATGTCTCCGCTCAACAGCTAGAAGTTCAAACCCCGAAAATTCCAATCCACATCGCCAGAGATCTACGTCTCAGTGGGTTCTCGTGCCACGTGGGTCGGTGTACAAGGAAAGCCATGCGAGCCGGATCCCAGGCCGATCATCGCGGTTCTACCAACTTGGTACCCAAACACATTCTGTGTGCCTGGAGTCTCCATGACCCCTTAAAAATGGGTCCATGACCCCATTATTTTGGGTGACCCCATTTTTAACGGGTCATGGAGACTCCAGGTGGTTCCCAGAAGTCAACACTCTAGGGGTTGATTCCTTTTCCATTATTCTTAACCATGGTTCTTTTCAAAAACCAGCTGCTTCCGATCCCGGGAAAAAATGGAAATGGAAGCTACCCCTGGAAACACACTGTTCCGCAACATGATCGTGTTTGTTTTTCCCCGTGTGGCCGCCCGCGCTCGGTTCCCCTGCCCCTTGGCGCGCTGACGAAACATTGTGGCCTTGGCCATTTTTTGAAACACGGGAAGACTGCCTGGAGTCTCCTTCTGACCCTTTCAAAATGGTTGGTCACCCAAAGTAATGGGGTCATGGACCCATTTTTAGAGGGTCATGGAGACTCCAGGTATCATGAGACCATGGAGAAACAAGAGCAACAAACACATGAAAACACCCTTGCCATCATCCCACGCAAACGTCCGATCCAAGCCAAAACATTTGGGATCTACTGCTGGCTATTGTCAGCTATCGCTTCCTGGCAAATCCCACATGTGTAGGTCTAAGTTCAAACACCTTGAGCTTTAAAAAGCAAAAAGCCGAAGAAGGCATACCTGCAGTCTCCATGACCCTTCAAAAATGGTTGGTCACCCAAACTAATGGGGTCATGGACCCATTCTTAAAGAGTCAGAAGGAGACTCCAGGTTTTTTTGCTACGTCTGGCAAAGGATTCATCCAAGTTCTCGGGCGTTTTCGCCGGCCCCCCAAATCGCTCTCCGAACCTGGGCCTCCGTGGCATCTGCCTGGGGTCGGAGGCTGATGGTCAAGGCTCAAGGGGATGTCTACACCCCAGAGACGCGCAAACCCACAAACACACACACACACACACACTTGCACAGCTACACAGCTACATCGCTACACCGCTACACAGCTACAAGCCCGCACACCTACACCAGCATCTAGACCTACAAACACACAAGCAAAGGTTGCTGCATGCTAAACATGGCACAAGTCTCGAAAAACAGATCAGCCACAACCCCGGGCCCAAGAAACCTTTCCGTGTGGAGCTGCTTAGTCGCGCACATCCCCTTGAGTCCCCATGTCTTCTTTGTGGATTTCTGAAGGGTTTTTCAGGCATCTATCAACCACAAGCAGCTATATGCAACAACCGAAATTGGACAAATTCCTATAATCCCGCGCAAATCATTGTATATATATATATATATGTATGTTTATATATATATATATACTTTTCATGAAGCTCGTTTTCCCTGAGGGAATGAGATCGGAATTTGTGCAGAGCTTGTCAAATCAGCCCCAGTGGCCACGCAACCTCCCAAAGCTCCGTGGCGATGGCTCTCAAAGACTCTCAGCCTCAAGCAGCAAGCAGCATGGCGCAGACACCAAAAGCCCCCAATTAGCTTGGTTGACGTTGGGTTTGGGGAGCATGTGTTTTTCTTCTTCAGTTTTAGCAGTTGAGTGGATTTGAATTTCAACCACTCAACCACAATAAGCAAAAATGTAACATGTTTCCCAACAACAACCATGTTAGATGGGCATCCCGTTTCTAGGAATCGAACCCGAAACTTTTAATTGTCCCTTTGGTTTTCCTAGAAGTCAATAAACAAGGGGCACCCTCAACAAAAATCACAAGCAAATGGTTTGGAGCCAGGCATCGCGTGCAACCATGTGGCTTTGGGAAATCCCCAGTTCGCGCTTACTCATTCTTTTGTGGGACAGTGAGCCCGAAGAATCACCGACCGCAGTTATTTCCTTGTAAAAGTCAGTTACTCGCGTCATGATAGGAGCCCGCTGAGAACAAGCGTGAACTAACAAACATGATTGCCCTGAAACTCAAACACGAACACGGGGCCCCTTGGTCATGCAGCCAGATCCTCACTCGCCGGATCGCGATCCGGATCTTCGAAAGAGCCGAGTCCCCGAGCCGTCTCGGCGGCATTGCTCATAAGCGCCAGAGCACAAATGAGCAACCAATGCCAGGCTCTGTGTCAGTGTTTCACTCCGTTTGGTTTGATGGCTGCGTGTTAAGCGATCTTCAGCTGATGAACAACACGCTGATTCAGGGAAGCACACGGAAGAATATCACTCTAAACTCTAACACCGAGTTGCTGTGCAGGAGTGGGCTGGAGTATGCTGAGTCCATCGAGGTGTTCACAAACGGGGGTGGCTGCGGCTTCCGCCGCAAGGGTGATGACTGCAACATCATTGGGAGGCATGCGCTCAAAAGTCATTCACCCGTACCACTGAACATCCGGTTCTAAAATGGGGTGGGAATTCACCTACCAACCAAAATGGGATCCATCCCCAAACGGTTTTGACCACGGCCATGTGACCCGCCCCCTCTCGACACCAAGAAAAACCCGGTGGTCTGCTTGGCCGAGGTGGCCTTCTGGAGCCCAGAGCGTCAGACACGCAGCGCCATGCTGAGCCCCGGCCGACTCTTTGATCCTCGAAACCGAAACAAGAAAAACCCACCAAAAGTGGGAACCACAAAAGGGAACCACTTTGGGATGGAGCCAAAGTTGTGGTATCACAATCTTAGAACACCCGTCTTCTCTAAGATCACATTTCAGGTACCCCGAAAACTATATTAAAACCTTCATGGGTGTCGTTCGCGAAATGGCAAGGTCGCCATGAGCATGAGGGTCTGACACTGTGCAGGGCAAATTACCGTCAGGCTGCAAATCAAGTTGGGGGACCCCTACGGGCAACTCATTGGCTTGATATGATCAAAGTCACCCCCTAAGTGGTGCGTTCAAGAGAAACAACCCCATTTTTCTGACTTTGATGACCCGCCGCCCAAGCCCTAAGAGTGGTTGGTTTGCCCCTTCATATCCCCAGCCTTCAAGCCAACCCTATGGTCGAAATGATCCCAATTCCGGACGGAATTGAACCCGCTCCGAGCCTGACGGTCAAACCATACGTGTCAAACACAATGTCATCGTCTTGCTTGAAAGCCAGCCCTTCTATGGCTAGAGCAGTTCATTGATTTTCATGTGAAGGGAATCGCATGGGGCGGGACTCACGAAAACGCCAAATTTTGTTTTGAATGTCGAAATGTCACTTGAGAACACAATGAATACTACGGCTCCTATGCAAACACATTGTGCTCAACCCTGGCACTGGCGTCCACACTGGCTTACATTTGCAGCTACAGACGGCGTGACTAAAAACAAGAAAAGACAGAGTGCGTGCTGCCATCACTCGAAATGTCAGTCGCGTTGTGCGCCTGTTTCCTGTAAGCCTGATTTAGCCTCAAGTGAAAGTGACGAAAGTGACTAGCCCCTGAGCCTGCAAACTGAATGATTCGACTGCTTGTAGCGCTGGCGCCTGTTGCGCGCTTGCGACGATGATTTAATGACACACATCAAGTAGCATGCGAGGGGAACAACAGGGACGAATCATTCAAAACACAACTGCAGAATAATAAACAAAGGAACATGAAGCCACATATGGACAACTAAGCCCAAACACCAAATCCCAAAGCCCACGCGGTGTCCGTAAACACGTTAAAATGGGGGACCCCCCTAATGGGTGGTTTCCCTTGAAATTCCCTCGTAAACAATCCCAAATCACAAACAGAGGGCGCCCTCTAAAACACACACACACACTCTCACACACACACACACACACGCGCGCACGCACACACATACACACCAACACACACCGACACACACACACACACCACTCCAATCGCCCAGCCCCTTCTCCAATCGGCCGCCCGACAAGGACGGCTCCAGCACTCGCAGTCTGGCGCTCGTGGAAAGGAACCAAAGGAACCCGCCAACACCCTCCCGGGCCTTTTTTGGTGGGCGGCGCGTGGAGCACAAAACGATGTCACCACGGAAAAAAACAAACACGGTTGCTGAAATGGTGGAACCCTGCACATGCACACACACACACACACTCACACACACACAATCAAGAAAATGTCTGTTGTGTGTCTGTGTAAATAAGTTGCACATGTTGCACCACGGTGGAAGCTATGTCATTCCTTGCGCGAACAACCAGCAACTGGTCTACTCAACCTGTGCAAGTCCTGCCAGCTTCGGAATGTTGGGACATCTATTGCGATCTGTGACCCGGACGTACACTCGAGCGCCAAGAGGACGCGCTCAAGTGCCACATCGCAGTACAATCATCCGCAATACTCCGCAATCCATGTTTCCAACACAAAGGCAAGTCATTTCAAATGCGCTCTTTGCCTGGATGTGCTTCACGCGCAGGACTCTTATGCCTTTATGCAACGGCCCCTTGACTCGCCCCGCCAGGATCTATGCCAAGCAGTAGACAACACCCAACCCTATCTGGGAAATACTGTACGTTGCTCATACTATGAACAGAAACAAAACCATCTTGCTGGAACTCGCACCTCTCATCTGGCTTCAATTGAGCTTTCCCTTGGAGACGGGCCACAAGACCCCCGAATCTAACAGGAACGCGCGCGTAACTCGGACAAACAACTGAGTCTTCTGCTTTTGGAGAAACAGACCCCAGGTGGATGTTTCTCCAAAAGCGGAAGTCGCAGCAGTTTGTCCAAGTTACGCATGCATTTCTTTTGACCGTCTGGGTTTCTTTAGCCAGGAATTGGAGATTAATTGTCCCTTAGCTCAGCCTTCGCGGTGGAATGTACAACTTGCAAAGGGTGGGCACAATTCTGAATGCACTACAGCGGTGTGATATCATTTACCCTGACGGGCCCGCCTGAGCGGCTCCTGGACCACCTCCAGGCGCGTGGACCGTCACAAAGCTGCTCCCGGACCAGATGCTCCCGCCAAGCGCGTGGTCCGCACCTCCACCTCAGAGAGCTGCTCCTCGCGCCTCCACCTCATAGAGCTGCTCCGGACCAGCCGGCCCGCAGCTCCCTCGGAAAGCTGTGGGCAGCAGCGGAGGTCCTCTGCCCGCCGCGCCTTCTGGACCAGCGTCGTCGGCAAGGTGGCCGCGACAAGCCTGGAAGAAGGGCGGGCGCAGCCGAGCAGAGAAGGCGAGCTGCGCTGCGTAGCTTCCCCTTTGGAAGGGGCCCAGCAGTAATCGCAGCCCGACGCAGCCGGCCGGCAAAGGCGGGCTGCGCTGGGCGCAGGCGCCGATCTTCCGCGCGGGCATGGGCAAGGAGGGTCGCTCAGCACGACTTCCCTGAGTTGGAAAACCGTACAGCTTGTTGTTGACAGAGAACTGGCTGCAGCAGATTTGGCTGACAAGGAGTGCTAGGCACTGATTCAGTTCCCGCATCGACGTGTCTCATGAACCCGGCGAGCCGACATGTCTTCAGGGCCGGACCGCAAAAAAACACCTTGTTGCGAAGCAGCCCTTCCATGGACTCTGGGGCCTTCTCTCACTACCAAGTTTGGCTTCGCGCGCAAGACATGTTGCCTTTCATCTGGTTGCATGAGTCAAGGAAGGCAGGGGTTTGAAGGAGGCTTGTTGGCTTCCGCTTGTTCAAGCCTTTGAAAGGCACCATGGAAAAGCAAGCGTTCCTTCCAGGGATCAGCCTCGATGTCATTTCTCTAAGTTGGGGCACTACGCTAAGGAATGCCGCATCCCAGACCCGCTTGTGCCGCCAGCTACAAAGGGTAAGATAGGTCAGAACAGGTTGGAAGCGACCTTAGATGGGATTGGTCCCCCAATGGATTCCAGCCCCTTCCAACTTGTTCACACTCGCAAGCACAGGCCTTGGGATCCTTGGAACCTTCCCGAGGTGAAGCAAAAGCTGGTCTTCACATTCCCAACTCAACAGTCACTCGCAAGCGAGTGACATCTGTGGAAGTAGAAGCCTAAGAACTGGAATGGAAGCCACGAAAAGTTGAGAAGTCACTCCAGCACTGCCTCAGCAACATCAAAACCACAGACCAATAGTCAACCGAACCGGGCCGCCAGTACCAAAGAGACTCAGTCAGATGTTAGGCCAGGTCGGCGTGTACCATCCGCTCTCACATGGAACCTTGGGGAGTCATGCAAAAGGAACACTTCAGCGACGTGAGCAATTCCTAAGATTGAACACAATCTGCCAAACGGAGAAAAATACTGTGGATGGACGAAATCCTGCACCACCTGAGAAATGTTGATTCCCCTGTAAATACCAAACCAACCATGGTTTCCCATGGTTTCCAAGTGGTGCGAAATGGATTTCGTCCATCCACAGTAGGACATCCTTTTTTGTGTTGGTAGCTGTCAAAGGAAACCCCCAAACTCAAAAGGGGGCACCACTCTCGAGGTCTGAGATTTCGAATCGAAAACACGAGACACGTCCCTCGGAGGCAGCACCAAAATGTCCAAGTTCAGATTCTCCGGGCCTCAGCGCGGTGCTTCTCGAAGCAAGGTCGCAAAAACTGAATGGGCAATGCACGTGGACTCATGCTATGCATGCATCTTCTTGGACCCCGCTAATTAGGGCTTTCTCTTTGGTGTCCCTTTGAAGTCATCCCAAACGATCCCAAAAGGGTACTCTCAAAAAAAGGAACATGCATATGTGTCAGCATATTAATATGCCACTGCCGAAGTCCAGTATCCTATGACTCACTTTCAACAGGCTCGAGGATTTCTACAAGACAGCTGTGGCAGCTTGGCGGTGTGTGTGTGTGTGTTGCGTTTGTTTGCGTGTTTGTGTTTGAGTATGTGCTTGTGTGCTTGTGTGCTTTTGTGGGTGTGTTTATAAGGGTACCTCTTTGTTGGATGGCTTCCAAAAGGGCAACCAAGGAACACGATGACTTTGGCCGTCCTATTCGGACCACGCGGCCTCGCATACGAACTCTCAGGCTCGCGGGGATCCCAGGCTGCACGGGCCAATTCAGGAACAAACCAACGAAACACACCGCGGTCGTGTTGGAACACCACCGTGCCACCAGTCCAATCTTCTCAAAAGCTTGGAAAACACCAACGTACCGCGAGTCCAATCCAAGGAAGGCGCCCCGCCTTTCTCTCCGGCGAACCGCAGAACTCCGAGGTCGACTGCCGAAGCGAAGCCGATCTCGGCGAGGCTTAGGTCTGGGCAGTGGCCGTAGGGCTCCGTAGAGCGCCAGGACTGCTCCGCCAGCCAACGTTGACACACCTAGCTGGCAGAAGTGTGAGGCCTCCCAAAAGTGGAATTGCTTAAAATGAAGGGAAACCGAGTGGAAAGCCACCTCCTTTCTTATTGGTTGTCCTCTTTTTTGTTGCGGGGGAGGTCCCCTGAAAACGAGGCCAGGGTAATTGAAGCGTGTCACGTGACGCCTTGGACCCGTAAGGCATTGCTGATGCATCCAGCCGTGACATCCTGCCAAACATGAAAGTTCGAAAAAATCGAAAATCCGCATGCGACTCATACCGAGTCAGTGCTGAAACAGTATTAGTTCATTCTGGCACAGGGTTTGGTCAAAGTGAGACTTGTCAGGACAAGTCCTTTTGAAAGGCATGAAGCTCTGACTGAAGGTGAATCTTGCGCAACTCAATTGTGTGCACAGGTCTTACGGTCAACGCAAAGCTATCAGGACAAACAACTTGCGGTTGGCATCATGCGGGTGTGTGTCAAAGAATAGGGGGACCCCAAAAAATGGTGGGTTTTTGTTTTGGCCGCCGTTTAAACTCATCTTTACAAGGGAAACATCAAGCAAACAAACACCTGTCGACTGGATACACAAACACTACGAACCACGTCAACACCTACTACACATGGCAGCTCAAGCGGTCACCACTCGAACGAGTGAGCGAGCAAACTGCGCTTAATGTTCTGAGGGTCTGCCTCGTTTAGATAGCAAGGGCCAAGCCAGACCGGATTATTTTTCAGTGGGTACCCCTTGTTTGTGGTGTTCAACGGAAGCCAAGAGGAAAAAGACATTCTTTGGGGCCCCGTAAGAATTAAAACAAAACACGCACACACACCCACTTGGGGATTTCGCAAAATGGTGGATCGCTCCTTGGATGATTTGAAAGGCAACCGACAGGAATCAGCCGCGATTTGAGGTTCCCCTATTTTGAGAATCACCCATTTGCCGCTCTTCAAGAAAACACATCCCAAGAAGCCAAAAAACACATGCTGCCCAGTTCGTTCTACACAGCAAAGAGAACAGAAAGCAAGAATTCCGATACCCGTGCCTTTCAGCAACTGTTTGTTTGTTGATACCCAAGCATTAGCGCCAATACTGGGGATAATAACAGGTGTGTCCGACTTTCAAGGCCCGAGCTTGGTCCCATTGGCATACCTCTCATGGATCCTGGACTAGATGAAATCCCCATTGCCTGAAATTTTGGGCGGCTGTAGACTTCTGACTTTTTTTGTGACATACCGGTATCAGGTGTCTTAGCTACCAAAGGGGGTCGCCCAATTCCAACATATTCCGCCAAATATTCCCCCGAGGGGTTGGGGGCATCCCATCTAGCATCCTTACTTCTCACCCCATGTGAACTACACTTGCACTCGGTTCACCCTTCCGCGGTTTGCCGACCAGGCGCCAAATCCAACAGTACCAGGCAGTTCTCGTGAACGTAGTACCTCACCAGCACGGATTTTGCGCCGACGAAGGATAAGGTAAACATAGCCGGGACCTTTGGAATATTGGAAGCTCTTGAAATAACCCATGTCTGGCGCAGACCAGGTCTCCATGTGAATATGCGGGAAGACAGCTGCAATGCATGTACATGAACCGTGCATCTACAAGTAAATGCGTGTGTGCGTCTGTGTGTGTGTGTGTGCGTGTGCGTATGTCTGTCTGTGTGTGTTTGTTTGTTTGTGCTTGTCTGTTTGGTTGACTGTTTGTTTGTCTGTTTGTCTGTTTGTCTGTTTGTTTGATTGATTGTTTGCTTGCTTGTGTGTTTGCTTGTTTGCTTGTAAGATTGTTTGTTTGTTTGTTTCTGTGTGTGTGTGCGTACGTGCGCCCTTGCACGTGCGGTGGGCGCCTGTGTGCGGGTGCGCGCGCTTGTGCGCTTGTGCGCGTGTGCACGCGTGCGTGAGCGCACCTTTTCACGCGCGTGCGCGCATGTGCGCGCATGTGCGCGCATGTGCGCGCATGTGCGCGCAGGTGCGAGTGCGTGTGAGAGTGTGTGTATGTGTGTATGTGTGTTTGCGTGCGTGTGCGTGTGCGTGTGCGTGTGCGTGTGCGTGTGCGTGCGCGTGCGCGTGTGCGTGTGCGTGTGCGTGTGCGTGTGCGTGTGCGTGTGCGTGTGCGTGTGCGTGTGCGTGTGCGTGAGCGTGTGCGTGTGTGTGTGTGTGTGTGTCTCTGTGTGTCTCTGTGTGTCTCTGTGTGTCTCTGTGTGTCTCTGTGTGTCTGTGTGTGTCTCTGTGTGTGTCTCTGTGTGTGTCTCTGTGTGTCTCTGTGTGTCTGTGTGTCTGTGTGTGTCTGTGTGTGTGTCTGTGTGTGTCTGTGTGTGTCTGTGTGTGTGTCTGTGTGTGTCTGTGTGTGTCTGTGTGTGTGTCTGTGTGTGTCTGTGTGTGTGTCTGTGTGTGTCTGTGTGTGTCTGTGTGTGTCTCTGTGTGTCTCTGTGTGTCTCTGTGTGTCTCTGTGTGTCTCTGTGTGTCTTTGTGTGTGTCTGTGTGTGTGTCTCTGTGTGTCTCTGTGTGTCTCTGTGTGTCTGTGTGTCTGTGTGTCTGTGTGTCTGTGTATGTCTGTGTGTTTGTGTGTCTGTGTGTCTGTGTGTCTGTGTGTCTGTGTCTGTGTGTCTGTGTCCGTGTCCGTGTCTGTGCCTTTATCTGTCTGTGTCTGTATCTGTTTGTGTCTGTCTTTGTGTGTGTGTGTGTCTGTCTGTGTCCGTGTCCGTGTCTGTGTGTGTCTGTCTGTGTCATTCATGGGTGCTTCATTCTGGGTCAAGCTGAAGAGACACATGCACATAAATTACATGTGTTTACATACCTACATATGGATATGCAGAATATATGCATGCGCTTCTTGACCCCTCAAACATGCCAACGAACATATTGGCTCTCGAGCCTTTCCCACTCCCGTGCCCAAGTTATTAGCTCTCGTGGCCATGGCCAGCAAAGAGACCTGGCTCCACTCGTCCCACAGAGTCTGCTAGATACTGTCGGGCCGGATACGAAAGCTTGCGCCATGCCAGGTCAACTCACCAAGTGTTGATCGAGAGTGTTGGCAGCTGCTTCAGGACTCATGGCGTTTCATCCAGGTGTGTGGCCGCAAAGTGTCGTTTGAGAGTGCCCAGCGTCAAGGAATATGCATCGGCAGAGAAGTTGTCATCCAATGCGCCGCGGATGGGTAATGCATTCTTAGGCAGAAGTGCGTGGGCGCATTATGCCATACAATGTGTTTTCAATGCGCCAGCAAAGTGGGATATGTTGCACCCGACTTGCACCTATCCATTCTACATGCCACAGCCGGATTTACTCTGATTGCTCATTTCAAACGTACTTCCCAGGATGCAGACCTCTAAAGGCCATTAGTGAGAAGCCCGGAGTTACAAAGTAACTTGAGTATTATGTTGGCTTGATAGAAATTGAAAAGGAAGGGATTCCCAAGTTGGCCGCACAAAGCAAACAACAGTTTGGGTCCCGCCATCCCTCCCCGCCTCCCCTGCGATGCCCCTCTCCTCTCGCAAACTCTTGGTAAAGAAAGTAGGATTTGCACACGTGCGCAACTGTGTCTGTTGCAAGTGCGGCTACCCTCCCCCCGGGTTGACCCAACACGTTCTTCGCTGGGTGCGGACAACCTAAAACACTTCCAAACTAGGGCATACCGACAGCTTTTGGTAACTAAATAGTAGGCACCTGCGCCTGGTGGGCAACTTGTTTGCGGGGCCTTGCAGAGTCAACATCCTTGTTCGCCGGGAGGAATTGATTTTCAGCGAAAAGCCTTAGACGGCATTCAACTGGGAGGAATGTTCGATTGAATTCTCCTTTGGAATTCGTTCCCAGCTATAATATACTTGTGAAGTGATATTCCCGCCTCAGCGAAACATGTTCTTATGTATATATACATATATTAATACACTTGGTTGACGTTGGAAGGGGAGCACCAATTCAAGTTGTAGCAGTTAAGTGGGGATTTTCCGCTAAATCACAATAAGCAAAAGTGAAAACACATGTTTCCCAACAACAACCATGTATACATATATTATACACATACGCCCATACAACGAAGTCAAGATCCTGAGGCTCACCCGGCACACTGAGGCTGGCACAGCAGGTTCCGCAGCCTTGAGCGGATGGTCACAGAGACCCCCTGCATGGTGCCCGAGCAGAGGTGTGATGCCACCTGGGCCGACATTGCCATGGGTCTCATTTTGGGGGCTTGGGGGGTGTTTGGGGGGTTTGGGGGGGGTTTGGGGGGTTTGGGGGGTTTGGGGGGTGGGGGGGGGTGGGGGAACCTCCTAAAATCTGTTTTCCTTTTTCAATTTGGGGGGTTTGGGGCCCAGGATGTGTGTTTTCCTTTCGGTTCCCTTTCACGCGACTCTTGTGCTGGCAAAAAAGCAGAAGTGGCATGCCTACTTGAAGGGCTGCATGACATGGACAGATCGTGTCGCGTTCTGTAGGCAAACTCTTCGACGGCTCCCCAAGGATGGCAATCCGCTTTCGGTGATGAAGCTCACAAGGCAGTGATGCAGAAAGCGCGCCTTTCCGCAATAGCTCGGAAAACACGTATTCGATAGTATTCGTGTTGAATTCAACAACGTTCCAGCACTCGTGAAGCTTAAACAATCTTCAGCGCGTTGAGAGTACAACGTCATTTGGCCATACAAATGAGCAGTCCTGTGTATATCGATCAAATGACACTTGAAGCTTAGTAAAGTTTATGGATTCAACCCTGGGTTTCACAAATGATATGATAATCGCTCATCAACACACCAGCCCACTACCGTTCCTTGCTCAACAATCTGGCCCCAATCACTTTGCCAAAGCATAGCACGAGGGTGAGACGAGCTACAGTACCTGGCAACTCTTAAAACCAATGTTCATGATCAAAGAACCCCTGAACACTGTTGATTCAGCATTATTTGCCTCGAGCACAACCTGCCTTCCACTAGTGTACTACTGCGGAAAAAAGTGAGCCTTACGCAAACTTCGGCTGCATTTACTTGCACCATTTACTCGTTGGCTCTGCAAATGTCGCGGCGGACATATCCGAGCAAGTGAGGGGATCTTGAAGTCTGTAAATATCAGACACGCACACATACAAACATATACACACAGTATGCATATTATATATATACATACATACACACACACACACACACACACACACACACACACATGTACCACTGTGTCGCACAGGTGTCCTCCTCATCGCAACGTCACACTGTTTGCAAGCATTGCAAGCACTTGCATTGCAAGCTGGCACCAATAATTCCTGCACGTATGCCAGGGATTCACTTCCGTATGTCTGAGCTATGGTGACATCGAAACTTAATCTGGTTGCCGACTGTAGACTTGTGTGGCACGGTGTTCTCTTCTCATACAATACTGCAACTAGAGAGCACGGTTGTCCCCGTATATCAACAAACCTTCTGGTTTATTCCCAAAGGGAGGCGACCAAATGGTTACCATTTGCTGGCCAGCCTTGGCTTGGTGGGGTTGGTTGTTTAGTTGGCGGGTTGGTTGGCTGGCTGGCTGGCCGGCCGGCTGGCTGGTTGGCAGGTTTGTTGGCGGGTTGGTTGGTCTGTTGGTTGGTTGGTTGGTTGGTTGGTTGGTTGGTTGGTTGGCTGGCAGGTTGGTGGGTTGCGGCCATCCATTTGGATTGAATCCCGTTGAACCTGAGCTGGATGAGCCCCCTTCAGTTTCCACTAATTATATAGTTTCCATTCAGTTTCCACTGATTGCCATTGGTTTTCCATACCAAATGTTCAACTGGTTTTGAGTACGCCGCCCTTAAGTTAAGGTCGAACAATATCAATGGTCAGGGGCACCCCCTTGGTCAAGAAACCCTTCAAACCGCCAAACGAACGAAAAACAGTGGCCGCCAACTCAACCAACGACAACTCACGCCTTTTCCGGACCCAACAGCCATCCCATGGCTTCCTAACCTACAGAAAAAAGAAAAAAACAACTCAGTTGTTCAGTGACCCTGGAAAAAAAGGAACCTTTTTTTTGGGGGGGAAGACCATTTGTAGTGGGGCAGCCACAAAAAACAACGGAAAAAAGGTGCCACTGAACGACTGAGAAAGTTAAAGAAGCAGCCCACCTTGCTATGGCACCCCGCTCCCAAGCTCAAGCTCTCCAGCACGCAGGCTTGCTGCACCTGGCCCAGGCGCGTGGTGGCTGATCTAAGAAGCCAACTACAGTGAATTTCACAGGAAACCCCTGATTTTGGTGGGAATTTGGCTAGTTTCTTGTAGAATTTCATGTAGCTGGTTGCTACGAGCTAAGGGATAGCCCCATCGCAAGGGCTTCAGACATGGTAAGCCCCCCCCGCCAGAAAAAAACACCGGGCTCCCCTAAAAGGGTGTCTGACGTTTTGGGGGAACCCGTGCTTGGTTAGGCTTTTTGACAACCAAGAGGAAGCCCTTGCCATTGTGGGTACCCTATTTCAACACACACCCGAGTTTTGGCGCTCGTGTCATGTGACCTCGAGATGGATTCCCCGGGTTTTGGTTTCCAACGAACACCAAGGTGTCCTGTGGGCTCACCCGTTTGAAAGTTTCCCCCATGTGTGCCGCAGTCAAAGCTCTTGCGGGCCATTGAACATCGAGCCCCTCCAACCCCCCATTTAAGGGAAGCCCGATGTAAAGGACGTTCATCATGGGCGAGCTTAGTTTACATGCTTGTGGAAATACCCCGTTCTGTGACAAGCGAGAACATCCTATGACCTCTTTGGTGAGTTCCCCGTTTGGCACAGAAAGTGGCTTTGAAAATCCCACCCCAAATCGGTGATGGTCTCAACTTGCACAAACATGTTTCTTTTTGTATGGCAAAATCCTGGATTCGGCCGCCCCCCCCCCCCCCATTCCGCGATTCTGGAAATCGGGGCGTCGCTTTGAGCCAACACCCCTTGCACCAGGAACGCCATGGGCACCTGCACTTCTTGACTGGGCTGTTCTCAGATCCCCTTCTCGAAAAGTGAACCACTTCTAGTGGGCGAATTTTTCACCCAACTAAACCAACCCACATCCCAAAAAGCCGAAGGGAGCCACCCAGTTGCGAGGAGGGAACCGCCCAAGCGGCTCGCTCTCAGCCCCCGAATCCGATCCAAGCCCCAAATCCGCCTGGCGCTTGAGCCGCTCATGGAAGCCCAGCTTCTCCAAGGAGAGCTGGGCGTGGGAGGCCGAGGTGCCCCAATACCTGCGAGAAGATCTGCGAAACAACAAGATCTGCTGTCCGTTCTCGTAATGCTGCGAAGAGCTTGACTCACTTTTGGTGGGTGAAATTCGGACACCCAACCACTACACCACTCTGTGCGTCGTCAGATCTGCGAAAAATAATTTGAACTTTTAGTGCCACTCACTTTTAGTGGGTGAAATTCGGAAACCCAACCACTACACCAACTAATTACAAAGCTATAAAAAGCTTAAGGGGGCCGGATGGCTGGGAACCACCAAGACGAGTCGACCTTCGATTTCTTGAGAAAGGTGATTTCAAACTGGCTGGCGCCATCGGTAAAAAATGACGGCGAGAAAGGGCGCTGAATTGAACGAACCGGTTGGAAGGGCATTCCCGAAGAAAGCATCTCTACTCTTGGTATGGTAGCCAAAAACGTTGTTTTTTGCAGACCCCCAGTAAATATGAACAGAACCAAAACACTAAAAAAACAAAAAACATGCCAAGAACAGCGAAGAAAGGGAAACATAGGATGGATGGCTCAGGGGTCATGCCAACTCATCTGAGAAGCAGTCAGCTGGGCTCGTCTTTTGGGAAGGTACCTAATCAGTCTCTTGGGAAGGTACCTAATCAGCTTCCATTAATGCATTTGGGTGCTTTTGTTTGGGCCCGAGGCCCAAAAACCCAATTGCAGCTGCTTTCCTGTTGGCTTCCCTTTGAAACCACCAAAAAGGGTGTACCCTCAAACCAAGCGCACCCTCGCGCTAAAGATCGAGCCGCCCAGAAATTGGAGCCCCAAGAAAGCCGGCGAGTCAGAAAAATGTGAAGCAGAAAAAAAGGCGCACTCTCGGCAGAAAAAGGAGACGTGCGTGGCGTTGGACTTCAAACCGTCCAGGATGCTCCAAAGAGCTCCCTGATCGCAGAGAGCGAACGACCGGAGCACAGCGGCGAAAAAGGCACCCAAAAAGCAGCGGGCATCTCGTTTCTTTCAGGGACCCCTTTTTTTAGGGGGGTTGGCTTTAAAGGGATACACCAGGTCCTCCAGTACATAGAATAAGTGTACCACCTGTTTTTCTGTAGTCTATTTAGTGGGGTTTCCTCCCAACCAAAAAAGGGGAGAGAAAGGGCACTGGAAAAACCTAGGATACCAAAAGGCAAACTGCCGTGCCATTTTGGAGTCTGGGGTCCCCCAAAAGACACTGGAGCCCCTCCGACTGGATCGAACAACTCCGAGAGTGCGGTAGATATTCAGCCTGCGTGCCAGTTGTGTCATCGCTCGGCCTGTACCTCTTGTTTCAATCCCATGTGTTGCTGAAGTCGGCTTCCTTTGGACGAAGTGTAGTTGGGGAGAGGCACAATGAATGAGATGTGGTCTCCTCAACAAAACTGGCTGGCGGGCACACATCCCCATCTAAATGATGCCCATCAAAGAATCCCGAGCTATTCACACGCACAATATGCTTTCGGCCAGTGTACATATCAACGGCTCATTGTATGGACCCAGGTTATTTTGGGCCCCCTTCAGAGTCTGGTTTCCCATAGGAAGCCGTGATCAATAAAGCAGAGCGCCTGTTCATGTTCGCAACATAACATATCTGGGCTGGCCTGAAAGCGAGCCCATTTGACTCTATCTAGCTCACAACTCACAACCACACTCTACAGCTCGCATGTTCATTCGATCTTCACTCCGCTCGCTTTGAAGGGCACCCCGGCCGCACCACAGGCCAGATACAAACGCCATAATATGTTTACAGAGAGTCCGCGAGCGCTTTAATCACAATCCAGCATGCGACGCAATGCGCTCAGGATGGCTATGCCAGCCAGTGCCAACCATGCAATACAAGATCCTTGGAACACAACACTCCAAAACATGCTCCGGCAACTTCGGCCGCAAAGCTTCTGCTATCAAGAACAAGTGTCGTAGGACTAAAGGACATGCAAACCTTTCTTGCAAGACATCCAAGCAGCCCAAAACAAGCTCACGAGATCTAGTGAGCAAGCCCTGTCGCCTCTGTTTAGCTGTCTGGAAGTCTCCGCTCAATAACTAGCAGCCTTAAGGTATATCACACGAGACACGCATGATTGCACTTTGTCAGAGTACACCATCCTGCATGTGAGTGGTGGTGGTGTGTGTGTGTGGGTGTGCTTGCCTGTTTGTGTTTGATTGCTTGTGTGCTTGATTGACTGCTTGTGTTGGTTTGGTTGGTTGGTTGGTTGGTTGGCTGGTTGGCTGATTGGCTGGTTGGCTGGTTGGCTGGTTGGCTGGTTGGCTGGGTGGCTGGCTGGCTGGCTGGCTGGCTGGCTGGCTGGCTGGCTGGCTGGCTGGTTGGTTGGTTGGTTGGTTGGTTGGTTGGTTGGTTGCTTCTTTACTTTTTTCTTGGTTTATGTGTTTGTTTGTTGGGTTGGTTGGTTTTGTCTGTTTGTCTGTTCACTTGCCTGCTTGCTGGTTGATTGCTTGTTTGTTTGCTTGTTTGCTTGTCGGTTTGTTTGTCTGCGTGTCTGTAGGGACCCTGAAAATGCGTGGCTGGTCCTTTCCCTTTAAACCAACACACCCCCCCAAAAAAAAGAAAAGAAAAGAGAGTCAATGCCCTCACAAGTTGCACGTTCCCGCTGAGAAACCTCCATATAACCACTCGGCTTTCCCTTGACCCAACCAGACAAATATGTTTATTTAACAAAAAAGTGTTTCTCTCAAAACCACGTCCAACACCTTGGTGGTTCTTCCATGGTTTTTCTTTCTGACCGCGAAAGGAAAACAAACACACCCCTTTACAAATACATTCATGAACCCCCAACGACACACCCCCAAATTGCACTGCCGTCTTGGCTGGGACCCAAGAAATCCACAAGGCATCCCCTTTCTCGTCCAAGGGCACAGGGGGACCCCCCAAACAAGCGCGGTGTTCCTCTCGGCCTCCCTTAACAAAAGCCGCCCTTTTCAAGGAGAAACATACACACACAGACACACAGACACACAGACACACAAACACACACACACACACACACACACACACACACACACACACACACACACACACACACACACACACACACACACACACACACACACACACACACACGTGTTCCTTTCAGCTTCCCTTTAAAAAAACAACCATAAACAACCTAAACATGTGGTTCCAAAAAAGAACACGCAAAAACAAAACACAACACACACACTCGACGCTATGTGGCCCACCCAAACTCCCGGCCACGCTCCCCGCCTCTAAGGCTGCAAGCTGCTCGATGACGTGGAAAAGCCCCCGGCCGTCGCCCTGGAGGCAGCTCGCCCCGAGAGCCCCGAGCATCCGTTTGGCGCCGCTGAACCGGCGTCCGTGTGGCGCCAAGAAAAACCATGGGTTGGAGCCATGAGGTTTGTTGGCATTTACAGGGGAACACCTAAGAAACCATGGTTTCCAACCATGACGTTTGTTGAAACTCAAGGACAGGGGAATCGACTCATTCCAGAGTTTCTGAGGTGGTGCGAAGTGGATTTCGCAACCATCCGCAGTAGGGGACCCCCAAAAATGGTGATGCCCCTCGTGATGTTTTTTTTTTCCCGCAAGTAGCTGAACTAAACCCCGGCCAGGTTTGAGTTTGGTCCGTCGAGCTGTTCTGGCCGCTGGCAATGGTGTCCGTTGAAACCACAAAACCACAGGTATCTTTGAACAACGACACGCCCATGTGGCGAACCGAGTCTTGAGATTTGGAACCACCTCCTGAAAATATGGTACACAGTCATCCCCAAGTCCAAAGGTCCAGAAGGAAAAACCAGTTACCAGTCGCAGGTGAAGCCATTGACTCGTGGCTAGTGACTCATTGATTGGCCATTTGGGACCAGTAAGTTGGTTCACCTGGCTATGGCACATCGCTCTGTCACAAAAACATCAGTCGGGAGCTGGGCAACTTGCCACTTGCTTTTGATCCGCGCCGCATCAAGAACCAGGGGCTCTGGAAAGCCCGAGGTACCCAAATGCTTTTTGTAAACAGCTTCGCGCTATGCGACAACTTCAAGCGGCACTTCCTTGCAGATCTTGTTTTATTCATTCTTCAGTTTAGGCTTCCGAAGTAATTCGTCCCAAAAAAGTCGTTTCCATGTTCGTTTTCCTCACTTCCTGAGTGGATTGGCCAAAAAGAGTTGAAACTCCCTGTTTACCACCAGAATCGTCCTCCCCAAAAGCTTATCGTCCAGGAACTCAGGAAGGGAGTTGGTTTTCAAGGGAACTGGACACGTAGAACTAGAATTTGGGCTTCGGACTCCATGGGTCGAACTCAAAGTCTCCGGGCTGCCCCGCCATCTTCTCGGTGTCCGGCGGTGCCGGGCTCGGGGACCCAGGCGACGTGCGCTCTTCCTGCCGGAAACGGCGGTGCGGAAGTTTGCAGAGCTGGGCTGGGCTGGAATGGGGAGGGGAGGGGTGGGGTGGGGTGGGGATGGGAGGGGTGTGGTGGGGTGGGCTGGCCCAAGGGAAGGTCTGCCCAGTGACTTGTCAGGTTGGTGCCGACTCGGCGTGGGTATTCCTGGCCTGGAGGGTATGCTTCGCTTTTTCTGGGCAACTTGAAGCAATCGTTGGATCCCAAGTTTGCTTGGGCAAGTATAAAAAACAGCTCAAACTGGCTGGCGGCAACATTCTAGGGGTTGATTCCTAGCGGTCCATTCTTTTCAATCATCGCTCTTTTCAGAAACCGGCGGTTTCACCTGGGTTCTTGATGGTTTCCTGAAAAGATCCGGATCCCTGGACAGAATGGAAATGGAAGGTACCCCAAGAAGCATCTAGCATGCCCCTACGAGTATCTGACGATTTCTACAGTCCCGTGGTGCGTGTAACCTGACAAACCCTTGCCCTAAAGAGCCTGTCCTTTGCAACATCACCGTTGGAGCTCACGCGGGACATCGACGGGCCTCACAGCCGCAAAAGGATTGCTTCATGCTGCTTTGGGAGGCGAGCGAGCAATGGAGACTCATCCACACTCACAGCTAGAAATGAGCAATTGCCCACTCTTCCCTCGTCAAATCGTCTGTCCTGCAGCACTGCTTTGCAGTAATTAGTCCTTGCGTTTCAGCCTTTAGGAGGGGGTAAGGGTTGTCGTACCTTTGCAAAAACACCGTGTTTTGCTAGAAACCATGTGTTTTCTGGAAAAGCATGTTTGTCTTTTCAAGAAACCCTTAAATAGCCGTCTAAGTGCAAGCATACATTGTCTGTTGAAATAAAATTATGGATCGAAGAAATGCTCGAACTTGCACATATTGAAACACACACAAAAAACAGTGTGTTTTCCTGCGTATGACACGTTCACCGGCTTTTTTTCGGCGCTCGTGGTGTGCATCAATTTCGGGTTTCAAGTCCCAAGACCACTTTCCTGTTGCTCTCCCTGCAAACCGCAGTGCAAAGGGTACCTTCAAACCCACCACGTGATGTTATGCCACGGATGAAGCAGCAAAACGGCTAAATCTCCCTCCATGATCCGCTCTTAGATGCTTCTTTCGGCAACGGGACATGACGCAAATGCCCCCAATTCCAGAAAGAAAAGGGAAACCCCCCAGGAAGGTCAAGTACGAACCTTGAATCGCACCAGAGCTCAGAGTTGGTGCCCCTTCGAGCCGTTTCCAATTTATATTTCGAATTTACTGTTGGCGTGATTGGTCACCTGCTTGTACATTTGGTTTAAGATGGGATTGGGGCAGGCAAACAGTGTCTTAGTATGTTGCGTTGTTTTAGCATTGCTTAGATACAGTCTTGGGCGGGGTTCTTTCATATTCCTGACTGTATGTGCTTAAAACACTTCTGGGCTGCGAGTTGAATTGAGTTCACTCATTCACAACGTGCCTGCGAACCTAGTGACCTAGTGCTGTGCTCTTTGCAACACTGAAGCTCTAGCAAACGAAATGTTGTGTTTCGACAACCTTGTTGTGAGATCTGTTTGTCTCACAAGAATCCGGGGACAAATACCGGAAAACAAAAGGGATGGGCACATTGTGTTTGGGTTGGCCTGAACCCCCCTTGTCGAAACTCCTAGCAGGGGTGGTGATGGCCATCCTTGATGTTTCTGAAAAAGCCTTCGACCTTGTCAGATGCAAGGAGGCAAAAAAAAACATGCGGTGTGCTGTTTTTGAGGCTACCTGTACCCTTTTTCGCCTTTTGCCGGAGACCAAAGGGACAACTGCCAACTTTTGGGAGTCAACCTACACAAACTCCGTCGAGTCTCCAGATCAGACCCGGGGTCCCGGCCGGTACGCCGGGAAATGGGATCCTGGCGGCTCCCATCCAGCTGGCTCATTGAAACAGGCTGTGAAGGCTGCACGAACACACACGATGCTTACATTTTAACCGCAATGTGAAAAAGACGTATCCCTGGTTTTGTTTCTGACCCGACATATGAAGCCCTACCCCCAAAGATCTGAAAGGTCTTGGGCCGAGGGTAGCATATTTATGGGTACATGGACCATTTAAAGACAAAAGCTTGCTATGCGGCTTGGATGCTGATCCTGAAGCCTTTCAGTTTCGAATTATCTGTCCCAAAGAAAAACCGAGCTGAAAGCGCGCGTCTCCGAGAGAGTGTCAGCGCTGAAATCCTGCGCGTGTCTCTGGTTCAAAATTTGGCAAAGGTCCTGGTTCGGGGCGTGTCTTGTCTGTTCTCTCCTCATCCTGCTGATGCTCAGTAGGGAATGTGGGAATGAACCCAGGGATTCCCTGAAATCACATGGGATGGTTTATAGGGGTCATTTCCTCATTCCCAGCTGAGCACCAGCAAGAAAACCTGGGCGCTTTGAAAACCCGGCAGGACATTTCACTCAGGGTAATTTACACATCTTTCACGCGACACTCAGCCATCCTTGGGCGGAGCACGAACTCTGGCGCAGAAGATGCGTTGTGTGACTTATCAAAACAAGAGGGATCAAGACCGAGGGAAGACCGACCGCTCTGTAAAGGCCGTCCTTTTCGGCGTTGTCAGCTTAGGCATCCGCCAAGCCACATCCGAAGAAACACGAGACCGCATCGACTCTGTCACCAATGACTGATGCGCAAGGCCGCCAACAAATAACGCCTAGTGAAAGACATCAGCCGAAGAAAGATCAAACGGGTGTAGATGCTATCTCTCGGTTGCTTTCTGATCCCCTGCTGAAAGCATCTGGCAACATGCACCAATGATCTATGTATTGCCCATCTGGGTGTAGATGCTATCTATTGGCATGGCAGCAAGATTCATCCCTCCCACAGGCAGGCCTGGCGCTTCGAATTAGGACCTGGCAGCCATGGTTTGCGCCCGATTTTATGGCAGGCATTGCCGTGGCCATCCCATTGGTGACCCAGTATGGGCATGACCACCCAAAATGATGGTGTATCCCTGTAAAACGGGCACGAGCACCAACGCGCAAGAAAGACGCGCCCGTATAGAAGAAACACGTCCATCTCCATGTGGAAGCGCTTTGGCGCTCAGTTCCTTTCATCCCGAGAAGGGAATGAGGGGCCCAGGGACAAACACCAGACCAACAAAGCTTGTTTGACGTTGGACGGGGAGAATTTTAGCAGTTAAGCGGGGATTTCCCACTAAACCACAATAAGAAAAATGCAAAATGTTTCCCAACAACAACCATGAAAGCGCGTTTTGCTCTGTCCGAAAGGACCATTCCAATCCATAGCAAAGAATCGTCATGGGTTCAATCGATTTCCCGGGATAGCTTTTGAGGCGAATCTAGCCAACGTCCAAACTCGCAATGAGCGCAGTCCACTTGACTGGCAATTGGGACAGACTCTCTCACTGGCGAAGGGAACGGGTTCACATCTAGCAGCGATTCAAAGGATCCCTTGCAAAACAGTATTGATGCATACCCATGCAACTACCCATAGCCTTCCAGTCTGATTACAGTGCGCACGCGCCGTGTCGAACCAAAGTTCCACGCGCAAACACTCGTCAGCCCAAAAATGGCATGGGCTTCCTCCTGCTGGCACTTTGCTACCCTCAACGACACCCCCTCGATGGGTGACATCAACCCCAGCTCTTGACTTGTTTTCTTTCTTTTTTTTAGCCTAAAAACCGGGTCAAAATCAGGACGGTTGGCTTCTCATTCAGCTTCCCAGGACTTGGATCGGCCCTGGTTCCCAATCCCCCAAGCCAAACTGAGGGTAGCTGACATACCTCAGCCACCGGGGCCCCCGCTGCTAGGGCTGCCAGGGCTGCCCACGGTCCGTCCCGGACGGGTGCCAACCTCTCGCGCTGGGAGCCGCGCGGTTTGTGGCGGGAAGGGGGTCACAGGCAAATGGACCCCACACAAACCTTTACTGCCCCGCAAAAAGCGACCCACTTCTCGTGGGTTGAATGGAAATCCAACCACTAAACACCGCAAGGCCAAAAAAGCTGAGGGACCGGATGGCTGGGCTTGCCACCAAGAAACCGAAAAGACACCCATGGGCCAAAAGTGGAAAGCACTCCATCAAGTCGGAGAAAATGCCAAGGTCCTACCCCAACTTCGGAAATCCAGCCGATTGAGGCTGAAGCGGCCAGCCTCGAAGCCCACAGCTACAGAGAAGGCCCTTGACCCAAGTCGCATGGGCAACATCTTTAAGACTTGAGGCCGTGTTTGTCGCCTTTGGATGTGAGCCAGTGAAACACCATTGTAATCATGCATCGGTGCCAACTGACATGGTCAGGAATATGGTGTGTTCCTCCTAACAACAAAGGTCCTCTAGTGATCCAAAGTCGCCCATACAACATTTGCGCACACCCATCCACCCAACACAAGCAACTGCGGCCACCACGATCTCCAAAAAATCGAGCGGCACGTGTCCACCCACCGACACAACCAACCACAAGCTCAAAGGAACCACAGAAACATGGCAAGTCGCGGTCAAACTATGCCGAGCGGGTTGTGAACAAATTGACGAGCCCCCTATGTCCCTCCCAAATGGACCATAGACTGCTGGAAATGCGAAACAAACCTCATGTGGCTGAGGCTGTGAGTGCCTTTTGGGCAGGGTTTTCAGAGGGCAGCGACATGAAAGCAATGAAGTGGACACCTCCACCCTGCGCACATGTCAAACGACCGGGGAAAACCCAATGCAAAAGCACACCTGAGGCGAGCGCCCCGGAGCGATTTGGGCTTGGAGGTGCATTCAAGGGCCGCGTCTGGCGAGGGGGCGTCCATCGAAGTGATATCCCATGTTTTCTCCTCTGGATGGCCGTTCAAAAACAAACAACCCCCAGAAGGAGTTGTGCGAACTCGTAGTACTTAGGCACCCGGTGCGAGCGGGTGAGAAATCACTTTGCCTCAAGCTCAAGCAATCTGAAAGGAAAGCATCGCACCTGGCAACTTTTCTCAGGCCTTCACTACTTTCTTGGCAGGGCAGCCGGCCTGGGGGGTCGGGGTCCATGAGTATTCTGGCCGATTCCCAACGTTCAACAGGTGGTTGCAATGCCCATGCCCAGACTTACAAGCACATGCTCCATGACAGAAATCATAGAAATCACCACCCTGGTGTGCAATCTGGCACTCACTGGCACACCCCGCGTTCCGACCTGGGGTTCTTCAATTGCCACAAGCTTCGAAGCTTTAGATGGCCGGCTGATTCCTTAAGCCATGTGAGTTGGGCCATGGGCGGGGAGAAGCAATCCCCGACCCAGGCATCTGGCCATAAAGCTCATGTCTCCATGTTCTTCGGTACCTTGTGGTTCATTGCAGAGTCGGTGTTTCTTTTGATTTGCTTTAAAACCACCGAAAAACGGGTACCCTCTAAGAGAGACGCACCCGTGGAGGTCTTCAGCTCACACCGCCCTGCACCTTCATCCGATCATCTCATCGACTTCCGAAAATGTCAACTAGGTCCTCCAGTAGAGAGGTTAGAACAAGGCTACCAACTTCTTCTTCTTTTTTTTCCGGTTTGGTCTATTTCAGGGGAACCCTTGAACCCTCCACACCCAAAAACGACCCGGTAAAAGTTTTAGTGCACCAATTTCTGGGGGACCTCGTCAAGATCTCGCCGGGCTGGCTCGTGTATGCATGGCCGGCGGGGTTCAGCTGACCTGGCCCAATCAGGCGCGAAAATACCGGCCTAGGGCGCTTAAAGGTCTTTTTCACAGACCAAAACCACTTTTTGTGTTTTATGTTTATTTTATTTATCTATTTATTTTAATTATTTTGTTTTAACCTCTTGGCTGCGGGTTTGTTCGGAAACCATGAGGGAAACCAAGCAAGATCCATTTTGAGGACCAAATCGCTGTTTTGACAAAAGCCCACAGAGAAAGCTCCAAAACAGACTTCACGGAGATCACACCATCAAACTGCCCCGTGCAAGAGCTGGTCCCGGTCATAGAGACGCGAGGCAACCCATGCCAAAGCTAGCACGGCAATGAGTTTGACACGGCTGGATCGGAGCTCGACGGCCTTTCAAGAGATGTCATGAGAGTGACATCTAACAAAACATGAGCACATGTTGAGCGAATGCACATGTTCAACCTGATAGGGGGGGATGTATGTCAGTCAAGCCCTTTGCATCAAAAACAACCGTCGTTGTTGCTGATTTCTGCATTTTCACTTATGCCCAGGTAGTGGGCGAACTCAATCGCAAAGCACCCTAGGACCCTAGGCTCTGGACAGCTTCGAAAGACATCTGCAACAGGCTGCCTGAGTCGGGTCCTGGACACTTGTTAGTGCCAATGGTTTTGCCCATCAGGGAATTCATCATTTGACATACGCAGTTTCCCCTTGTACAAGCCATTCATGGCATGATTGCAACCCTTCAGCCTTTGTGGCAAGACTTAGAACCAGCTGATCATGGTCAGGCATAGCATTCTTGCTATCTCGATTCCACGGTATAAACAACAGGTCGTCTACTCTGGTGGCCAAGCTTTACAATTTTGACAATACTCCATCTCTAGAAAGTCATTTCAAATGCAAAGTCAAGCACTCCTGTTAAAAGCAACAAAACCAACCCATGTTCGGAGGTCCCCTTAAAAATAAGGACATACCCAGAAAGAAAATCAGCCTTGGGCAATGGCTCGGCTGCGCGCCTCTGAGGATCCTATTCTGGGCTTGCAAGCCCGACCCTCTCGCGCCGGTTTGCTGAGCCAAGCGCGGAATGGCACAGGCTGTGAAAGAGAGAGAGAGAGAGAGAGAGAGAGAGAGAGAGAGAGCATGGGACCTACACCGCTTCCGCCAGAACATGCGACTACCAGTGGGTTGCTTTTCATTTCTCCAACTGTTTTGGGGGTGGGCACCATAAAAATCAAATAGAAAATGGGTGCCATTTTGTTCCATAAAAGTCCACTGACGATCTGGGACTATCCCGGACCTTAAACCCAGACCTTGAACAAGGATCAGACCTCCCGCCACCTTTCACCATGCAACAATGCTCTTATGGACATCGCAGAACCTACAAAAGGATACTTGGCCTGCAAACTGTTTAACATCGTGCGTACAAACCCGTGTAGATCCGCGAATTGTCTGGTGAACTGCTGTTCGGCAAGTGGGCTGGTGCTACATGGACCAATGTGACAATGCGAGGCTAGAATCGAAGCACAAACAGCGACTACAATCCTGATCAGGGAGCCGCATAAACGCTAGCGGCATCGACATTGAAGTCCATCAAACACCCTCAAAACCAACAAACCCACATCGTAGATCAACTAGGGAAACTCATGTCCAGTTGCTCCTGGAATTCTGCATGCCAACAGCTTAATGGAGATCGTCATGCCTCACGACAAGCAGCATTCATGGGGGGGGGGGGTTATATGCGCCTGGCACATGTCTTTCGCCCATCATGGTGTAAGGCTGGATGTCCTGCCAATGGAATCGCATAGGGGTGCCATTGAAACTCGGCCATTCTCTCTGTACATCATGCACCTACATGATATAGATATGCATAATATGTCCATGTAGACAGACAACAAGTACGTACTCCCCACAAAATCAACACGTGACAAAGAGCCTCCCGAATCGCCGGCCAGCTTTTTGCCACTCCTCGGCTCAGCGCATTGGCCTCGTTCACTTCCCTGGCGAGAAGGATTCGAGCGTGGCGGTGCGAGCCAGGCAGGGCAAAACTCGGGCCCCAAACGGAGTAATGTTGGCCCCGGAACAGTACGCCCATCCTAGTATTAGGAGTTGGATTCCCCTCCAAAAGTTATTAAATTTCTCCTTTTGCGCCACCCCCCATCCTAGTAGGAGGGGATTCCCCTCCAAAAGTCATAAAAACTCCCCTTTTGGCCCCCCTCCCCGCGAGCAATCAAGCAGAGGTTCATTGATGCGGAGATCCTATTGCTCTATGGTCACCTTGCCAAGTGAACAACCCCAAAACTGGATTATAACATTCTACAACGAACCTGGTTTTGCAGTATTTCGCCTCCTTAGAGGACAATAAGCGACCAAACCCCAGCATCCAGTTGCTCCCTCCAGCAGCCACTCCTTGCTCTGCGGCTCGTTGTTACGAGCGGCGGGTTTTATTTCCAAGTCTTGCGGTGTTGTACTCCGAACTTGCAACGCGCGTGTTTCGCTCCCATGCTTTTCTCTTCGTGGGCCTTGTTGGGCATCGCGATGTCTGCCTGCGAACTTGGATTGCCTCATGCCAAGGGAGGTCAACGCGCTTCGGACAGATGGCGCGAGCGGAGTCGCTGGGGACAGCTGGGGGAAGCGCCCAGGAGCCATGGGGTTCTTCCCCCTGTGAACATCACCCCGCCCCCCCGCGGAAAGGGGGGATTTACACTTGCAAGCCAATAGCTGGATGGGACCCAAACCCTGCCACCGGGGACAAGGGGCAGCCCGGCAGCATTTGTCTGGGAACAGCCTCAAAAACAGAAAGCAAGAAAATGCATGCCGGGAAATCTGAGAAATTGTGAAATGTGTTGTTCTTCGGGTACCCCCTTTTTCATATTTATTTTTCTGTTCCGGGACTTCAAAGGGGTTTGTCTTTTTTGGGGAAGGGGGGTACCCCTTTCTGGGCTTTTAATGGCAAACCAAAAGGACAACAACAATTTTACCACTCGACAAAACGACATCCAAAGGGACACCGCCCACTTGTGTGTGTGTGTGTTTGCTTCTTCTTGGGGCATACCTTGGGGTGTCTTTCTTTTCCGGGAATTCATTAGGAAACCATGATTCGGGTTCTTGTTTCTTAGGGGACCTGTCAAGATGGCGGAATGGTATTCCTGTTGAATTCCCTTCAACACCAAAAGACTCGGTTGACGTTGGAAGGGGAGCAAAAATTGCAAAAAATGGCAGTTCAGTGGTTGGATTTCCACCACTGAACCGCAATAATTAAGCAAAGCTGTAACATGTTTCCCAACCCAGGGGTACTTTCACAAAAAGACGGGCCCAGTTTTTAGGGGGTTCCCCTTTGGCACCGCCCGGCTGGCGGCCTGCTGCGAGTGGCCCTCAGCCGTGCGGCGAAGCGGTGGTCCAGGGACCGCTGTGCGTAGCTCTCAAGCAGTGCCTCTACCTGGAGGCGAAAGATCAGGTCCTCCGGTAGAGTGGGGGGGGGTGGGGCTGGGGGTGGTGGGTCATGACCAACCATTTTTAAAGGGTCAGAAGGAGACTCCGGGTAGCTGGTGTGCAGTGAACTTGACACCCACACCAGTAGATAGTCAACTTTTAGTAGGGGTTTGCCCTCCCCCCAAAACCACAACCACCGGTCAACGGGCACCTAGTAACCACACCGACCAACCGCCGCTCGCCTCCGGCGCCGCCAGGTCGCCCTCCGCAGGGCCCAGCTTCAGCGCCTGGCGCCGGGCCAAGGCGCCGAAGTGCGCGCAGAGCCCGCAGCACACCGAGACGTTGAGGCCTCAGGCGAGGCGCGGTTTGTCGCGCGCGCAGAAATGGAGGGCCAAGGAAGGCCTTCCTGGTTTCGCCCTCCTGAAGCCAAGGAAAGGCTGTCACTAGACACTCACTTCCGACAAGAGGAAGGTGGGCACTGGAAATACCATGACTTCGTCTTGGAATTGAACAGGAAGTTTATCAGCTGAAGTCCTGGACACCTGTTTTGTGGATTGATTCCAACAGGTGTGCCCTCCCCCCTCTGCAACGGAAACTCTGGCAACGGGGTTGGTTCCGTGTTTTTTTTTGGTTTGGGCAACTCACCAAACATTGGGTCGTTGACCAAAGCGGACAAATCTGTTCAGTCGTCAACATTACCCCTTTCCAAGATACTAAAGCCCCATGCCCATGTCAAGCTTACTTTTCAAGGCACTCGGAACACAAAGTGGCTCAACCCAATTCCCCCCCTGTCCCGCCAGCCCGTGGCCATATTGAGTGTATCACGGGTGTTTCCTTGCATGGTATCGCCATGAAACCTTTGCCACATGTTGCCACAAATGGCACAAATACGCTGCAGCATTGCACGTTGCATTGTTAGGGAAGTAGAAACGTGCTCTTCACTAGGTCCTCCAGTAGAGAGGTTAGAATAAGTAGGGGGACCCTCCCCCAAAAAAGGGTACAAGGGCACTACTGGGGGACCCATCTTCAGGTTGTTCCAAAGACCAACGATTAAAGCCTGGCAAGCAAATCTGCATGTCAGGCTCTTACCCCTGAGTGTATGGCAACCCGAAGTCACGCTTGCTGAAAGGCCTACTCAGCATTGGGAATGGCTATCCTTGATGAGAAAACTCCCTGTTTAGCAGGTCATATTTGTAGGCGGAATTCCGCAAACCCTTTGGTGGGCAAGGTTAGAGCTTCCCTTACCCAGGTCCTCCAGCAAAGAGGTTGGAATAAGGGTACCAACTTTTTTCTGTAGTCTGTTTTAGTAGGGGAACGCTCCCAACCAAAAAAGAAAGGGTGAGAAAGGGCACCTAGCTGGGGGCCTAAGTTGCTGATCTTCACCGACACCCCTCGCTTGCTTTCTGCTCCCCTGATAAAAGTGAATAACATTTAGTGTTTTCATACGGAAAACCCACATTCCTTGGCAAAAAGTGGTTCAAGTCCTAACATCCCTCCAAGCAAAACGCCCCAAAGTTTGGTGGACATCATTTGAGTGTTGTTTTTTCTCCACCAACCACTTTTCAGGTTTTGGGTTTGGTTCAAGGGGATTCGCCAATTATAGATTCCTCAAATCCGCCTATGAGGTACTTGGACCCCTGAGGAAGTACTGATCTTCACTGGAACGCCGCTTTTTCGGCTCTCACCTGCCCCGCAAAACTCCCACTAACAGTTCAAGTCCTAACCTCCCTTGGCAAAATGCACCAAAGCCCCGCTTTTTCGGCTCTCTCACCCGCCCCCGACAAAAATCCCCGCCGCCGGCCGCTCGCTGCCGAAGCCGCTCTCGGAGAGGCCCACCAAGGGCACCGTGAAGGCGCCGTCGCAGCAGCCCAGCGCCGCATCCGACACGCCGCGGGCCTCCGGAGACACGGGTTCTCCAAATGCGTGTCCTTTTTGTTTGGGGGGTACCCCCTGTTCTTGGTGGTTTTACAGGGAAAGGAAAACCCGTAAAGAAGATACACCTTTTTTGGGGGGTGTCGCAGGTTTGCGATGGGGCTACGGGCCCCGATTTGGCCGGGTAGCCTCCCGGCGAGCTCTGTGAGCTCATGGCGCGCTTAGATCGCCAGAATGCCACGGTGGTATTTTCTGTTTTTGTGGTTTTAGAGGGAAGTCTGAAGGAAAACCCGTAAAGAAGACACACCCAAATAGGGAACTGGAATTTTCAACAAAAATCGGCGGTGTGCCATGATGAATACTTTAGGCACTCAAACATGCGCCGCCGCAGCAAGGGGGTACCTCAAGGGATGGGTACATTGACTGGCTTCCTCTTGGTGGTCAATCCACTTGGAAGTTCAATCCACTTGTAAGGGATCTTCCATCCACTTGGATGTTCAGTCCACCTCGTTTCCCTTCAACCCAAAAAGGGTACCCTCAAACAAATGGCTTGAAATAGCCAACAACTCGCTTACACACATAGCTGACCTTCTAGAATAATAAATGAGTTTCCCTCTCAAATGAAGCACGACCAACCCAAACCACCAAAAAACCATCTGTTTCTAAACGAACCTAGGAACACCTATGCTTTGAATTCGGAAGGCAGCTCCCCCCAGCTCCACCAAAAAACGCCCCGGGCTTCCGTCCAACGCGTCGCGCGTCGCCTCCGAGCCGAAGAGCAGCGCGGTGGGGGACTCGAAGCTGAAGGACTCCAACGGGAGACCTCGGAGGTCGGAGCTTTGGGCGCAGCTCCCCCCGCGAAAAAAATGCGACTCTAGCTGTTCGTGGGTTGATCCATTCAGATCCCCCGTCCATTCATTCCAATGCAGATCCCCCGCAGATCCCCCGGAAACCCAAACGCTGAACACTAAAAGTTGCTAAAAGAGGCTAAGAGGCTAAGGGACCGGATGACTGGGAGCGGCCAAGTTGATTGGATGGGGTGAAATGGGAATCCCTTGTTTCGGATGAGGCAACGGTTTGGGTGGCTTTTGGGGTCGGACCAAATGGGATCCCTTCTCTTTGGATGAGACAAGCGTTTGGGTGGCTTTTGGGGTCGGGAAAAAAGAGGGGATCCCCTTTTTTGGGGGATGGAACATCAAACAGGAGACCCGAGGGGCCGAGTTTGAGACTCGGGTAGCTTCCAGGCTTCAATGACACCCAACATAAGCCCAAGTATCCCCCGCATAGCGAGTTTTGGTCCTTGTCCGCAGCCAGGGGTTGGTGAAAGTCCAAGGAATCGGAAGACACGTGGCTTTCGGTTGTAGCTTGCCCTTTAGAGGGCCGACAGCGTGACAGCGTGGGGTATTGACAGTGATTGGTGCCACATTGTGCGCAGACATGGCTGGTGCACCTGCATGCTTGCAATGGGTTGGTCTCCAAACAACAAACCCAAAGTTGGGGGGGGGTCCCAGAAAGGCAACTCAAAAGGGCCAGACCCCAAAATGGGTACCCTCATTCAGTTGGCCACTCTTAGAAACCAGCCAATTACAGGAAATAGTGGCGAATCCTGTTTCTTTGTTGGATATGTGGCTCCCGTCGAATGTCCTGCTGCATCCATTTGAGGGATGTCCATTCTTGAGGGTACCCCTTGCGCGGTGGCTTCAGAGGCAAACCAACCAGAAAACCCGAACTTTGGGGTCCAAACCCTCAAAAACGCCACCCGTCTGAGGGACTCCTTCGGCTACTTTCGACTGGGCCTCCGACTCGTTTGGCTGAAGCCGAAACTCGGCGGCATCGCCGCGAAGACGCGGAATCCGCAGGCCTCAGGAGCTGACGGCTTGGACATCGAGCGTAGGGGCCAAGGAATCGGACCCCAAAATAACTAAAGTCCTTAAGACACAACCAAAAAAGGGTCCCCCCTCCCCAAGAAAAAACTGACACCTTCATAAACCCGTTTTGGGGAGAAAAACCACCAGGGAGAAACCGCCATGTTTGGGGCTCCTAACTTCAAGACCCGAAATCGAGACCCCGAGTGTGGAACTTGGGCGAAAAATTGGCCAAAATCTAATGTACGTAACTAGACATGCATATAGAACAAGTGGGACACCCGGTTTTCAAGGGATAACCAGTGGGACATCCGGTTTTCAAGGGAAAACCAGTGCAATAGTAGGGGAATCCTCCCCCAAAAAAGTTGGGAAAAGGATACTAGAGGGGGACCTAGCTAAGGTTGGACCCCCAGGATGGCTTCCATGGTCCTTCTGGTTCCCTGGAAAGGAGGGCGGCACGAAAGGAAGGGCCTCACTAGAAATACACCCCCGGCTTCTCCAAAGCCTTCAACTCCAAAGCGGGATGAGGTTGAACCAAAAAGAATTGGGGCAGTTTCTCCTCATCGGCGTTCAGTGTTTTCTGCTGTACATGTGCCTGACTTGCTGTCTTCCCGTAGTCTTCCAGTAGTCATTGCGTAGTCTCTTGCGGTCTTCCCGAAGTCTTGCCATGGTCTTGCGTTTTTTATTGGTCAGGTCGACCATTGTCTCTCGTAGAATCGTGTCAAAGGCTCATCTGTAGCTACCATCTGCTCTCGCGTTTTGTTTCCTCTTTCTCGGTGTACGGTGGCTTTGCATGTCCTACTTCAGAGATGTGTCTTTACACAACATGTGTTTTTCCTAGAGGGCCTGTCAGGCACTCCATGTATTTCAACACGATGGCCCACTTTAACAACGTTAGGCTCCGCGTTTATACATGGAGCTCCTATTCTGCAAAAGTGCTTTTTCTATTTCAGGATTCTGAGATTGTTTTGCGGTCCTCTATTATAGACATATTCTTTCACCTCCCGAGTCTTTTCTGTTTTTGTTGCTTTTTTTTCAAGGAAAACAACCAGAGGAAAACATTGATCCCCCAACCCAACCCAGACCCCCCCCCACAGTTGCACTAAAAGAGGGTCCAAATGAGTTTTTGGCGCTTTCAGGAGGGCACCCTGGCGTCGGATCGCTTAGCGATTTCAATAGGTCCGGAACTCACGAATTTCAACCGGAGAGGTACAAACCCGACCAACCCCGGGTTGAGGCTTGGCGACTTGCCTGCAGCGACTCCACGCACTCCTGCGTGCCGGTGCATTGGACCAACAACTTTCAAAAGGGTGCGTAACCAACATTTGTTTTCACCCTGCACCTGTTTTCTTCCACCTTGACCTTTTTTCTCCGCCTTGCTTTATTTTCTCCACCACGCGATGCAATCGCGGGTCAGGTTCACATAGTCCTGCACGGTCTCGTGCTGGTGCACGTTCAGCCACTTTTCAGCACCATTGACGATGCCTGGAGGCAAGTATTGGGCTGCTTCCAGGTTTGAGAGAATGTCTGCCCATGTGGGTGTGTCTTTCTTTGAGGGTTGCCTTTTTGGGGTGGTTATAAAAGGAAACAACAGAAACATGCTGCAGAGGGCGTAGGACAAAGAGGTCCAAAAACCCCCTCCCTACCGCATGCAACACGCAGGGAAATTGCTCTAGGCTCTATAAAACCCAAGGATACCCCACCAAGCCATCCGACTCACGGAACCTCCTCCCCTCCCCGCTTCGGCCGAGACGCTGCGGCCCTTGGCGCTGCTCTGCTGCGCCCTGCGGCGCCCAGACGTGGCGCTCGCTGTGGCCACCACCTCGTGGACGTGCAGCAGCCCCAGGGCCTGCGGAGCTCCCCGCGGAGAACAAAGAAGGGGGAGACCCATGGAGATTCCTGAATGGAGCTGGTTTGAGCTGGTTTTCGGGGTTTCAAGTGCCAAAAAAAAAGAAGGCAAGGTGACTTCAAGGTGAAGTACAAGACCTTTGGAGATAGGTGAACATCGTAAGATTAGCCCAACATCTTGCAAGGAAACATCAATTGAGATTTGTGGGTCAATCTTGGCGACCCAACGGGGTTCGCACGGGTTGACGTGGAACGCGTTCCCGCCAAAGGCCGCCAACATCCGATCCAAAGACGCCGAGGGAAGTCGGAAATGAAACATCGCCTGAACCAAAACATTAAGTTGCATTTGCTCCATCCAGAACGGCTTGCTTCCGTTGATTAGCAAAAATGGATCCAGCGATTCCGGACCTCGGCCAACAGAGCAGAATTGAGACCTTCAAGCATCAACTCAGACTTTCTCTCAGCGAATAGCTGTGACTTCAGCCCGAGTGAGTCGGCGACAAGGAGATGGGCAGAGGTTGGAACAGAAACCCCATCCGAAGCAACGGATCGGAACGCCCGTGGCTCACTCGGACGAATCAGACAACGAAGCGATTCATCGAGACATCCACACGCGCAATGCGAGCGATATCCTGGTACGCGAAACACCCAATGGCATCTCAAAGTGGCAAGAGGGTCAAGCGTGAGCCAGGCAGCAAGCTGGCCCAAACACAAGAAAACTAGCAAATGAGTTCGTCCAATTCTCTCGAGCTGAGACTGCCCCATGTCCAATGTCATTGTAAATCAGATCATCATGGTTCTTCCGCATGTTTCTGGTCGTTTGATTTGAAGTCCAGGAAACTAGCTCATTCTTCGACAGGGAAAAACCACAGGAACACCGCCCGATTGGGAGTTTCCTAATTTGAGAGAAACCCACTTTTCTCCAAGTGCAGTTTGCGAGAAAGCGCCATGTGACTTCCATTTCAGCACGCATCCCGGCCTCCACGCTCCGCAAGATCGCAGCGCGGTTGCCCGGGTCGCACAGCTCCTGCGTGTGATGTGAACATCTTGCCGCAAACGCAATGCTCTGGGAACATCATCAGCCTTCAATGTGCTTTCAAGCCGAGTCCGGTCAGCGTACGCGCAAACGCAAACTCAGAGGGTCCAAGAAGCAAGGATTGTTGAGCGGCAACAGGGATCAAAGCAACCTCTTTCAGAAGGAACTTACAACTTGCAACAGCTGTCAAACGAGTCCAGTGCCTTTGGGCGAAAGGCTTTATAAGTATTTGACAGCGGTCTCAGGCTGGCAAGTAGCCAGGTGTAGATTGGCTGAGATTGGAGATTTTGCTACCTGTCAAGTTGCCATTTGACCAACAAAAACAAAAACACCAAGCAGGAAAGCAAGAGGCGCACTAGGTGCTGAAAAAAGCAAACCGGCAACTAAGAAATGCTCCAGTCATCCCTGGACTAAACATACATATATATATATATATATATATATATTGCTGCACCCCTATTGATAATTGCAACGAATGGCCAATCGTGTCAAACATGCTCGGCTTGAAACGACACCCCACTGTTTTGAGGCACCATGGTTGACATCAAAACCGAGTCACCTTCATTGGTGATAATCCTGCATTGTTCTAGGGTTTTCCTCTGGCTCAGACTTGGAAACTAAAGCCTCTTCTCAGCCCTTCTAAGTCTGCCAAGCTTGCTGTAGACCTCAGCTCAGTTCCGACTTTGAATTCCCTGAGTGCTTAAACAGGGGAGAAGACCCGCACACATTGGTTAACCCACTTTCCAACAATCATGGAAGCGAAAAGGGGGCTTCCCCAAAAGGAAAGTCGTCTTCAAAAATCCTCCTGGCAGCTTCCGTGATTGTTGGAGTGCGGGTGAGCAAGCTCCCCATCGACTGCTCTGACTGCTTCCCCTGTACATTGAGCAAGGTACCACACGACTACTCATGGGCGATGCCACTGCTTCGCTGCTTTCTATCTCCGATTCCAAGCGCACCGCTCTTGCCCTGTGCGTTTGGCGTTGGAACCAAGGTGGCAAGCTTGACCTATGTTTCTTTCCATCCGCTGATAACAGGCGGGCAGTGCGTTCGGTCTGTGGATATAGTTGGTTCTCTCGCTTCCTATGGGAATCAACCTCAGTGGCCACCCAGAACGCCCGCGATTTAATCATGGGAAAGGGTGAGATACGTTTCAAACCATATAGATATATGTATAGCAATATATATAATTATATATCTATATATGTTTATACTATGTATATATCAGGTGTTTGTCCCCTATGACATTGTGTACTTGGTTGTCTCAAAACGGAGGGGGTTTGGTATAAAAAATCTTGCGACGTAAACCACCACTTCTACTGATTGAAGCAGGCGATCCATTCCTCCGACTTTTTGATTGCAGCCTTTGAAGGAGAGGTGATGCTTTTTATTTCGACCAAGACACTTTCAATTACTCCTTCATTCTTGCATAACTTGGTGGTTCCCAGCCTAGCTTTTTTAGACTTTTAGACTTTTAGGGTTTAGTGCGGGGCTCCATTTAACCCATTCAAAAGTCAAACTTTTGGCAGGGGATCTGAGTCCTGAGGACAGCCCTGATATTCTGAGTTGGGAAGGCAATCCGCAAGTCGAGTGCTTGACTTGCCTCGCCTCCAGCACTACCCGCAGCCCGCTGAGCCGACCTTTGGCCGCGCGCTTTAGGCGCTCCTCGCGCCGCGGATCGCGGTCCTCGGACAGGGTCCGCGATCGAAACGATCGTCAACCCCCGAAACTGAGGGGGAGAAACCGGGGCTACCTAGAATGCTTAACACTGCATGTGTTGATTTGTTTTGCCGGCAATCAACTGATTGGTGGTGTCATGAGTTTCCTCACTCTTTGATGCCGACGAACTGGGCGAACGGAAACAGGGACCTTCTTTGTGCCCCAATTTGAGCAAGGTGGATGTCTGGTGCAGGCCAGGTGTGAGGTTCAAGGCAGGTTCCGGGCTGGTCTGGCGCAGGCCAGGTGTAAGGTTCAAGGAGGGGTTCCGGCTGGCGCAGGCCAGGTGCAAGGTTCAAGGAAGGTTCCGGAGGTTTCGGGGTGGTCTGGTGCAGGCCAGGTGTAAGGTTCAAGGAAGGTTCCAGAGTCTGGCGCAGGCCAGGTGTAAGGTTCAAGGAAGGTTCCGGAGGTGCGGTTCAAGGAAGGTTCCGGAGTCTGGTGCAGGCCAGGTGTAAGGTTCAAGGAAGGTTCCGGAGGTTCCGGGGTGGTCTGGTGCAGGCCAGGTGCAAGGTTCAAGGAAGGTTCCGGAGGTTCCGGGGTGGTCCGGGGCGGCTCTGAGGTAAGGTTCCGCAGGGTTCGGCGAAGATTCCGCGAGGGTTCCGGGGAATGCACGGGGCAATTCTGAGGAGGGTTCTGCGAGGAAGGGCTCCAGGAGAGTTCCGGGGCTGGTTGGGATATCATCTGAACTTCTCTATTATTTTCTTTCTTTTTTTTGGCGGAGGTGGCGCCACGTGGAGACAGACTCTTTTGTGAAACAACGCAAAAGCGGCAATCATTTCAACATCAACTCTCTCGACTTCTTCGAGCTTCAAGAAAACATCTCGCATTGAAAACCAAGCATGTGCGTGACGGGTAGCTACCAACCATGGCGAACCAGAACAAATTGGGAAGCAAGGACCAATCGCCGACAGTAAAGCCATTGACGTGAAAGGAAGGAGGTTGCGGGCACGTTTTGCCTTCCAAGCTGATGAGGGTTGAGGCTGTACAGGCTCTCTGCGGTCCTCAACTTCCCCCTCGGGCAGCTCCAACAGCAGCTCATCCATGGCATGTGAGCTGCGGCATGGTGTGTTGTGAATGGCTGAAGTACCGCTTAGAGACAGGATCCCTCAGCTTGGTTCGTCACAGCTTTTCTGGCCTCCTGGTCAAGTCGCCTGGATGTGCACGGTGCTGAAAGCGGGTGCAAACTGAAAGACCGTTGCATGGTTGACATCATCCAATCGAAGACCCTGGCAAGTGCTGCTTTTCGGCCTGCGGGGGCTGTTCAGTTTACTGTGCACATGTCTTCTGCTTCTGATTGAGCAAAAGGATGCCCGGCCCTCGCAAAGGAATACATCCAGCTTGTGCAAAGATCAACAGGGAACCAGCACACTCCAACAGCTGTCCATCGTTATACAAACTTAGCAGGAGCGATGGCACATGGCGTCCAGTTGCAATCACTTAGTGACCCACGTGGAAGTGATTGGGTGCTGAACAAATGGAAAGGAATCACGATCCGCGGAATACATGCGCTGGCCTACCCTGCAAAACCGCCTGGCTTCCAAGTTTGAAGCCTTTGAACAACGCCTTTGAAAAACACCCTCCTCAATTTCAAAAGCTAACACACCGAACCTGTGAATCACTCACCATGCCAACAGTGGGGATACTTCAGCAAGAATGCACAAATCTATCGGCAGACGGAATCTCGTGCTTAAAGCGGCCGGGCAGAATAAGCCTATGAGCCAGCCAACAGCCAACATAAACAATTCAAAACAATCACTAAGGTCACACCTCAGAAAGAGAAGAAGGAAGGAGGACGAAAACCGGCGATATCGAGCTGGTCCAAACTTTACATCTGGGTCAACGAGGACGGCCGCCACATCGCGCCAAATGTTTGCTTAATCCGTGCATCCGCACATCAAGACAGCGCACAGGCAGGGGATATCTGCACGTACCCTTCGAGCATGCGACGGTGTTTCGGCCTCCTGTCTACGAAAATTTCCCGAGTTTCTTACAAACACTGGGTGATGGATGGCTTGAAGCAAACCAACTTGTACGATATCCGTTGCTTTTGGAATGTGCTGGAGGCATTCATTGGCTTCCTGCCCTTGTGGCCTGTCTCTGTGTGATGTTTGAAACACAAGCATAGCCAGCTCTGTGTTTGGTAGGCCATAAGCTGGTTACATACATTTCGGTTGGTCAAAGCGAACATGCCGACATGTTCGACACGTTCGACCCTTCAAGGAAAAAGCTAAGCAAGAATGGCCCAAACACATTGAAACTGTAGCTCATATATCCCTTGCTTGCGTGGCTACGGTGAGTCGGGAGGTGCTGACATTGCAGCAAGCCTCGGGGAATCCGGTGCAAACGGGGGGCAGATCTCCCGCATCCCAAATGGAGAGCTCAAAGCACCGTTTCTGCACAACAAACACTGGCAAGGATGACAGTAGCCTGGTGTCTTGCCTGAGGCGTTTGCCGAACAACGCTCTTTGGTGTTTGTGCGGGTAGTTTAGTTGAACCGAACAGGTCTGTTTCAAACAAAACTTGCTGCTCAGCAGGGGATGAGGGAATGACCCCCTATACACCATCCCTTGTGGTTTCCTTTTGGGGGATCCCCAGGTTCATTCCCTCATTCCCTACTTATCGCACCAGCAAGACAAGACACGCCACTTGCTGAAGCCCTCCCCATGGCAAGCTCGAGAAACGTGGTAAGGCAACGGTACCTGCAAGACTCTCCTGGCGCTGGACTTTGCCCATTCCCTGGCTGGGTTCTGCGTGCCATCGCTGAGCTCAAGTGTCGACTGTGCCCAGTACCTCAGTACCTCATCGACATGATGCACAGGCTGGAGTGTGGCTTTGGAGAGCACTTCATTGGGCCACAGGGTAATGCGGTGTAACAACTATCAAGCTAGCCTGGAATAACAAGGGCAATTACCCATCAAGAGAATCAGGTGAAACCAAGTGGCTGCTGAATCTGCTGAAGCGTGCGGTCAAACTGTCAAATGCCGAGCGTTGAACTTCGCTAAAACGCCGTTCTTAAGGGAGTTTGCCATGACCCCCATCCGTGGCATCTGAGGCAAATGCCTCAACACGGAGGCCCCAAACAAAGGCACGCACGAGCGTGGCCGCGAAAACCGGAACATAATAAAGGCACCCTTCACATTTGAGGGCAGCCTTTTCAAAGCTTGGCTTTAAGAAAAAGCAGAAGGAACACCACCAATTGGAGATCCCTTTAAAAGGAAAGACACGCCCGGGAAAAAAACATGAACGTGGCCCTCAATCAGCTCGATTGCGCCGATCTCGTTTGGTCGCCGGTCGGTCGACCATTTGGTGCCCACGTCTCATTCAAGCAACAGCCCAAGCGTTTCCTCCAGAAAAATATATTCGAATGCATGGATTGTAGCTCTCAACCTGTCGATTTGTCAGGTAACAAGGAATGCACGAGGCTAACAACTCAGAAAGGTCACTGTCCTCTTTGGCCCCATCATAAAATGATAAATTGCGACTGCTCCAAACGGACATGATTGAACCACCCGAACATGGAAACATAAGGGCTCCCCTGCCCAGCGATCCGCCGGCCGATCAGCGCCGCGCACGGAAAAAACCGCGCCTCAGGGCATGTAAATGTGAAGCATCGACCTAGGGCAATCCAGCTTCCCATCGGCACACACAACCCAAACGAGGCATTCGGGAGCCAACTACCTTAGTTGTCTGATAGTTGAAGGTGTGAGGCAATGTCAAAGCTGGACTCTATATAAGTTTCTAAGCTGTGTGCATTGTCCCTATTGTTCTTCCGAAGAATCAGTTCAACACCTTCAGGTGCTGTTCAAGTGAGAATGTTGCTAGCAACCCAAGCATTGTTTCGAGATTCATCCACGAAGCTCATGTTTCCCAGCCCTGGTTGCGGCTGACCAATGGCAGCGAGATACCGGGCGTTTCTCAAAATGGTGGACTCTTGGTGTTTCCTCTTGTTTGGGGGGCTGATTCCTATTGCGAGAGCCCGCCCTGTGGGGGTGGAGGCACCAACTCCGCCGCCCCCCTCCCTAGCCGCGACACTCACAGCGCCGCCGGCACACCGGGCAAGCATCCAAGTGGCCCGCGCACGCCTCGAGTCGAAATTGAAGCCTTTCTCATGTCACAGATTCTCGTTCTCGCTCGCAAGTGAGCACGCGTAAGGCCAACACATCATTGACACAAAGTCTCTGAGGTCTCCTTGAAGTTGCAGCGCACAAACCAACCAAGCAACCAACAAGCCAGCCAGCCAGCCAGCCAACCCTGCTGCCCTCCCACCCAAACACCGGCGTTGTTTTGTGAATCGGGCTCAGAATTCTGCGCGTTGAAGCCAAAGCACATTTTGTGCAGTCTGCACCGATGCCATGGAGCCATTTTACTTTTGCCGGCCAACATGCCGAACGCATGTTCTCTGGAAGTTGACCGCATCCCTTACATCACCTTGGCAGATCCGGCTTAGACACGATTGAAGAGATGCCGGAACACCGAGAAATATGGGTATGAATTTCAATAAGGGACCCTTTGGTGGACATCATTTAGGTGGACATCTTGTGTCTACCAATCACTCTTGAGGTGGTTCCCTGCTAAGACTCATGGTCATATGGCCCATCAAAACGGGCCTCGCAGCTGGCCAAGTGCCCACAGGGCACAAAGGCCATCTGCGCAAACGCGTCCAGGCAGACCTCTGGCCGCTTTTCCCGAAGCGACAATGACGGGCGTCTTTCGGGGCTTCAACAAAAATCATAGGGGTAACTTCCAGTTCCATTCTTTCCAGGGGATCTTTCTTTCTAGAAAACCACCAACACCCTGGGGAAATGGCTGGTTTTTGAAAAGAACAATTAATGGGTGAACAGAATGGGGAGTCAACCCCCAGAAAAATGTGGTTGTCCTCTTCCCCGAGAAAAAGACCACCTGCGAAAAAAGACAGACCCACATTGGTTGGGAAGCCCCAGGAACAAATGAAGCTCATCTTGTCTGAAAGCCATTGGAAAGAAACCATGCTTGAGAGGATCTCGTTTGAAATTCATTTCCACATACTTGGACTGCGTTGGAAGTGTGGAAATTGTAACAGAAATGGGGGGGTTGTGCTGCTTCAGGCTTGACCATGATCAAAGGTTACCTTACGACCTTACCGTTTTCCTTGTGAGTGAACGTAACCATCTGGGCAACTCCCCTAGAAAAAAGTCGAGTGTGAGTGAACGCAACCATCTGGGCAACTCTGCTAGAAAAAAGTCGAGAGGGGATGTGCTTGTGAGTAAACGTAACCATCCCCCCGACCCCACCCCACCCCCACCCTGAAAATTCAAAGCGAGGTAGGTACGCGCACACCGGCCCGGGCGCTGCGCGCCGGCGGGTGGCTATGGCGCGTAAACTGACATGGACAAGGGTAGATATATCCAAGCCGCTGAACTGTCACCTTTTTTGGCCCGGAGTGATTCGTCTGGACATGTGCGGAGCTTGAAGCCTCCCAGATGCTCTTCAAAATGGGCCCTTTGTTGCGTTCCCCAGAGCCCACAAATTACATGGGATCGCCTTTCAAAGGCTCGGTTTAATTGGAATGTATATTTCAACTCTCTCACAGGTGGTCTCCCTTTTTTGTTTTGAATTCATAAGGAAATCATCCTATTGGATTTCCAAATCTAAATAGAGTGTCCTGTTCAAAGAAGATTAGACTTTGACATGTTTTCTATGTGTGTTTGTCGATCATGTTTAATGGAATTTAACAGGGAAATAGTTCTAGTAGAGTTTCTGTTTCTAACGATAGCAGAGTTTCTAGTCTTAACGACAATTTAGATAGGCGTGTTTTAAACAGTTTTGATTTGGCATGATTATTTGATCTTCGATTCTAACGGGGGTCTCTTTTCTAGGATGTGCTTTTCAATGTTCTACCATAATTTAAGTGGAGTTGAACAAGGACATACTCCTAGTAGGACTTCTAGTTTAAAGGGGAATCTAAACAGGCTTTCATGTTTAAATGATATTTGCAATTTAGTGCCTTATTTGACATTGGAACTGAAATCGTTTTCTACTTTCATTGTTTTAATGGAACTTAAATATAATATAATATGGAAACACTAGAATAATAGAGTTGCTATTTCAACTAACATTCAAAAGGCTTATATACAAATAGTATTTGTAGTTGGAGTTCCTATTGCAAATTAGGCTTTAAAGGGGTCTCTTTTTCTAGGACTGAAAGTGTCAATGTTCTAATCAGATTCCGTACCGAAATTGACAGTGACGCATCCTAATAGAATCTCTAGTTTTAAAGATGATGTAAATATAATTCCTTTTGGACGAATATGTTTAATTGTGATTCTTGCTTCAAATGCTTAAAGAGGACTTCCTTTCCCAGGATGTTTTCCCAGTCTCTAAATAGAATTCAAAAAGATGTTAGCAAGGCGCCATTTTTCCGCTGCCTTCGCCAGAGCACACAAGAAAAAAGCAGAAACGTCGCAAATACCATTGACACCAACAAACAGGTAGACATGTTGGAGGGGGGGGGGTAGCAAAAATATATATATATATATATGTTCCAGGCCGTGGACCCCCCCCCCCCCTCCCCCCCACAACCCCCCCCCCTGTGGGGGTGGGGTGGGTGGGGGGTGGGTGGTGGTGGGGTGGTTTGGTGGACCAACCCCCCCCCCTGTGGGGTGGTGGGGTGGTGGGGTGGTGGGGTGGTGGGGTGGTGGGGTGGTGGGGTGGTGGGGTGGTGGTGGGGTGGTGGGGTGGTGGGGTGGTGGGGTGGTGGGGTGGTGGGGTGGTGGGGTGGTGGGGTGGTGGGGTGGTTGGGTGGTTGGGGTGTGGTTCGGAGTTGGTTGAGGCTTGGTGGGTTGGTTTAGGGTTGGTTCAGGGTTGGTTCAGGGTTGGTTTGCGGTGGGTTTCGGGTGGGTTTGGGGTTTGGGTTGATTTAGGCTTAGGGTTGGGGTTAAGGAGGGGTTGCAGGGTGGTTTGGTTTAGGGTAGGATGTTGCGAGAGGTGCGGGGGTGTTGGTTCACGGGGTGAAAGGGGGTCTGGGACGGTACTGGACAGCATCCCCAGCATTGCCAGCATCATCCCCAAGATGCGGATGATGCGGGGGAGTGGGGGGACCATACCATTGGGGGGGGGGGGGGGGTACGTGGCCCAGGGACTGGTACATATATATACAAGTATACACACACATACACTGAAGCGTTCGTTGCTTTCCATCTCACATGTAGACCACCACCTTTCTGTGCGGTCATTGTGATCATTTCAACGCATTTCCGAACGTGAGCCTCACTTGCCCAAAGGAGTTGGAATAAAAGGTTAACCTTTTGGTACCTCCACTAAAAATGGACCAAACTGGGAAACCAAAAGGTTAAAAGGTCGGCTTTGGGCAACTGAGGAGCTTGACAATGTGTTGGACCTCCCCTTCAAAGTCACCGAGCCTCTGCCTTTCTCGCAGGCGAAGGGTCACAGCCTAGACCTCAAAATGGTCGGCCTCCTCAAGCCAAAGGCCGCAATCTTGGACCGAGGCTTCCAGATAACCCCAAATCATGAGTATGGGTCAAAATGAACCACTAGGGACTGCAGGTTTCAGAGCTTATTTCCATTTACCAGGGTTCCATTTGGGGTACCTATTTTTGACCCACACCCATATCGCAACTCGGGAAGTTCAACCGAGGCTACAAAATATAACCCCGAAGCATCACTGGGAAAGCTCACCTTGGGGCAAGGTGATGGCTTGAAACCAAGGCCAGGTAGGTATCGATCCCGGCCCCCCCCCCCCCATGGATCCACGCGCGCAGCGAAGCGCCACGGATCGATCGCCGGGCCCCGCACAACGCACTTGTTCCGCGCGGAACGATCCTGGGACATTCGACTCAGGCGGGGCTTTCTTTCGGTCCCAAGGCGAACCTGAGAATACAGAGTCCCCAGAACGCGGAACCCAGGAAACCCAGTTTTGGAGGAACCTCCTTTTTGGGGCCTTTGAACAACTTGGGTTCCATGTTTGTTTTTCTGCAAGGGAATACATATATATATATATATATATATACACCCTACATCGACAATCAGAATCGGTATACGCTGCATAATCCTCACTTGCCCGAAGGACCGGGAAATAAAAGGTGAACCTGTTGAGGTCATGATCAAACATGCACACAAATCGGAAAACCAAAAAGGTCAAAGTGGCGATGCTTTTTTTTGGAGAAGGTCTCTGTGTGGAATGTTCCCCACCTTCATCTAGCCACGTTGTGGCTCAGATGATATGTGCTCGCTTTGAGAGCGTAACCTTCCCCTGTGTTCATTGTTCTTCTTGTCGTGAGATCATTGGAAATAGCTGAAACAACAATTGCCTCTCATAATTAGTGAAGACTCAGCCCAAAGTCTGTCAGTATGTTGAGTGTACGGAATGCCTGTTTTGCCCAATGATCTGAGCTATGCCAGATGATGCGTAGGTGAGGGGTTGGTGGCACGCACCAAGTTGGGTAGAGTCGGGTGCCACAATTCTTGACCGAAGAACAATTTTCCATCAAGCAAATGCCACCCAGCATTGCCCGGGAAAACAACCCTGTCGGGGACAGGGAAGGCTGTCAATGGCCCCCCTCCCTGTCAAAATAGCTCTGGGCGCACAGAAACCAAGACCCAGGAAGGACAAAAGGGCACTAGAGGTCTGAGATTAGGTGTGTAGTGGGGTTGCGAAAAAGAGGGAAGCTAAACCAAAACCAGCCATAAACACAGTAAGGGGGGGTTCTCCAAGTGTTTGACTCAATGTCGCAACAGTTGACCCCAACAGCTCGGCAGGTTTGTTCGTGCTGTTTGTACATCCTGGAGTTTGCAAGCTGTTTCTCCGTTCGTAGCAAGCTTGGGGGATTCCGAAACATGGCAGTCCCCTTTTGCTCTCTATCTACACGCCGTCCCAAACGGGCTTTTTCATCACTCAAACAGACTCAAACATGTGGTTGGTTGTTTGCTTGTTTGAAACAATAAGTTGGACGAAACAAACATCCAAAGGTTCATTTTGCTTAAAACACCAAAACAACAACACTCCAAGAAGCCAGCAGGAAATTCATCAGGAAGTCCGGCAAATATCCTGTAGAAATGCCCGTTGGCAATGAAACAACCAAGCAACCAACCAAGCAACCAAGCAACCAAGCAACCAAGCAACCAAGCAACCAAGCAACCAAGCAACCAAGCAACCAAGCAACCAAGCAACCAAGCAACCAAGCAACCAAGCAACCAAGCAACCAAGCAACCAAGCAACCAAGCAACCAAGCAACCAAGCAACCAAGCAACCAAGCAACCAAGCAACCAAGCAACCAAGCAACCAAGCAACCAAGCAACCAAGCAACCAACCAACCAGCCAACCAACCAACCAACCAACCAACAAACCAACAAACCAACAAACCAACAAACCAACAGCCAGCCAGTCAGCCAGCCAGTCAGCCAGCCAGTCAGCCAGCCAGTCAGCCAGCCAGTCAGCCAGCCAGTCAGCCAGCCAGTCAGCCAGCCAACCAATTTGGCTTCTGTGACAGAACAACTCACCAACCAACCTAACATGCTAGACCTTGGCTTCACTTTCAATCAAATGCTGCAGACTTCGATCGGATCGCTCAGACGCCAAACAAGACAAACCAAATCCAAACCACCAATTGCTCGGGCGACCTGAAACTGGCTTTCTATATACTTCCATTTGGCTAAGGCCCCAAGAAAAACATATTTCCCGTAGTGATGAATTCTTTTTAAACCCGACAAGGGGAAAAATAAATATATTCTTAAGCAAATGGAGGTATATACTTATATAACACTAACTTGGCTTTCTATGAAACCAACCAACCCAACAAGAAACGACTTTTCCGCCCAGAAATTCGACCGAGCGCCCGAGCTTCGCCCGCCTGCCGCAGCTCCAGCATCTCCAGCGTGCGCTGCGACAGCTCCGCACGGAGCCTCGAGCGAACTGGCGTGTTAGGCTCCGACGAAAGAAACGGACCTAATGTGGATGGA
>CAUJNA010003335.1:484553-612053 GCA_963377175.1 Effrenium voratum
GTCCCTTGCTACCTTACATCTACCCTGGCTTTGATTGAGCCATTGCAACCTGTGACTATATACAGTGACTAGGTCCTCCAGTAGAGAGGTTAGAATAAGGGTACCCCTTTTTCTGTAGAGGGGACCCTCCCCCCAAAAAGGGTAAAAGGGCACTACTAGGGGACCTAGGTGACTAATAGTTCCTACTAATCTTGCGGCTCCCCTCGTCATGGCTCCAAATCAATCTGCGTGTCCTCCGGGGCCCCTCCAGTGTGGCTCAACGGTTTGCTTTTCCACGCCAACTTGCATACCCCAAATGGGCATACCCCAAACTTTGCTGCTGCAAGGGTGTTACAGGGTACCCAACAAACCGTCCCTAGCACCAGGTGTGGCATGTCCATTTGAGGCATCCAAAGGTTGATTCCCCATTCTCTTCACCCATCGTTCTCTTTAGAAACACTTTTTTTCGGGAGATTTGCCCATATTTTCATGATTGGAGTTGGGTCCAGCTATAGAATGTAGATTTTATGGTTTGCTTCACTTTGAGTCACTGGTAAATGTAAAATGGATTTCTGAAGAGACTGGTTGAAGCTGCCATGGGGAAGCCAAGTGGCTTTTCACTTTTGGCGTCCCTTCAAACAGAAAGACCTTCCAGGGCGCCCCGCGTGTGCCACGGCCTGCAGCACAGCCTGGACCGACTTCACGGAGATTGCTGCCGCTGTACAAATACGTGTATATATATATATATATCCGCTGTATAAGTACGTGTATATGTACATGTATCTCACTTGCCCAAAGGAGTTGAAATAAAAAGCTAACCTTTTGGTACCTCCACTAAAAATGGACCAACATGGGAAACCAAAAGGTCAAAAGGTCGGCGTTGGGCAACTGAGGTATATATATATATATCTGTATATGTATGTACATGGACATATAAGAAAATATATGTAATGTTGGTATGTGTCTCTATATATATATATATATACTATGTCTTCTTGAGGGGACCCCTTGAAACCACCCAAATAGAGATACCCTCGAACAAAGACAGACCATATGCATATACCATACACCAGCTTTTTTCCTGGTGACATGGAAGCCGGTCTGAGGGGTGAGGCATCAAACTTCTGGAGCAACAACAACTTATTGTTCTGGGTGAATTATAATCTTTCACCAACCTGAAATAAGGTGGTTGGGGGGGCTATTCCCCACATAAACCACCATTTGGGGTGAATTCGGTCAGGTGAGGTCGTTACAATTCACCCAGATTGTTGAAACTCAAGAAACCTGTTAAGAATCAAACAAACATAGGCACCATGTTGAAACATACAGCCTCAGTGCGGCATCGAAGAAACTTCTTGAGCTAGGATTGGTGCGGGGCTTAGGGCGGGTTTGCTCAGAGTTACGGCTGGGTTTGGGGAGAGCGGGCGGGTTTAGGGTGGGCCATCCATCCTTCCATCCTTCCGTCTTCGCAGCTGTTTTGGGCATGGCAATAAGTGTCCTTCTTGATGCCTAATGAGTTTTGTTGATGCTTAACAAGTATGTTTGTGATAGAATAAGTTGAGCTAGGTACTTATCCCGAGCTGTCTCGCAACCCAAACCGCATTCTTGTTTTTTTTACATGCGGTCAGTTTCGGCGCTTCGAAACTAAGCACACGCACATACACCACACACACACCCACATCTCGTCATCGGCATTTCGGGGCAGGTGGGATTTTCTTGGGTCGCGTTAGTTCGCTTCCTTTAGGACTTGATTGACAAGCCTCTCCTCGAGTGCTTGCTTGTTGTCTGAAGAATGACGGCGAGCAGCCAACGCCAAAGAACCTATCTTCAATTCATTGTCCAAGGCATTGGTTTAGTCACACAAGCACGCATTTCTGAGAGCTTCCACTCCGCAACACTGAAGCACAACTTCCCACGAACCAACCATGAACACGCCTACAACACTTCCGTGTCCAAACACACACACACCAGAAAGCTGATGATGTGCTCCACATGTGAAAATCCAAAATAGTTGATGCTGCGCCCATGGCACTGCTTGGTCAAACCCATCCCAATCCCTATAATAACCTCTGCAAGTCTCAGCACAGAATCCGACCTTCATAGCCACCCACAAAATCAATGGACCTGTGTGCTGCAAACCAGCAAACTTCGAGGAAGCCTAGGCCACAAAAAACGTCGGGGTTCTTTGGGTGTGTGAAAAATTGGGGGGTCCTTGAAACCTTTTAAGGTTCCTTCAAACATCAAGCCTAAAAGATCGCACCCTCAAACAAATGTACATCCTTTGGTACGATAATGCACTATGCCGAATGCAGACTTCTGAACAGGACCCCAGTAAGCCAAGCAAGTTGTGCGCGTTTGCCTGGCCAACTGCACAGTATCGAGTTCGCAAAATTCAAGGACCCATCATGCTGGTTGCTACCGAAAAGCCACACACGCGGAATTGTCTCAAAGAAACATGTTTCCAACATTTGGGTGTGGCTCAGAATTAAACCGAAGGGGTTTCGCAGGTTTTGGTCCATGTTTCCACTTACCAGGGTTCCATTTTGGTACCATTTTTTTGAGCCACAGCCATTTGTGGAGGGAAGGGGCCTAAGAGCATGCTAGTCTTCCGAAACCTTTCGTCCACTTCAATCAGAACGTGGCTGAAGCTCGCAACTGGCATGACCATGCCCCACATAAGGCTCGACGGCTGGACTGTTTCTTGGTTTTCGCTTCGCTCAAAAGCAATACCAACCTTGCCTCCCAAAGCTACAAGCATGCCACATTCACGAAAGATCTTCACGCTCGCTTCCCGAGTGAGTTTTCGTCTGTGGGCACATGTGGGGCTTTCTCTGTGAGGTCACCTAGTTTCCCCACCCTCAACACGCATGCAGCAAATCCCGCTGGCATCGTGTGAGATGAGCCTGCTTTTCTGCGAAATAATCCTTTTTGAGCTTCGCAAACGCCTGACAAAACACAAACGTAAGCATGCGCGGCCCCCCTCCAAGGTCCTCAAAGCGAATAGCCCAGCTCAAAGCCCCAGCTCAAAGCCCCACTTCGCCCCCGCAGAAGACAGCAAGCAAATTTGGCTCCCTGCGTATCAGTACTGCATTGCGCGAAATGCAATCTCAGCGACTCATCTCTGAACGAAAAAATTCGAATGAAACTTCCCGGTCACCTCTTTTTGACACCAGAGTGAGCGCTTTCTGACAGATCCGTTCTCGCTCCTTTTTGTGACGCGCAGCTTTCTTTTCGAGGCGAGGCCCCGTTCATGGAATGCTCACGTATGATATGTGACAAAATATACAGTACTCAGCCACCAATAAACATGGAACCTAACGTTAGGGGTGTCCTGGTTTGGACCATTTTCCTTTCAGAGGTACCGGGCCCCGGACGTCAGGTTCCATGTTAATTGGGAGGGTGCTGCTTCTTGATTGCTCTTGTCATTTGGGGGATCATGCCCACGCGGATGCTTTGCGGTCTATGATTTCGCGTCGGGCTAGAGGTGTGCCCCCCGCCTTCGGCGGGGAAGCGAGCCGGGGGCATTCGTTCGCTGGGAGCTGCCTTTCGAAACAAACGCGTTGTGAAAGATGAACTGGGGAACTGCAGATTTGAGTCCTTGTTGCCATGTATATCAGGGCAACCCATTTTGGGGTCACCCTGTTTTGGACCCACACCCCAATCAATTGCAGACACCGACCTCTTTGCGCTTTCATGGACCCCGTAGCTCAAGGCTTCAGATTGAAGCAACCCAGGGCTCAAGGAGCTTTCTGGCCTATAGGTTGTTTACTTCCACGGGGCCAACCCGTAGGGAACGCTCAGAATTTGAGCTGGATGATGGTGCCTGGAGACTATCTCTCAGATTTGATTATTGCTTTGGATCGAGACATCCTTCGAACAGACACCCGGGAATTCCTCCTAAGCCCTTTTGCCCCGTCCAAACGGCTGGCTTCCTTGCTTCCTTTGCAGGCACTTATGGTGCTCAGAGACTGACATGTGTTGATTATGTGCTTGTGGGCATTTGCAATCCTACCTCTTCGTGATGATACCCAAAACGTGTTTGCGGGTTTCCACGGCGGCTCCTCTTGTGCACATTTTTTTCCAGGGCCGGCCGAAACCGGAACGCTCCAGCACATCAGCAGAAAATAACAACCCTGCGCAAAGCAAGAGCTCCAAACACCCCGCAACTTCCCTCACCAGACATAAAAACATGTCAATGTGTCATGAAGTTCAAATCCCCATGCTTAGACGTTGCGGACTTGACCCCGGTAGTAGATGCTGCTAGCACATCCCTCAGAAATCTCCAAGAACATATCAGGATATCCTGCAAAACTCCCACATTCAACTTGCTGTTGGATGGAGACCTAAAGGGAGCATCAACCCAAAAACAATCCAGCGTCTTGGAACCTATGATTGAGCAACCGAAATAGCTATCTGAACTGCCAGCTTTCGCCTCCCATGATCGTTAACGGCCGGTAAAACGTCGGCTCATGATACACGTCAGCGCCGGGTTCGGAGCTGAGGCCTGCATAGAATCGGACGACCGACCATGAGCTACACAATCGGCGGCGTGAGACATGAGCCATGCGTAAACTGTGCATATATATATATATATGTATATATATATATATATGTGTGTGTCTGTGTGTGTGTGTCTGTGTGTGTGTGCAGTGTGTGCGTTTGCAGGTATGCTCTATGTATGTATGTATGTATGTATGTATGTATGTATGTATGTATGTATGTATGTATGTATGTATGTATGTATGTATGTATGTATGTATGTATGTATGTATGTATGTATGTATGTATGTATGTATGTATGTATGTATGTATGTATGTATGTATGTATGTATGTATGTATGTATGTATGTATGTATGTATGTATGTATGTATGTATGTATGTATGTATGTATGTATGTATGTATGTATGTATGTATGTATGTATGTATGTATGTATGTATGTATGTATGTATGTATGTATGTATGTATGTATGTATGTATGTATGTATGTATGTATGTATGTATGTATGTATGTATGTATGTATGTATGTAATGTATGTATGTATGTATGTATGTATGTATGTATGTATGTATGTATGTATGTATGTATGTATGTATGTATGTATGTATGTATGTATGTATGTATGTATGTATGTATGTATGTATGTATGTATGTATGTATGTAATGTAATGTATGTATGTATGTAATGTATGTATGTATGTATGTATGTATGTATGTATGTATGTATGTATGTATGTATGTATGTATGTATGTATGTATGTATGTATGTATGTATGTATGTATGTATGTATGTATGTATGTATGTATGTATGTATGTATGTATGTATGTATGTATGTATGTATGTATGTATGTATGTATGTATGTATGTATGTATGTATGTATGTATGTATGTATGTATGTATGTATGTATGTATGTATGTATGTATGTATGTATGTATGTAATGTATGTATGTATGTATGTATGTATGTATGTATGTATGTATGTATGTATGTATGTATGTATGTATGTATGTATGTATGTATGTATGTATGTATGTATGTATGTATGTATGTATGTATGTATGTATGTATGTATGTATGTATGTATGTATGTATGTATGTATGTATGTATGTATGTATGTATGTATGTATGTATGTATGTATGTATGTATGTATGTATGTATGTATGTATGTATGTGTGTCTGTATGTATGTATGTATGTATGTATGTATGTATGTATGTATGTATGTATGTATGTATGTATGTATGTATGTATGTATGTATGTATGTAGATGTACTTAAATATTCTATGAGGTTTTCTCAAAATACAGAACCTCAAATTTTACTATAAAGGGAAACCAAAAGGAAACCAACCACTAGGGATCCACTATTTTGAGAAACGCTCATTTGGGTCCTTGTTCTAAAGAGAAAGGACCCCCCTAAGTTTGTCCCAAATCCTACGCGAGGTGATGGCCATGCATACTAAGCCCAAGTAGAGGCATGTCTTGGCTGCTCAATGAGAGTTTCACGAAAGATGCACCTGGTTAGTGCCAAAAGAGCCTTCTCAGTCTGGATAGAAACGGGGGGTGCTACGTATCAGGAAGGCTCCGGTCTAAAATTGCAATTTGGTTCAGGGTAGCTCGAGAGCAACTTGCACGATCAAACGATCCATCTAAATATGGGTATGTGTCAAATTGGGAACACCCAAAATCGCGGTTGACCTTTTGATGTCTCTTGAATCTTTGCACAAGAAGGGTCCTTTACAAACCGAGATTCTCAGAATTGGAGCATCCCTCCATGAGTCCTGCAGCAAGCGGTCATTCATGGAAGTGCCACGGTCTATTTTGCTGCACAGAAGCTGTTGCTGCTTTATTTCCTCTCCAGATCACTGCTTCCAAACAAGGCAGGCGCTGTTGCATGGTCCTATTGGCCCCCATTATCAGTAGAAGTAGAACAGATAACATGTCCTTGGCAGGTGTGGGCACAAAAAGCAACCAGTCTTGAGATAGGTGCTTTTCACGATTGGGCGCCACTCTTCACCAATCTGCAATAGCTCAGGCATGTTTCCCCGAAGGTTGCATTGGGCGGTTAAGCTCCAACGCAGTGTTCGGATCCAGCACACATTGCTTGTCTTCTGATTTCTTTCTCGTTCTTCTTTTCAACATCTGTGTGAAAAACACATAAGTTATCAACAACGGACCAGTTGATAACAATCACACAGCGGACCGGTTGCTTCCAGGCTGTTGTCAAACTGCCCTCTGCATCACTGGAGCCACATTCCAAGTTGTCAGCCGGATGCTGACAAAGATTATTTCTCTGTCGAAAACAAGTGTCCTGTATGAATTAGCACTACGGAGCACACAACAAACAACCTCACGGTAGCAAAGGTGCAAATGCAGCTGAATAAACATTTACCGAACAACTGCGTGAACCACGATCAAGCAAAGGGGGGGTGTTCTGTGAGGAGAGATCGCACTGCAGACCAACTAAAACATGTTGCGGAAACAATGCTGGCCTCACTTCTTGAGTGGCTTGTCCAAGAAAAGTCCAAAGATTCGGTTTGAATAAAGTCTATGAACTAAGGGGTGAGTGGCGGCTTAGACTTTGCCACTGGCCATCAAAGCACGTATCGAGCCTCAGGTCGCCGTTTTGCTGGGAAGGCGGCTTGCCTCAGATGGGTGAGCTGAAGGGGCGAATGGCCTTTTAAGGCATTCGCCAGAATGGGGAAGCAGCCAGAAATCAATATAACTCTTGGTTGGAATTAGGACCCCAGCAAAAAACTGTGTTTTTGCCTGGTTGATAGAAAACAAAGGGGACCCCAAAAAAGCAAAACATGAAAAACTGGAGCTAATTCTGGGGGAGAACTATGGGCTTTGCCTTGGCCCAGTGGCTTTTTAGCAAAGCCGAACGACAAAACGACCTGAAGCCGTGCGTGATTTGCAGAACGCCGCCAGAGAGCAGGTGTGTCACTAGATGAACTCAGCTCCGAATCAAAGTGGCACCCAGTCAGACCCAAGCAAAAAAAACACGAATCATTTGGGTATGGGTCAAAATGAAGCCAGGAAACCGCAGGTCTTCGTCCTTGGATCCATTTCCCAGTACCCATTGGGTTCCTTGGCAAGCTCCGCAAGCTCCAAAGAGAACAGTCAGGCTGAGACTCTACAATCATTGCCCATGGGGCATGTGTTTTTCGCCCTATGGCATATGTCCCACCTTGAGGCCCGCAACCTCTATGTGCAGTCCTCAAAACAAAACCCACGACTTGGTGAAGAAATGATCAACCATGCAAGGATTGCTTGTAACCATCTCCTGAGACACGTGAAGAAACTATGGCATTACCCAAAAAAAGGAGACGAGCCTCTTTTAACTTGCTGACCCTCATGGAGATCTCCTTTTTTGTTTGCAGGTGCCAATTTGCCGAGTTGCCACATTTCCTATACAGGTATCATCTGAACAAAGAGACGACCGCCATTTTGTGTGTGACAAAGGGTAAGTTGCAAAATTAGCTCGCATTCATCCTCTTCCGGACAGCGTGCAGATCGTGGGGAAATGATATCAAACCGTGGCAAGAAAGGGACGTTCAAGAGATGTCCTGGGAATGAAATGGCTGCGGGTCAAGAATGGGTACCCAAAATTCAACCTGGCAAATGGAAACATGAAGTAAAAGCTGCGGTTCCCTGGTTGCTGAATTTTGACCCACAGCCAAATCAGTTTCAGAACATACCAAGAATCGCAAGGGGAAGCAAACTCCATATCCTTACTACGAAGTGCCCTCAGCCGTAAAATTGTGCGTTTGCTTTCCGCTCGACCAGCGGGGTTCCTCCCCTGTTAAAGGGCAGCGCTGGACAGTCAGATGGGTGGGTCAGCCTTGGTTGCCCTTTCAAGCCCCAAAACAAGGTTCCAGGTGAATCTAGGATTCGAACACATCGCATCCTGGCAAACTGGTATAATTGTCAATTGGCTGTGGGTCAAAAATAGGTACCCAAAATGGGAACCCTGGTAAATGGAACCAAGGACTAAAACCTGCGGTCCCCTAGGGTGTAATTTTGACCCATGTCCAATTGGAAACAAAAGGAATCACCAAGCAAAGGACCTTCATCATAGATGACTCCGTTTTCTCCCCGAATCCGTGAGCTTTTAATTTGTCCCGGTCGCATGCGGAGCCCCCAAGCCATGCGGCTTGGAAGAACGAACTCCGACAGCATTCCCGAGTTGCTTTTCCCTGAGCAAAAAAAATCGAACCCTTTTCCACGTCCAATTGCGTGCAACTATTTGCTTCCAAATGGTCTAAGGGGCTACAAAAAAACTAGGTCCTCCAGTATATAGAGAGGTTAGAATAAGGGTACCCTTTTTCTGTAGTCTATTTTAGTAGGGGAACCTCCCCCCAAAAAGGGCAAAAGGGCACTACTGGGGGACCTAGAAAAGGTCACAGCGACGAGCCATGATTCCTTCGAGGCACCGTGGTGCTGGGCGCCCGCGAGAGGTTCTTCACCAGAGCTTCTGCCTTGCTCACCTCGCTCCGTGGCACACCCGCCTGGCCCAGGGCATGGATCCGCATGCGAGTGGGTGGTGTGAGCATGCCAAGCCCGCCCCTTCTTCCGTTTTCAGATCCCCTGCTACAAGTAACTAACTTGTAGTGGGTTGAATGGCAACCACCAAACCCTAAAAGTCAAACAGGCCAAGGCTGGATGGAACTGGCCAAAGCCCCTTTTTCTGGGTTGTCCGTTCTCAGATCTGCGAAACGTTTGCTTTCACTTGTAGAGGGTGAGATGGAAATCCAACCACTACACCAACTAAGAGTCCAAGAAGCGAAGGGGATGGCTGAGAACCACTCAAACAACTTGAGGTTTCAACCAGAACCAAAACAACACCTACTGAAAACCAGGGTCATGCTTCGCGGGGTTCGATTTAGCCGCCTCCTTTTCTGATATGTGCCGAAAACTGGCATGATCGAAAAACGAGGTGCCCTGGCAAGAGGTGGGAAAACGACCTCTCACAATCAAACGGCTTCGTGGTACAGACCGGAAGGAACAGCTGACCAGCTTCCACAACTCCGCCTGGAGTCTCCATGACCTTTAAAAATGGCTCCATGACCCCATTATTTTGGCTAATGACCCCATGTTTAAAGGGTCATGGAGACTCCAGGTCCACGTTTTTTCTTCTTCTTTTGTCAACATCTCGAGACACACCCTTGCCGTGCCTGCCTTGACAAGCGGAAACAACTTCGAATATTCGCAAAATAGAATTGCCGCGCATGCGCACAGTTGAGAACCTTGCCGGGGTTTCCAAACAGCGGCAAGCTCTCCAATGAGTCTCCAAAACCCACAAATTCGGCTCCCAAGTTCATAGACTGAACCCGGCCGTCGCTCGCCAAGTCGTTGTCTTCTTCTTCTTCTTTTTTTGTGGGGGGGAGCCATCTGTTTTTTGTGGTTTTCCGGGGAAATCGAATTTGAAAACCCACCGCTTTCGAGGGTTCCTAAAAAAGTATACCCCACACCCATGTGTTGTCAATGCTCACGGCAGGCTCAACTTTTGAAGGGCTCCGTCTGGGCCCTCTTCTCCAACAACTCTGCCAACTTGCTGGCCTCCTTGGCCCGCTGGATGGCTTCCTCCAGGGCATCCACGTCCTGCCGAGCCCCGAATCCCGAGTGACTGGCGACCAAGGCGAGCAACTACCTTTCGCTTCAGAGAAAGGTTGCGGAGGCACTCAGCTCTCAGTTTTGCCAAGGAGGCCATCTTCATCATCCATCCTTGCAAACAGGATCCGGGGATATAAGAACACCCAAGAAGAACGACAGCGTTCCACAGATTGCCATCTCGAACAGAGCCCAGAGCAGCAAAGGATGCAACAGGCCGCTTTTGTTCCCGCGCATGTTCGAAGTATGTTTTTGCGCTGGGCCACGGGTAGGAATGCTGCCCAATGGCAGCGGGAAGCATGGGCTAAGTGAGACCTTCATGAAAGAAGCGGTAACTCAGTTCCTGAGTTGATGGGCCAAAACGAGTCCACACCTTGTTGTTTACCACTAAAATGGTCTTCCCAAAAGGCTTAAGAGAAGGTAAACAAGTGCCGAGCGACTAAAATGACAGACCTTCACTTTGCAGGGCATGCACTGTTGATGCCTGGCTCCATTGTTTGAAGCTGCTCAAGCCTTCCCGGAACCTGAGGGTTCGTTCTGCTTGTGGCCAGGAGGGAAGCATATGTGTCGTATGTCTTAGCCATCATTCATTGAGGGTTGGAAGTCTTTTGGAGGGCCGGCCTTGAAAAGGGGGCACCCTGGATGTGCTCGTTTCAGCGAAGTGTCGTAAGGAAGTCGCCTTAATATGTGTTTTTTCCGCTTAACTCTGAAAGATTTCAGAGACTAAGTCTTAGTCTAATTTTGGTTCAGAATGATCTGGTTGCGTGTTTTTGGACTGGCAGCGGAAAGGGCCAGTGGATGCGAGGTGGATTGGCCCAAACCTTGGTACTGGTCGAGTCAAAATGGCTGGGGGTCAAAAACATGTACGAAAATGGCACCTTGGTAGATGGAACGAAAGAGTAAACCTGCGTAACCCTAGCTCTGAAATTTTGAGCCACACCTAAATGTGTATGTGAATTGGGTCAGTTCATCCGAGTTCAACTAAGCGGCACGTGGTCGGGCCTTTTGCCTCCCGCAACAAACATACGAAACTTAGTGAAGTCCCTGATTTTTGCACGGAATGTTGTGAAACCCCCGTCCCCCTCCCGCATTGACATTGACAACTGTACTGGGTCACGTCGCCACGAGCCGCCTGTGGACGAAAGCAGTGGCTTCGAGCAAAACGTGGGGGATGAACCGAAATGTCTAACCATAACCTGTGATGAAAGTAACTGTACCCATCTAAAATGGGTATCCAAAAAGGACGAGGTAACCATCAGACTTCCGAAAAACGAGCCAGATGGAAACACATCCCATGTCCACTCACCCACCCACTCCCCCAAAAAAACAAAACAAACAGGAAACCCGGAAACCTTTCTTGATATTGGGAGGCTTCCTCTTGATAGGTTCTCCTTACCCATCCAAACATATGTAACACAAAAAGAAGGCTTCCTCTTGATAGGTTTTCCTTACCCATCCAAACATATGACAAAACTCAAGAAGAAAAGACGAGGAGGATGCGCCGCAGCGGCCCCACCCTTCGGTCCTTGCCCTCCATGGCCTTCTGCAGCGCCTGCGCCGCCCGGATCTGCGCCAAGGCCGCCTCCGCCTTCTGCAGCCTGAGGAAAACTTGGCTGGGGCGGAGGCGAGGTCCCCCAGACTTGAGAGGCTAGCATAAGGGTACCGTGTCTGATTTCTGTAGTCTATTTTGGTAGGGATCCCCCAAAAAGAAACGGTAAAAGGGCACTACTGGGGGACCTAGTAAACCATCCGACTGGTGGTTCCTTTCAGGGAATCAGTTTGGCGGTGAGAAAAAACAAAAGGGGACAACTTCAGGGGATGAAGGGGCTGGTTCTCAAAGGTGCATGTGGCATGTAGAACAAGGGAAGCTACAAGACATCGCCTTTCGGTTTCCGAAATCGAGAAACTTCACAAATCTGGTCTATTTGGCAACCAAACACGTGAGCACTCGCATGCCCTTTCACGGATGACCCATGGCGGCGGCGCAGGCCAAATCACCCCTCCAACGGGTGCTGATTGCACGAACAGGGAGACCCCAAAAACATTCGTGAAAAGGCTTCTTGGCTTATTGACTGCGTGGTTTCGCATGGTTTCGCCCCCTGAGAGTAAAACAGATTTCCAGTGATAGATGCCCAACAAAAACACATAACGAAAAAGGGGATGAAAGATGTTCTTCAAAGGTGGGGGTTAAAGGAAGGGAGGAGTAGCTGCTCAAGGTGCTTTTGAGCCGGGGGTTAAAACAAGGCATGAGTAACAATTGGTATACCTGGAGTCTCCGTGACTCTTTAAAAATGGGTCCATGACCCCATTTTTAAAGGGTCATCGAGACTCCAGGTATTGAAGAAGCGCTGTGCTCATTTCGACATGTGCAGGATGGGAAGCCTACCGAGACGTGTGCGAAAGCCCCCATGGTGTTTCTTGCTTCGTCGGCAGTCGACTCCAGATCCATCGCAGCCTACCCCCGGCTGCTTTCTTTCAAGGCCGCGAAAATCGAGCTTGGGGGGGGTGGGTTTGAAGGGAATCCAGGAAAAACAAAGCCCAAATCCCCATTTTCACACCTCCCCCTATTTTGACACCCAGGTTGACCCTCTTTCGCGCACTCTCCAGATTTTGCCAGCTGGGCAAATCAATTTCGGGATCCCCTGCCTTTGAAGAGTTCGGTGCAAAGGGCTCTCAGGGCAAACCCGCATTCGGATCCCCAAGGGGGGAGGAGGCAAACCCCGCCTGCGGTTTCCCGCTTGGTCTTATGAAAAATGTGTGTTCATGCCACCAAATATCTATGTCAAGGGAAGACAGGTCCGCAATCACAGAATTGAACACTCATTTCTATTCAGCTTGCGCTAGCAACTCGCACCCTCTCCAAGCATTCCTACGCTCGCATCACGGGTTCGACCTTGGCGTTCTCCACTGACTTCATATGGGTCTTTCGGAGCACAAACACAAAACCGTCCATTTGGAAACGTTCGGAAGTGCTAAAAAAGGCCCAACTTGGCCAGAAAACGACGAGTGGAGACCGGCGGCAAATAAGCGGGGTAACAAGCGGGCGTTGACAAAAAGTGAGCAAACATCATGGAAATTATGAGCAGCAATCCGCGAGTTGGAGTTTGTCTCAATCATGTGTTTTCTGTCTGAAATGGGAGTTGTTTTGCCCGACCCAAATTGTGACCAAAAATCATTGACTTTGGGTACTGACATGTTTACAATGGCTTCTAATCTATGTACATAGACATGTAGGCTGCAATTTCCCCTTCCAGTCGTAAAACCCCGACCCCCCCCCTCAATGGAGCAGTCTGCGGGGCTTCGGGCACCTAGGGGGGTTTCCACTGTCCAGCCTCACGCGTTCCACGCCACATTGGATCGCCTGAGTGCAGCGATCGTTTGACCAAATCTCACTGGAAATCTTGTGGCCCGCCGCAAACTCACCTTGGCTCAAAATGTGTGACTCGAAATGGTAGAGCGGAGCGCCATGATTCTGAGTGCCTCGGCATGACTTGTACACCATGACATATCTCTGCACCGCAACATTTCCTTGAGGCCGGCCCCAGCAATCCACCACTGGAGTTTTGTTGAACGGGTTCCTAAAAGGTATAGTCAGAAAAGTCACCTGAGGAAGGAAAGGTGACCTGGAATGCTTGGGCCCCTTGTCAAGTAGTTGCTCACGTCAGAATCGCACTGCTGCACATGAGCCCAATCCTTGCACAAAGGATCCCATTGCGCGGAGGGAAAAACGCATCAATACAACAACGGGAAAATTGGCAGAATACCAACCAGCTGAGTCGCACGACTCAAGCCCTGTGGACATATCCCACAGTAGGAGGAGCCCAAAATGGCTTCAGTCGGTTGTCCTTCTCGCTTTCCTTTTAAAGCCACCTGAGAAAAAGGGTACCACCTCAGGAAAAAAAAACAACAAAAAACAAAAACGCACAGAATCTGGGCTTCTTCTGCCATCCTCCGCGCCTCTTCTAGTGCCTCTGCAAGCTGCTCTTCACCTGGACGGGAGGGAAAATTTTGTTTCTTTTTGCCGTGGGCGTCCTTGGTTGGGACCCTAAAACCAGGGATCCCCCCGGTGGATGTGGGGGGCTCTGCAGAAAAGGGTGAACAAAGCTTTGCCCCCCCCTTTTGCGTGAAGAAAAACACGTTTTACGCGTTGACGTTCGCACCTCCGCAGACCGTGGGTGCTTGGTGCTTGTTCAATGCTTGTTCTCGCATCATAGTGAGAACATCACTATCCAGCAGCTGCCAAATCATGATCTTCGCATGCAAGCATTGGTTGCGAATCAGCTCAGACAGAACATGACAGAACCATCTGCACACGAGCTCGTAGCAGGCGAAATTCTGATAGGTTGGAGTCAATTTGGACGCACGAAACAAGTGTCGAAGGGCAAGAGGATTAAACCAGAACTATATGTCCGTGTGAAGCCATGACTTAGAACGTATTTGCAAGACGTCGGCTCAAGTCAAGGTTTACACGTGCTTACTGACATGACCTGACTAACCGAATCAATGCTCATGTCACATGCTTCTTTGGACTGGGTTCTATTTGGTTCCAGACTTGAGCCCATTCATTTAAACGGTTCCTGCAATGTTGCCCCCCCCCCCATTTCCGGCCCGCCGCCCCCCCAAAAATCGAATCGAGTCAAACGCAGGCAGATGGGGAAGACTGGCCTTCCGAAAGGGTCCCTTCGATTTCCCCAGGCGCTTTCCATCGGATCTGTCTTGCGAGGATAGGCCTTTTTGTTGTGAAGGGATCCGGATGCATTCGCCTGAACATTGCAACTTGTAAATGGTGGTGTCCTTTCATTTTGGTACGGAAAAAGCAACATGTGTCAAATGGTGGCAAAAAATGTATCTTTTAAGGAGCCCTGCTTTGTTGAAGGGAAACCAACGCAAATATTTCCCCAATTTGTTGGGCAACATGGGCCCCTTTACCATGTTTCTCATGGTTTTTCATTTGCAGGAACTTGGCCTTCAAAACTCCGCCCCAACAAAACCAACGACTTTCCTGCAGAACCCACTTTTTCGCCATAGCTTCAATCAAGGCACGGCTTCTCCTATCATTTCAAGGTGACTTCCCCGCGTCGACACCCCGATTCCCGCGCACCGACCTGGGGCCCCGGGCTGCGCAGCGTCACGGCGCGGCGGAGCTTGGCCTCGGTCTCGATCTGCGACAAGAGCCGCTGGCCTGGAGCCCCGGCTGGAGGCGGCTCGGCGGTTTTTGCGGTTTGGCGGCGCGGTGCGGTGCGGGTTTCCCGGGCGCTTTCCCTCAAAGCGCAGAACAAGAACAAAACCTTACCCCTTAAAACTCCAAGCCCTGGGGAAGTTAATCTTTTACAGACATATAGCCCATGTTACCCAAAAAGTTGAAAAGTTGTGTTTTTAAGAGGTAAGAAACACTTGGCCCTGGCCGGAGAAGGAAAGCCTCTGTTGGTGATCCGTGTTTTGGGTCTAAGCCACCAAACATTACATGCCCCACGGTAAAAACAAATGCGGTTGTACTGGACATGGGAGAATCCCTCGTGAGTCCTTCGGTTTGTGTGGGATCTCTTTCGTGTGCTTTCAATTCGTCCCCTTCCGAAAATGACCATACACTCTACCAAGGGTTCATGTGCCAAGTTGCTTGGGACACGGTTGGACACTTGTATGCAAATATGGGACCAAAATCGCAAACCAACCATTGCGACAATTTCCCTGACTTTGACACGAAGGAACAGCTCATTGGCTATGGCCGCGAGCCCCATGCCCAAGGCTAGCTTTGTGGGGAGAGGATTCAAACGGTCACATGACCTGGACATCTCCGAGGTTTACACCGGGTGTTGACATGAGATGAAGTCACAAAGGGGTAAGGAAGCAAAGCCTGGATGATGGGTGAGGCAGCAAAGCGAGATGAAGTCACAAAGGGGTAAGGAAGCAAAGCCTGGATGATGGGTGAGGCAGCAAAGCGTAGGTCCATGAGGGAGTACCATGTATGTGTTAAAAAAAAAAAAAAAAAAAAAATCTGACATATGGCGTGTATGTTTGATTTCGGGGATGGGGGCGGGTTGGAGTGCGCAGAGATCTATTGCGCCCTAGAGCATGCCCAACAATAGATCTCGAAACATTGCTTAGAATTGCCACGAATCCCTTCATGCCTCCAAAAGTGTGAACGTGCACCATGCTTGCCTTGGGTCTTGAGCATGAAAACTTGTGAACACTCTTTGTCTGATGTTACTTCCTTTTCGTGATCCCCGGCCTGGTGCTAAAAGACGCTCTAAACAAAGGCTCCGCTTTTGTTAACACCTTTTTGCTCGTACCCGGAATGCCACAGCACACCCCTCACTTGCCCAAAGGAGTTGGAAATAAAAGGTTAACCTTTTGGTACCTCCACTAAAAATGGACCAAAATGGGAAACCAAAAAGGTCAAAAGGTCGGCTTTGGGCAACTGAGACCCCCGAAACCGGTGGAAAACACCCACGCCGTGGCTGAGGTGTTTGTGTTTTTTTGCATAGCCCTGGCATTAGCCTAACCCTGGCACAGCCTGGCGTGCACGAAAGGAGACACTAATGGACAAGGTTTGGGGTGGGTTTAGGGTAGTCCGTTTAGGGTGGGTTCAGGCCTGGCATGGTTATAACTCCTCAGCATCGTTTTCAACCTCAGCACCACCAGGCTTTGGTTTAGGTTGGATTTAGGGTGGGTTCCAGGGTGGCTGTGCTTGAGGTAGATGGGTTAGTGCTAATTTATGGTGGTGCTTCTTCGGGTTGGTCTCGGATGGGTTTAGGGCCGTTTTAGGGTGGGTTTAAAATTGGCTTCGTTCGTGGTTGTGTTTAAGTAAGCTTAGGGTGGTTTAAGGTAGGTGGCACAACCAAATCCTGGTGATGCTGAGGAAGTTGAAAACGATGTTGAGGATGTTGAAACGATGTCGGGCATTAACCCGCCCTAAACGGACGACCCCAAACCTACCCTAAACCTACCCTGAACCCATCCCAAACCTCGTCCTACTGAGGCGCCAACCATTCAACCAACCATTCAGCCAACCATTCAACCAACCAACCAACCAACCAACAGAAAACCACCCTTTCCCCCACGCCGTTGTTTGGAAAAAAAAGGCAAAACACATATTCGGCACGCGATTCGTTGGAGCGAAAGCAGGTCAATAAACAAATCAGCTCAACTTCAAAGGAAGTTGCCGAGATAATCCTCTGCCAATGACTCTTTAGTTGATGGCTGAAAAGAAACTGTCCCAAACATAAGGAGACTCGTGGACTGTGGTAGTGCAATTGTCGTGTGATTTTGAGGTTTGATATCTTGAGAAAGTTGTACGCTTGCTTTGCCGAAGAGCGAGTGCAACTGCGAGATTTGAATCACTCAACGGGATTGTTGTAACATGCGGCTTTTGCTGCTGCTCATTCAAGCCAGAGTTTCTTGTCATTCCTCAATAGAATTGAAATAGGTTCCAGTATGAAAAGACAAGCTGGTCGGCGCATCTAATTTGCCTGCACCTCAAATTGTAGTGAAAACACAATATGGACACTGAACTGGTGGGGTACAAGTTCTAAACTGCCGCTTTAAATATTATAATTGTAATGCAATTTGAAATACGGTATTGTATTAGATTAAAGTAGGCTTCCTGTCCACGTAGGATGATACTTAACATTTAGATAGAATCTAACAGCGAAAGACAAGCTTGATGTTTCTTCTAGTTTGCAAGCCTGTTACAAAAAGTGAAAAACAAGTAAAACACCAGGGGAAATGCACATGCCATTCCAACGATTCCAAATGGCTTGCAAATTGTATTTTGCACTCTTTACGGCTGAATCGGATGGTCATCAGAATTCACTTTATGTGCTTGTTATTTTGAGTTAGGATTTAGATCGTACTTCCCTTCCAAGTAGGATTCCAGTTACAACTGAATAACAACTCTGGTTAAGTTTAGATGTTCAATAGGATTTCTTTCCAAATATGATTTCAACCCAACAGTATTGTATTGAATTGGACTTTGAACATGATGTCCTGGCAAATTTAGATAGGACTTTCTTTCCAAGTAGGACCCCGATAAGAATGTGATTAGAACTTAACTAGAATGTCTTCATAATCTGACTAGAATCTAGCAAGGCAAGAGCTGGTTGTTGTTTTAAGCCAGTAAATTAGTATAATCATGTTTCCATCATATTTTAAAACATTGTTGAATAGGAATTTGCCACGTATCAAGGATTTCAAATATATCTTAGGTGCAATCCAAATAGAACCTGGCAAGGAAAAACAAGCGAGCTGGTCGTTTGTAGTTTGTCTAAACCAAATAGAACTCTTACAGTAAATTAGATGTCCGCCGACATTGCTCGGCGTGTCGGACACCTAAGAGAGGATAGAGGATAACCCCCCCCCCTAACCCCCCCCCACCCGACGTCTGATACGTGGGGGGGGGGCCCCCCCCCCCCCCAAGGACCGCGCGGCAATTTGATGACGTTCCACTAAACGTAGTCTTCGGGGAGCCGGTGTCGCAAAACAGGGGTCCCAGGCTCGATTCCCCCTGCCGGCTCTTTGCTGGTTTGGGGTTCCTGCCTCCTTTTGCAGAAAATCTGGAAAAACTCTGTGTTTTTGGACGTCCTAATTGTGAAAACGCTGGAAAACCCGTGTTTTTTTGCTGGAAATATTGGGGAGCAGAGGGGAAATGCAAGGAAGTGCAAGTGAAATGAGGGGAGGAAATAGGAAGTCGACATGACAGGAAAGCAGCGGGACATGAAAGGGAAACAAAGGGGAACTGAAAGGGACATGCAAGGGACAGAAATGAAAACAAGGGGAGTGCAGGGGGAAGGAGAGGAAACAAAGCACAAGGAAACCAAGCACGACGGGAGATGTAGGGAAATGACTCGCAACGAAAGAACGGGACATACATGGCAAATGAAGCGGACATACCGAGAAAATGTCAGGGACATGAAGGGGGGGCTGAATGGCATGGAAGGGACAGGACCAGGACATCATGGGAAACGTGACAAGGACATGAAGGGGGAAAGCCAGTAGTGAGATGACAGTTCAGGGTCATGCAGGGGCAGTGCCCGGACATCGAGGCAACTCGGGGGGGGACGTGACGCTGCAATGCAGAGAGAGAGAGAGACAGAGAGAGAGAGAGAGAGAGGGAGAGAGCGGGAGAGAGACAGAGAGAGAGACAGAAGAGAGAGAGAGAGAGACAGAGCCACAGACAGAGCCAGAATCAGAGAAACAGAGAAAGAGACAGACAGAGAGAGAGACAGCGAGAGAGAGAAAGACGGAGACTGAGAAAGAGAGACACAGAAAGACAGAGAGAGAGAGAGAAAGAGAAAGAGAAAGAGAAAGAGCGAGAAAGTGAGAGAGTAGAGAGGTTCGAATTAGGGTGCCCTTTTTCTGTAGAGGGGCGTGGACAGGAAGGAGACAGGGAGACAGAAAGAGACAGAGAAACAGAGACAGCGAGAGAGAGAAAGTGGGAGATTGAGGAGAGAGAGGCTTGGGGGGATGGGGAGAATGGGGAGCAGAGGGAGGGAGAGAGGACGACAGAACGCACGAGGGAGACAAGGGAGAGGGAAGAAGGAGAAAAGGGAGAGGACAATGTCGGCGGACTGAGCCGGAGGCTCTAAAGTTTAATAGGAAGTAATTCTAATTCTTGAACAGGAGTTCCTTTCCAAGTAGGATTCTATTAGAATTTGACTTTAATCTAACAAGGACCGACACACTGGTGGCTTCTTCCAATGTGCCTGCGCCTTTCAAGGAGAAAACCTAAAAGACCAAACAACCCAAAAACAAAACACAAAAACATGTTTCCAGAACTTTTTCAATAAGAGGCGTGTTCCAAAGAGTTTTTAATCACGTTTGTTTTTGAGCTTCTCGAGGAGGTTCTTTGTTAAGTTTCTTGAGGTGTTTTATTGTTGGTTGTCTCGAGTTGGTTTTTGTTTCCTCGAGGTGTTTGTGGTCTTCTCTGATCACTTTGGAATTGCTTCGGCTTAACAGTTTCCACAGCATTGGCTGGAGTTTGGCACAGCTTGATCCACGGGAAGACGAATGCAAGCCTCAAAAACTTGGCTGGAATTAGGACCCCAGCAAAAATATGTTTTTTGCCTGGTTAGCAAAAAAAAAACAGAAAGGGGAGCTAATTCTGGGGAGAAAACACGCGCACTACCAGGGTCTGTTGAGTAGCCTTCGAACTTCGAGAACCCCACAACATGATTAGAGTTAGGCCCAGGTCTAGAATGTATATTTTATTGTTTGCTTCACTTTGAGCCACTGGTAAAATGTACAATGCATCCTAAGTCTACCCAGCTAAAATGTGGGGAAGTGGCCAGCCAGCACCCCCCCCCCCAACAAATGCCTTCTCCCATATCCGAAAAATCCCAACTGTCCGGTGGATGCTGGGGCGGCTTTCCTCGTGGTTTCCACTCAAAACAACCGCCCCCCGCGACCGACTCGCCCTTCACGACCCGGAACCGCGCCTTCCGTGACGTCCTCGTTTGCGATGGACCAGCTGGATGCCTTCGTCAGCACGGCCTGGCGCTTCGTTTTGGACTCGGAGCTGTCTCCGTTCGATGAAAAACAACTACAGGGCCGCCCATTTGGGGGAGCCCTGATTTTGAGACACAGCCAAAGGCAAACAAGCAAGTGGAGTGGGGTCGAAAAGAGTTCAGCTAGGGAAAGCAGAAGAGTTGACTGGTGTTGACTGCTCCTGGTCGACACACACCTGACTACAATCTGCGTAGCTGTCAGCGCCTGCTTCAATGAACAGCCAGGTCGACCATGTTTTGTGCACGCCCGTCAACAATCCGTCGGGATGGTTTGCGCTTTGTTCGGATACCTTCTTCAGGTTGGTTTATTGGCGGCCCTCGATTTTGGCATATGAGAAAATCCGCTCCGCTTTGTCCTTGCAAATTGTGTTGACTCCCATGGAACCTCCAGGCCCTCTGGCAATCCGCGCGGCTGTGCTGGGCTTCAACCCCCTCTTGCGTGCATGACAGAAATCAGCGGAGCCCGGAGAGATTCGTCCTTTCACTATGTGGAGCTCAACCAGTCTGTAAATGGTTTCATGTCAGCAGGAAGTGTTTTCCAATTGCGAGAATGGATGACCTTGCCCGAAGCACCGTCATATATCCTCAGCCTCCATGATGGCTACCCTCCCACCAACCAACATGGAAGTGCGGCCCTTTCCAAGCGGAAAGTAGTCTTTCTACCTCGGTCCGTGCACAAACCCATGTTAGGTGGGAGGATAACCATCCAGATCCTAGGTTATCGAAGAGGTCCATTTACCAGCGACTGGGCCAACTAGCCCTTGATTTCCCCGTCTCGAAATGGGTGCTCAAAATTAAACAAGGGCAAACCGCAAGTTTTGGCCCATTTTGCCTCTGAACAGGGTTCCATTTTGGAATTCCGGTTTTTTGAGCCAAATGATACACTGACACATCCGCATTGCAAGTACACCAAGCTGATGTGATCCTCACGCAACAAGTTCCCTCCCCCCCCCCCCCCAAAACAAAGGAAAAACGCACCTGTCGACTGTCGACCCCGAAGAAACCAACGGGGAAACGGTTTTTCAGAACAAGTGCTTGGCACTTCCCCCCATTCAAGTCGGGGTGCCATGCAGTATGTCGGCTGATGGATAACCCCCACTCATTCAGAGCGCCTTCCGTGGCATAGGTGACCTTACCAAGCTAACCTAAAATGGACCCCATGGACCTACAGTTTTCTCGTCCTTCGCTTTAAAGGACCCCAGTGTTTTTCTTTTGCCCGAGGTCCTTTGCCGGCGCCTATGTTCCAGGGTTCCTTTCTTGGGGCGCCTTGCTTACACCTCCCATTCCCATGGAGCCACGGAATCCAGATTCCCCCAAAGGAGGAGTGAGCTCACGTCGCGAAATGGGCGGTTTTCAAGGAAGTGTACATAATGAAAAAGAACATGCCAGGAAAATGAGTGGCCGGTTTTCAAGTAAAAATCTCAAGATTCGACCAGTGGAAACGGCCCCACCAGACAAATGGCTCCTTTTATTTTCCCGTTGCCCGTTCCCCGCCTTCAGCTTCTGCTGGTCTTTGCTTCGGATGGCCCGCGGAAGCTGCATGTCCACCTGCTAGATGCCAGCGGCGCCGCCCCCATGGAGTGCTGGGGGGTGGAGTTTTTTGGCTTTACAAGGGACCCCATCTCCAGTAATTACAGGGGTTAGAATAAGGGTACCCTGTTCTTCGGTTGCCTATTTTAGTAGGGGAACCCTCCCACCCACAAAAGTTGGTAAAAGTGCCCTGGGGGACCTGTGACCTAGTTGTTTTACGGGGGACCCCAGATGAATCAACCCAAATCGGAGGGGTGGTTTTGGCCCCTCCAAAAGTGGGCGCTGAATCCCCACATTTCAATCAGGGGATTCACCCCCCATACGAATAAACCGGGGTTCATTTTCTTGGGGTCAACAAATCGGGGGGGACCCAACCTGAGAAGGGTGGCCCTACCCATCGGCCTTTGTCTGAAACTTGGGGAACACCATCTGGGTGATTCATATTTCACCAAGCTGAAACTTGCGGTGGTTGAGGGGATATTCCCCACAGAAGCCACCACTTGGGGTGAATTCGGTCGTGGCTTTGGTTGTCCCGTTGGAGTTCCTGGAGCACCACGAAAGCACCAGTACCCTCAAAGACGAGCCACCCGGTTCTCCTTAGGCGATGCTTCTCTGTGGGGACGCCTCCAGAGAGTTGGTTTCTCTTTCGCTTCTTATCCAAAATAGTCGCGGACAGCCATTTAGAAGACAGACCCACAGAACGGCGTTCGTGAACCCCCGGTTAAAGCCATAGCTGCCTAAATCACCTTGCAGCGAAAAGCTGCAATTCCGTCGTCTAAGCGGTTTGCCCAGGAACCACGCTCACAACGTGGAAACTGACTGGAGGCACAAGACCATGTCCCTCAAGCCCTCCGTTGGATTCCAAATTCAGACGGGGCATGATGGTTAACACCTGCTGTAAGACTCGTGTCGCCAACTTTCCGGTTTGGAAAAACACAGATTCCACGAGTACTGTTTAGAACCAATGAAAAACAACGGTATCCATCCAATGGAAACCCAGGATGAGTAAATTCTTGGAATGTTCAGGGGGGTTGTGCCCCAGTCAAAGGGAATGCTTCACCTTTGGAGGGAGCGCTCTTCTCCCACATCCACTTTGTGACCCAAACTGACTCTTCATGAGCAGTCACAAAAGTGACTTACTCCTTGCCCCAAGGAGGACATGGCAAAAATGGTCGGATTCGTCCCTCCGTTTTCAGTTGGACAGTCAGAGCTCGTCACCCTGATGTCCCTCCCAGGGATAGACCCGGCTCGGCCTCCAGCAAGGCGACGAGCTGCTCTGCCTCGCGGATGGACTCCTCATGAAGACATCCTGGCGTTTCTCAGCGAATGGATGCTTCTCTGCGGATGGCTTTTGGTTGAGCCATACATCATACCCCAGGCATCAGGTATGTAGAACATAAGCTCTAAAATCAGAAGTCCTGAGCCAAAGAGATGCTAGCCTCGAAGTTGCTTTAGATACCTATCGTTATCATTCCAAGCGACTCCGTGCACGACTCCCTGCACGACACGGGCGCTTGTTTCAAAGTTTCATGGATAGGCAGTCGAGGGCCATCACTCTGCACTGGGGGCGGGGCGGCCCTCAGAGTACTCCGGCATCGAGCGCACCGCGTCGTCATTACCTTGCTGGACCATGCCACATGAGCCAAAGCCACTTTGCCCCAAAGCAAAAAAAAAAAAAGAAGGCGTGGCTTGAGTCAGCATGAAAGTCGAGGCTCGCAGCTCACCCATTTAATCGTTTGTTTTGGCTAGGGCCGTTGGCTTGACATTCAGATCCTCATTTAAATCACTCGTGACAATTAAACCCTGGCGAGGACTCGGGAAAAAAAAAACGGTAAAATTTGATGGTTGCCGAGTCGTCGCAAGTGTCAACACCGAATCATGGCCGATTCCCATGCGGCTGTATAGAATTCAGTCCCAGCACCTCCTTGGGGCAAACTGGGACGAGGGAAAACGACACGCGATCGACCACTCACCTCGACCACTCTTGGCGTCCCAACGCTTCGCCAGTTTGACGGCCTTCAGCAACGCCCCGGTCTCCTGAAGCTGGTGGTGTGCTCGAGAACGGCTAGTCCCATAGGCGATGTTCCCCGAAGCATGGCTTTCCCATGCCAACCGAATCATAGACACCAGTGACACCATATTGCGACGCGTGTCAAAAAAGAATGGGTCACAGACATCCCGTTCAACTAAACTGTTCAGTGCTGGCAGCCTTTGAGCGTGAAATAATCAGGGGTATCCTTGCCTATATTAATATATATATATATATATATATTCAAATCGCCCCATCCAAATAGCTCATATCCTGTTGGTAGTCCATTTACAAAGCCCTCATTCTTAGTGAGATTATTCGGTACAAATTCGCTCCATTAACCGATTGAAACTTAAGAACCCCCAAAGGGGCTTCCTCATGGACGGCTTGTTGATCTTCGCGTTACTTGACTGCGTTCTCGCAGTGTTTGTGACAAAACGGGAACATCATGAAAACCCCACAATAATGGACTGCCAAGAAAAGTCCTGTCTGTTGGCTGCGTGTCAAGACTAGGATGCCCGATGTCCAATAGAAATGCCAATCAGGTTTGGAAAGATTCTGAATCGTTTTCTGGAAAGGCCCAATGATCGTCCCAGACCTCCAGATGGCAAAAAGCCCTCAATGGACATCCTTCTTGTTGCTGCGGTTTCTTGTGGATCTAAAGGGAATCTGCCATACGAAAAAAATGGTTGAAGAAGGCCACCATTTGTCAAGACCTGTCGACGCATCTCCTGGAGATTGATGGCGGTCCGGAGCCTCTCTTCGATCTCATCCTTGGGCGGCTTCTCCTGACGAAACGGAAAACGCGGCGCGGAGAGGCGGGGAGATGCGAGACATCTTTTTCTCGCTTGCCCAAAGGATCCGAGAAGTGATCACCTTCTGTGGGCGTGTGACTCACTGTGGGCGTGTCTTAACGTGGGTGTGTCTCCAAAGAAATGGTTTGGTTTCCCCTTGGTTTCCATTTGCACCAACCCCAAGTACCATCAAGAAGAGACACACCCATATGGACCAAAACAGGAAACCCAAAAGGGCAGATCGGATCGATTCGCTTTGAATGTGTTGGCATGCGGAAAGGGCTTCAAGCGTGCAAAGCTTTGAGACTGTCCCCTGGAACCCTTCATCTACTGGGTTCTGGTTGTAAATCATACGACATGTGTCGCGGCCTTTCCTGCGCCTTCCATAACTCACTGCGCCCAATCTTGGTCGCATCCAAGCTCCAAGATTCCGTGGCCGCAGGCCATATCCACCTATGGCTCGCGCACACACCCACAACACACAAACCAACACCTGCGCGGCACGCGTTACCTCGGCGGCACGCGTTACCTCCATTTGCTCCAGTCCCGTGGAAAAACAAAATCCAGTAGTGATAGATTCCCTTTAAAGCCAACAGGGGAAAATTTAAAATACTCTTAACCAAATGGAAGATTAGATGGGAGGGGGTGGGAAGCCGAAAACCTTCGCGGCTCCTTGCTCGTCTCCCTCTCCTTGGCCCGTTCGCGCTCCTCGCCAGCCACGTGAACAAGGAAACTGCCAGGAAATTCCGCCGGAGGTGAAAGAGAAACCCACCTGGCTTTTGGTGCTTGGGACGGGAACCCTGGGTGTCGAACTTCCTCCAAACTGTATGGAACTAGCCCGAAGCCTGGGCACCAATGTGGCAGAACCAAAGAACATGGTGGGTATGTGTCAAAATAGGGGACACCCAACATGCTTGTTGCTCCTTTCGGTTTCCCTTTCGAACCGACCTGAAAAGGTACTGCAACAAACACATACCTGTGCGCTCAACACCTTTAAATAATTGGTCCAATGCGCAAAGAAGAGGAACTTTCATTCTAGGCGTCTCCGCTTGGCGTTAGAAAACCAAGGCACTGCTGATCCCGCTCCCTGTCAGTGTCATTAGCTAAGGTGGTTGGGGATTGAATTCTTTTCAAACAGCCGAATATGGATTCAAGATTCATTCCAGACATCTTGCAGAATGAATAGTCCAAAGTGTTCCCTCCACCCCCGCCCCCAAACTTCTTGGTAGGAGTCGTCAGGATGGACCTCCGTTGCCACAGCTAGGGTCTTGCAAACAAACGTTGCGCCCCAATAGCCATACCTATGCGAACATAACTCTGGCAGTGCTGGAATTGTTAGGCTTCTGTTGCAGGTAGACACTTGCCAAGGAATGCCAGGCACAGCTGTACTGGATGGCGTCGTTGGCTACATTGCCAACATGCGTCTTTTGAAAGTGCCATTGCCTGCAAGTTGCATCCATCGGGGGCATTGAATGATGGCAAATTCACAACAACGTGTTTGCATGTGTGTGTGTGTGTGTATATATATATATACTCACGGTGTGTCTGTATATATACATAGATATAAATATGAACATATATATGTATATAGTATGTGTGCATATAAGTGCAAATATATGTGTGATATCATAGCCCTTATACTCGCCGTGTCAGTATGTTTGTGCAGCAAACCCCTTTCCAGAGTCACTGGCCCTGGCCTGCCCCGCTCGCCCCGTCGATGATCATGGTTTGTTAGTGTGGGTGTTTTTGAGGGTACCCTTTGCATTGGACCAGACCGAAAATTATTCGTTACGCATTGAACCAATCTTTAAAAGGCTTCGAGCACATAGGCATGTGTTTGTTTCAGGGTATCCTTTTTGGGTCGGTTCGAAAGGGGAACACCTAAACGAAAACGCATCAGTTCTATTTAGACTCCTATAACCACGGTGTTGAATTAGCCCTGCCTTTTTCAAAGCCTAGCTGTTTGGGTATGTGTCAATATACAAATAGAAATGGACCTCCACATCTTTGAAGTGTGTTGTTGGTTTCCTTTTTTAAACCAGCCAACCCCAAAAACATGTACCCTTCAAAGAAAAAGCAGAACTCCGTGTCTCCCCGCTGCAAAGTTAGCTCAGTGCGGCCCAGCGTCAATCTCCAGAATCCACTTCGCTTCCTCTACAGGGTCAGGTGCCACATGAGCCTCAGCGGAAGAGCGACTCTTGCGGTCCAGCCCGCTTTTGCTTGCTGGTGCAATAGGCAGGGAACGAGAAATGACCCTTACAAACCAGCCAACTGGTGGTTTCCTCTAAGAGAATGCCCGGGTTGCCTATTTGCGAGCTGCACACCAGTTGTTCCCTGGTGTATCCCAGTATTCACCGGGTTTCGTTCATGCCAATGCGGGATTTTGTCCATCCACACCCACGCTCTGCAAGAATCGTCAGTGCACACATTGCTTCGAGCCTGGTCCAAACCAACGCGATCTCGTGACCTATGATATCCCTCTCCGATATGGCGGGAATCAATATAGTTAGCAATTGGAATGAGAACCTGACCACTGCGATTTCCCAAATTCCCGACCGCACAGGTCTCTGTGTGTTTTTTTCGTTGTGTCTATAGACCGTTTGCTGTGAGTACTCTAGATCGGGACCTGGCCTGAACAAACAAAATAAACATTCGCGCGCATCGTGCAATCCGGGATCGGGGTCAGAAGTTCTGCAAAACAACAATGACTTGATTTCCTGTTTTACAGCAGTGAAGATACTCATTCCATCTGAATTTTGCGCACTGTGACTGTAGATAATATTACTGTGTGGGTGTGCATATGCGTGTCTTGTTCCTGCGCTACTATCATAAGATCGTGGCAGTGTGGCATAATTACATACGGTGGATGGAGTCTTCTATCAACATATATATATATATATATGTATCTGCATATATATATATATAATATAATATATATATATGTATATATATATATATATATTGAATTCCCAAATGTCGCAGGTTGGAAACTATAGCGTCAATTCCATATTTGCCACCAATTTGCAACATATGCATAGGGAAACAACAAGGCCATTCAAGCATATGTTTGCAAACGGATTGTTGCCTGCGTTCTTCAATTTGGTGTTCCTGTGCATTCCTCAGCTACGGCCAGGGTCTCATTTGTCATCACCACGCCATGTCGATCCGAAAGACTTCCTCCACAACTGACACAAATCATCCAAGCCCTCCGCATCTTTTGGCCCACAACAGTAGACAAATGGAAAACAAAAGGTTGAGAGTTGCTCATGCTAAACATTCAAACCGCCAGGCGCCAGCAAGCGTGCTGGCGCCACCGCATGTCAGCCAGCTTCCAACACATTCCCTGCAGCTTCTCCTGAGGCGCCACCAGCAGCAGAACCATCATTCTTGGTTGACGTTGGAAGGGGAGCAAAAATTCAAATTTTAGCAGTCAAGTGGGGATTCCCCACTAAACCACAATATGCAAAAATGTAAAATGCTTCCCAACAACAACCATGCATTGTCGTCGTTGTTGCTGCCCTTTCCATATATGTGTTCACATTCACGTACCGTCAAGACGTCATTTATGCAAAAAGGGCAAATATGGAAGCTTCTCAAAATGCTGTACCCCCTTTTGGTTGGCATTTGAAGGTTTCTTCATGCCAGAAGAACCAAAAGGAAACCAATAATTCTAGGGAATCCATATTTGGAGCAACTTCTCCATGGGCAAATCCATGGAACTTGGGCCACATTTCAGCCTCGCCCTGTCACAAAACTCATGCCAGGGCGCAGCGGTAGCGTCTTTGATAGCAGCATCCAGCTTAGCGACCTGGCAGCTCAATCAGGATCAACATACCGAGTATCTTGGACATGCGCAGTGAATTGGGGGGATGGTGGATGGGTGGATGGATGGATGGGTGGGTGGGTGGGTGGGTGGGTGGATGGCTGGATGGATGGATGGATGGATGGATAAATGAATGGATGAGTGGATGGATGGATGGATGGATGGGTGGGTGTTCACCCCGGGTGGATGAATTGCCCACTCCTGCTGGGAAGGCTCTTAGGACTAATTCTTCACAAGAGGCAGGTTCTCAGCTATCTCGCACCAGGGGGGGGGGGGGCGATAAATCCTGCCACTGATGTATGCGCGAGCCAAATCAAGCTGCCGGCCGCTCTGAAGTGTCAGGACTCACTACCTTTAAGCTTTAGCTTTGCAACATGCCCTCTTGGAGCCCCAAGACTTGGATTTGACAGGCTTCCCGCAATCAACCACTTGCTAGTTCAAAAAGCACCGAACAACTGCATTCCCAGCCGGCTAGGAAACAAACACAATTCCGACAAACATTCACGTGTCGGCACGCATCGTGTCCAACAAAACTGCACTTCTCCAATCAAACGTCTGCCAGAAGCGCGGATAAGGAGCCATTGCGCGGACCGGTTTCGGGGGTCCGATGTTGACATCTCTGACGCGCACATCTTGCATTGAACCTTGGCCCAGATCAACTCGGGACTCGATCGGCCAAAAGCAGGGCCAGAGCTGCTTGAAGCAAGCAATTGCCAGAAAGCTCGGTCTGAACAACTGCATGCCTTGAAACATAAACCTGCAAGAATTGATACGTGCAGTGTCTCTATGTATCTATCTATCTAACTAACCAACCAACCAACGAACTAACAAACTAGTATATCTATCTATCTAACTGACTGACTGACTGACTGACTAAGTAAATAACTAACCAAATAACGAACTAACTATCGACCGATCGATCGATCTATCGATACGTCGATCTATCGACCTATCAACTTATCAACCCTATATACTGGTTGATCCATCGATCGATCCATCCATCGGTATCGGTATATCAATACTGTATGTGTACTAATATATCTAATGCATAAATGAATTCATTCATTTGTGGATGCATGCATGAGTCCATGAATGTGTGTGTGTGTGCATATCTATGTGTCTATATGTGCATATGCGTGTGTATATGCGTGTGTATGTGCGCATGGCTGTATGTGAATATGTGTACATGCCTGTATGTGTGTATGTGTGCATGCGTGTATGTGTATATGTGTATATGTGTATATGTGTATGGGTGTATAGGTGTGTATGTGTATGTGTGTATGTGTGTTTGCGTGTCTGTGTGTTTGTGTGTGTATGTGTATGTATGCATGCATGCAATGTATGAGTATGTCTCTCTGTCTGTTTGCCAGCCTGTCTGTCTGCCTGCCTCTCTGTCTGTATGTCTGTATGTCTGTATGTCTGCATGCATGATGCATGTATGCATGTACGTACGTGTGTGTGTGTGTATATATATCTACGCATACACGTGCTATGCACGCAACTTGTGCAATAAACACTGCTGGCCCAAGCCGTCCGCCGCGGGACACATCGACCCTTTCTTTTGCGGATCGACGTGAATGCCTCGCGGGTGTTCATGGCTGAGAAGAGCGCACGCTCTGCAGTGGACTTGTCCAGCAAGGCTCGAGCCTGGAACGAGAGTGGCATGAAACAGAACAGCAGTCCACTATATAGTCACTATATGAAGGGTGTTTACCCTACTTTGTGGTGAACACCATCTAGAGACAAGACGTGGTCAAGACAAAAGTGAAGCCGTCATAATGGTCAAAAGTTACGGTCAAAACCGCTCAAGTGAAGGGAAGTCATGGACCAAGCAAGAAAGTGAATCACGTATTGGGGTGAGATGCTGAGTTGGCGTCGACAGAATCAACCAGGATGCCATTGATGCAAGTTGCCAACTGGAAATGTGCTAATAGGGTCAAAACAGGAGCGAAGCGCCTTCGGGAAGCCACAAAGTAAAAGGGAACAAAGTAAATTCCCCAGTTTCAGAGAGGGATCCTCGAAATCGGCTTCCAAAACTGATCCTTCAAATTCCCAATACATCTTTCAAGCAGCTCCTGAAGATGATCCTTCATACCGACAACTCCAACTAACTGGGTCTGTCTTCTTTTGGGGGGACCCCTTTTTGGACGTTTTTTCCAGGGAAACCAAAGGACAGCCACACCGTTTCTGGGGGTCCAACCAAGAAGACACACCCAACATTGAGGTAAAAATCAGACCCCTGGCCTCACGCGAAAAGGCCGGGCTGGCACCGAACCCCGACCCAAACCAAAGTGCAGCCGGCTGCCCTGCTGTGAACTTCACTTCGCTTCCAATTGCTGAAGTCGCCGGGACACAATGAAAAATATGTCCAGTAGTGCTAGATTGCCTTTAAAACGAACAAGGGGAAGACATATTAATTGAGCAAATAGAAGGCCGCAAATCCCCAAAAAATCCCCGAAGAAGTGATTCTCGGGAAGCCCATGGTTGATCTCTCCATAACCTGCTATGCAGCAAGGCAAAACATGGTGACGCAGCGTGAAGGCCGGAGCTCGATGCTGTAAAAGCAATCCCCCACAAGCTACGAAATCAAAGAAACCCAATCTGTCTCCCAAAGTCAACGCTTCTTTTTCAAGTTGCCTTCTCTGACTCTATGTGATTCATTGTGATTCGGACCAACTTGGGATTTCGCTCAAAAGATTAAACAGGCAAAGCATCTCTCCAATGGACCCTGCAGACCTAGTCTGCCTTGATGCTTACCATTTTGCGAGAGTCTGTACGAAGTGTTTAAGATATGGCAGTTGCAAGGGTTGTGAATGGTAGGCATGCTTCCAGAATAACATGACAAACCACAAGACCCATCGTCAAATAAGCCAAAAGTATCAGCAATGCAAAACATTTAAGACCCAATCAGAGCCAGAAACCACTCCTTCCCAGAAAACCCTCACAACGGATCTCGGTTGCTTTCTGCCCCCCCTGCTAAAAGTGACTAACTCTTCGCGGTTTAATACGGAAAACCAACATTCGTTGGCAAATAGTTGTTCAGTCCTAGCATCCCTTGGCAAAATGCACCGAAGTATCTATGTTCGCACCATGTGGTCATGATATTTCCCAGCTACGAATTGCAAAATCCCTTTACCGAAGGGACGGTGGGTTCCGCTTCTCCCTTTGTGAGGGTCGCCCTATCGACGGCCCTATCGAGCGCCTGCCTCCTCAATCAGCTGGCTATCGCCACGTCTGGAGACAGCCATATCAATGCCTCGGTTTGCCAAATTGCAGCATCTTGCAAAGGTAGGCTGCTCAACCAGCTCAAAAGGAACTCTAATTACCTATAGATGCCAGGGATTGAAACTGGAACATAGAGTATATATAGTTATAAAATATGGTTTTCGTGTGCTGTCCGGCCAGCATTAAAGATCGGGTGCAGGCAAAAAACATGCAAACAAAAAGAACTGACACAGGGGAAACAACATGCATGGATATCGAAATTCGCCACAGCTGAAACGAAATGCCCGCAATTTCGACACCAAGAATGACCTCCACACGATAAGCCTGATCATGCTCATACTCGATGGGGACTGTGCTGTGCATTTGCCCTATATACAAATGACATAATGCAATAACGGCATTGGCATCATTTGGGATTGAACTTAATTGGGGACCCTTGGCATTTTATCTCCGCCAACTCGTTGAACAAAGGCTTAGCACAGTAACACCAAATGCGGACGCGGGCTGTTGGAAAGGGCATGCCAATAACATGTGATTTGCCTTTGTGTGATGAAACATGAGTATCTTTCTTCGGTCTTGCCAGGCAATGTCTTCAGTTCTGCCTGTGGGCAAGGGGACGCTTTTTGTTTGGGTCGCTGATGTGTCCAAGAACCTCTTGATTGACCAAAAGGAAAACAGGGGCAACGCAGGTCCAAGGCTGCACAAGGCCCAATCACGTTTACAGAAGTGGGTCTGGCGCCACAGTCAAAGTGAGTGAAGGTAAAGGTCCCGCGCCCACCTGTCCAAAGTATAGAACTTTGACCCATGCACCCTTCATGTACCGGGTCCCGAAAGGCCGACTATAGCACCAGAATCATGATTGACACACAAATCGAAAAACATTATGATGTTGTATTATGTATACGTGTATGTTCATGTATATGTAGACATATACATGCATGTGTATATGTATACATGTATACGTATGTATATACGTATTTGTAGACGCATGGATAGAGGGATGGATGGATGCATGAATGCATGAAGCATGGATGCACGCATGTGCTGATACATGTGTGGATGCATGGATGCATAAACGGACACATGCTGGGTGGATGATGGATGGATGGATGGAATGGATGGACGGAGGGAGGGAGGGACGGACACATGCATGCATGGATGCATGAATGAACGGATGAATGGATGGATGGATGGATGGATGGATGGATGGACGGCTATATGGATGCATGGATGCATGCACGGATGCAGGGCTGCCTGCATCAATACATGCATGGATGGATGGATGGGGCTGGAACGGATGGATGGATGGATGGATGGATGGATGGATGGATGGATGGATGGATGGAGGATGGATGGATGGATGGATGGATGGATGGATGGAAGTCCATCTGTCGCCACCAATTGCCACTGTCCAGCCAGGACGCACTTCTGCAAATGCCCCGTCACGTTGTTGCGCATGGCGATGCGCAACATCTCCTAAAACTCGAAGGAGCGTGTCATGCTGACTCGTCAAATGCATGTCAAACCACCCTTTTTCAGTTCTGACGTCACGACATTTGATAGATCAAGTGGCTCACTGCCTTCAACTGTCATCTAGGTCCTCCAATAGAGAGGTTAGAATGAGGGTACCCTTTTTCTGTTGTCTTCTTCTTGCTCGCGCTCTGAGAGTCAATGCTCGCAGCGAAAACCCCGTGAAACTAAAACTCTGCATTGCCATCGTTGTGATGACAATGCGCAACCCACCTGCTGCGCTCTGTTGTCTATTTTAGTAGGGGAACCCTCCCCCAAAAAGGGGTGAGAAAGGGCACAACTGGGGGACCTAGTCATAGATCAAGTGGCTCACTGCCTTAAACGGTTTGATCAGCCAACAGTTTGATCAGACTTGCCGCTTTGGAACTACAGCAGTTCACTGTAGGCAACGAGCGGATTCTGCGCATTGCCGCTTCGCATCGTTGGGCAAACCTCCCAAACTCAGAACCCGAGAGAGGCCCTTCGTGGTGCGTGAGCTCCGCCCACCTGGTGACCTCGTTATTTGTCTGAGTCGTCTCTCCGTGCTTGTGGCCTCAGCTAGTGGATCAGCTAGCCAGCGGTAGGCAGCAAGCAAGCTGCTTAGCAAGTTAGCAACGTAGCTACTTAGCTAGTCAATAGTTAGTTAGCTTCTGATTTTGCCACTTGATTTGTTCATCTAGTCAGTGGGTCAGCCTCGAGTTAGCTTGGCCAAAATACTGGCGGACGAAGTAAGCCAACGGGTCGACATGGTCAACGTAATCGACTCCAGACAGTCAGCAGGGGTTGCAATAGCTATACATTCCTCAGCCTCCCTCTAATTGTTGGTTTGCAAACCAAACCACCAATTCGTGGGAAGCTGAAATTCTTCTTTCCAGGTTTCCACATTTTGCTGGCTGCCTAGGGGGAACCCACAATCAGGGTGCCCGGGGCCACACGCTCAACCTCTTCCCTTCCGAAAAGTGGGGCACACGCCACAAAACCCCCTTAGGCCCTTCAATAGACCCAAAAAACAAAATGGGGGAAGACAAAAACAGATGCCGATGGCCCCTGGGAGAATTCCCAAACGATGGCGACGGCCCCTTCGTGAAAAAAAATGTCTGCCGGCTCTCCTCGGTGGTCAACACCTGCAGGCACTTCTTGGCGCTCTCCAGGGTGTCCGTGTCGATGCCCAGCCCTGGGCAAATGGCTCTTGCTGGATGGTCCTCCAGTAGAGAGGTTAGAATAAGGGTACCCGATGCTTTTTTGGCTCTACTAGGTTTTCCAGCAGAGAGGCTAGAATAAGTTGGTACCACCTAGATTGCCAAGTTGCTGTTTTTTCCCATGCACCAGCAGCAGTGACTGAAAAAAGCAACTGGCGATCCAGGCAACTTGTTTATCTTGTTTTTTCTGAAAAGCATAGGGTTCTCGTTTCATCTTGGAGGTCTGGGGGTGAAGCCTTGTTCGCCGGATGTTGTGCAACCGTCCGCAACCGTCCGCAACCGTCCGCTGATTGCGCTATGCGCGTTTCACGAAATTTCAAGAAATTTCACGGATTTTCAAGGGGGTTCACGGCCTTTTGCGGGGATTTCACGGTCATTTCACGAAATTTCACGGCCATGTCTGGGGACACCGCTTTCACGTCCATTGGGCGGTTTCACGGCCATTTTCCCCCGTGGCACACGACCCCCTAAAACACGTTCATACGCATGTCTAGGGTGTTGCTCAGAACTGTCGATCAGAGGTGTCGGTCAGGGGTGTCGATCAGCAGTATCGAATCAGAAGTGTTGCTGACAAGTGTTGCTCGGAAGTGTTGGTCGGAAGTGTTGCTCTGCAGTGTGGATCAGAAGTGTTGACCAGAAGTGTGGATCAGAAGTGTCGATCAGAAGTGTTGCTCAGAAGTGTCGATGAGCAGTGTGGATCAGAAGTGTTGATGAGAAGTGTTGCTCTCTCAGAAGTGTTGCGCAGAAGTGTCGCTCTGAAGTGTCGATCAGAAGTGTGGATTAGAAGCATCGATCAGAAGTGTTGCTCAGAACTGTGGACCGTGGTGTCGGTCAGAGGTGTCGATCAGCAGTGTCGAATCAGCAGTGGTGCTCGGAAGTGTCGCGCAGAAGTGTCAGTTGGAAGTGTTGCTCAGAAGTGTCGCTCAGAAAACTGATTTCAGCAGTATTGCTCAGAAGTGCCGCTCAGAAGTGTCGATGAGCAGTGTGGATCAGAAGTGTTGACCAGACGCTCAGAACTGTCGATCAGGATCTCAACAGGGGGAAAAGATCTTGGGGAGGAAAAGGGAGAAGATCTCAGGGGGGAAGGCCTTAGGGGGGAAGGGGGGAAAGGATCTCAACAGGGAAAGGGGGGAAAACATCTTAGGGAGGAAAAGGGAGAAGATCTTGGGGGGAAAAGGCCTTAGGGGGGACAGGGGGGGACAGGATCTCAACAAGGAAAGGGGGGAAAAGATCTTAGGAAGGAAAAGGGGGAAGATTGCGGGGGGAAAAAAAGGCCTTGGGGGTGGCAAAAGATCTTAGGGAGGAAAAGGGAGAAGATCTCAGGGGGGAAAGGTTAGGGGGGAAAGGGGGGGAAAGGAAAGGGGGGGAAACATCTTAGGGAGGAAAAGGGGGGCAAAGGCTCTAGGGGGGAAAGGGGGGAAAGGGGTGGAAAAGATCTTAGGGAGGAAAGGGAGAAAATCTGGGGGAAAAAAGGCCAACAGGGAAAGGGGGGGAAAGATCTTAGGAAGGAAAATGGAGAAGCTCTCAGGGGGGAAAGGCCTTAGGGGGGGGAAGGGGGGGATCTCAACAGGGAAAGGGGGGAAAAAATCTTAGGAAGGAAAAGGGAGAAGATCTGGATAGGGGGAAGGGGGAAAGGGGGCAAAGGATCTTAGGGAGGAATAGGGAGAAGATCTCAGCGGGGGGAAATAGGCCTTAGGCGGGAAAGGGGGGAAAGGGTCTGAACAGGTCACAGGGAGGAAAGGGAAAAGATCTCAGGGGAAGAAAGGCCTTCGGGAAAAAAGGGGGGGAAAGATCCTTGGGAGGGGTGGGAAAAGGTGTTAGGGGGACTGGGGGGAAAGGATCTCAATAGGGAAAGGTGGGAAAAGATCTTAGGGAGGAAAAGGGAGATGTCAGGGAGGAAAAGGCCTTAGAGGGGAAAGGGGGGAAACAGGGAAAGGGTGCAAAAATCTTAGAGGGGAAGGGGGGCAAGGGGACAATTCCAAAGGGACGCAAATAAGAAAGCAGGCGGCCTGAGCCGGAGGCGTTAAAATAATGCGTTTTCTTTTCCATCTTGATTCCGACAGCATTTGGTAGGGAACCACCATCCACGCAACTATGGATCCCTTAGGTTCCGTTGACGGCGCGCTCTCTGGCCTGCTGAATGGATCTCGAAGGGGAGCGAGATCTTAGGTTGTTCCACTGGAAGAACGTAGGCGCCGGGCTTCAACCATCCCTGGCTTGGGGTGACCTGAAGATGAAAATCCGCCGGCGTGGGAACCCCAGCCCGAACTGCAAAAACATGGTTGCGTCAAAATTAGGGTGGCCTCTCTTTGATTAATTGGCTTCAGAATGCCCCCCCTTAAAGGGGGGGTAGGACCCCCCTGAAAAATGAACTCTTGTTGCGAGACCAATTCCTGAAGGGAAAAAAACTTCTCCAGCTCTTCTTTGAGCCGCTCCAGCTCGGCCTTGCGGCGCGTGATCTGTCCTTACGGGTCACGTCCTTCTGCAGCTCGGCGCGGCGGAGCTGGGCATACAGCACGGAGCCATGATCGCACATGCCATTCACACGCTGAAGCTCCACAAGGACTCCACCTTGGCCTCCAGCCCCAGGCCCTTCTTCTCCTCACCCTTGAGGAGTGCCTGCAAGCGCCCTGGCTCCTTCGCCTGTCACGTAGGACAAATGGAGCCATGTGAGAAAAAACGTGAGAGCCTCCTCGATTCTCCTCTGCGCTTCCTGTTCTTCTCCTGCCGTCTCTCCCAGGCTCCACCTGCAACGGACAAAAATGTCATGACATCACACTCCAGCCAACGACAGTCCTTGGCCTCCGATGGCCGCGACTGCTGTCCCCCACCAGTTGCCTTGACCTGTCACGGGACGCCGCGTCAACATGAGCCCGCAAAAGCTCATGACAAAACAACAGAACCCTCTGCGCCTTGACCCCAGAAATGTGGGGTGCCTCAGATTTCATTTTAAAATTTCATTTTTGAGGGGAGCCTTTGTTTGGTGAGCAACAGGATTCCTTGGGCAACGCTGCGCAACATTTGGCTTCAAGAAGCAAGGCAAGATCACAAGGATATCGTGTTAAATGACTTATTCAAGGGGGGCAGCCGCGCGGGAATTTCTGGATGACCCCCTCCCCAGGCGGCGCCACTGCCTATAGCTTGCCCTGGGCATTTGACGGAAGCGTTTTAATTGAAATATGGAAGGGGGGAGATTAGCAGCGCCCGGGCTTCCCCCCATATTTCACTCATAAGGGGGGGGGGGGGGGGCATTTTAAGAGGGATTGTTCTCACTCGGCCTGCTTGGGGCCAAACAGCTTATCAACCCCTGTCCGCAGGAAACGAGAACGGCGTGTGCACCTTAGTTAGCTGGCCCTTAGTCGACGGATAGCCACTGCACCTAGTAGCCACTCATCTCCCCATTAGACGAATGATTACGCGCAACGACCTCCTTCCATGAAATAGGCACCCGCGAGACGACACCTCGAATCGCCCGACCATACTGAAACAAGTTGAGCCGTCCAACCCGCCGTCCAACCATCCACCCAAAAATATGTAGGCGCTAGATCCGGGCAAGGATTAGCCAAGAGCATTCTCGCTCAATCAAAAGTATGGAGACGCGACCACGTCACCCGCGCGGCATAGGAAAGCTAGCTTTGAGCGACTGGGACATTGAGGGGCTCATACCCTCCCTTACCTTGTGATCACCCAATTGGATACAGGCCAAATGATAAGCAGTCCGGCCGATTCGCGGAAGATGCTTACGCGTCAAAGAAAATTGGAAGTTGAACAATATGGTGAATTCCAGCTCTTGCTGTTTGCTTTCCCGGCCATGAATTGCTCTCGGGATTCTAGGTGTTGGCGTCGCCCAGCCTGCGGGGTTGTTGAGCAGCCCAAAAGACAGGTCCCCATTAAAACACCCTGATCTGATCGGATGCGCTCCATCATCCGTAATGGAAATGCAGGATCAGATATCCCTGGCCTATCGCAGGGGGTTGTCGCTAAAACGGTTTGGAGTCCAAACGCGGAGGCGCACCCCCTCCAACAGTTCGCCAGGGGTTGTGTATCCGTGGCCGCTCTTGCCAACAGTACCAGCAAAAACTGACAGTCCGAAAAAGGACAAGGAGAGGCAACGAACACAGGAGGCAAGAAGCCAAGAAAGCGCCACGGTCCAAGACTGTGATCAACACTCACTCTTTCGCAATTGGTTGGGGAACCCCCAAATTCATTCCGTGGAGTGTTCACGAGGGGTCAGCCATAATTAAGAACAAATTCTGGGCAAGACCTGCGGGCCTACATACGGGAACGGTCTGGCCCGAGCCGCTCCTGGAAGAAGTTGTTCGCAACTTCTGGCGCCGTCCTGGCCGAGAAACTGCGCAAGACACGGGGCCCGTGGCAGGGTGTTCGCGCTGAAGGGGGGGGCCCCATCCAGACTCTGGGCAAACAGTCATCCACAAGGCATTCCCCACAACGGGCCATATCTAGTGCGTGGGTTGGGCAAGGCAGCAAAGCACTTCAAACACCAGCAAAGGCGGCCTTGGCGCAGTATCAACTCAAGAAAACATTCAACCTAAGCCCAACCGAAATCCAGCAAACAAATGAAACTATGCCATTCTACACCTTAAAGGTCACCATCATAGCCCATTGAGTGAAGAGCTTACTTTAGACAAGGACCAGCACACATCAACTAGGTTCCATGTTTGGCTTGCAACTGCACTCAGCCCACAGGCCCTTGTACTCCCCAAACTCGAAGAGCTCATCCTGTTGCCAGCCACAGATCCACTACATGAGCAATGTCAACCCACCTTGCTTCTTGTTTCTAGAGCCACCTCTTTTCATGGGCCAAAGCTAAAGGTGGTGCTGCAAGTGCGTGCCAATGAGCAAGTAGTCCTTAGTGCTAGGTGTTTTTAAAGATCTGCGTTGCAGGCAGATGTGTTTCTTGGCAAGCCATGTAGGCCTGTGCTTCTGGGTGGCCAGGCCTCCTTGTTTCTGGAGCCTTGCCAAGCCTAGGCGCAAGGCCTCCTGTAGCCCAATGGTTTTCTGGAGCCTTACCAGTCCCAAAGTGTCAGGCCCAAGGTGTTCGTTTCTTGAGCATTTGCAAGCTCAGCTTACTGAAGTTCATTAGAGCTTTGCAAAAGACAAATCCTTCTGGAACCTTTGCAAGGCGCTTGCTAGGCAGTTCAATGCACATCAACAAAATCAACATAAATATCAATAGTCTCGGTATTCAGTTGTAAAAGCAGCCAGTCGATGAACTTATTTGTATTGATATTTTCAATATCGGACCCTCTGCGAAGTCGATCAAAGTGTCGCTCAGAAGTGTCGATCAGAAGTGTTGCTCGGAAGTGTTGCGCAGAAGTGTCAGCCTGAAGTGTTGCTCAGCTCGATGTGAGCAGTGTGGATCAGAAGTGTTGGTCAGAAGTGTTGCTCAGAACTGTCGGTCAGAAGTGTGGATCAGAAGTGTTGCTCATCAATGTCAATCATGTGGTTCAGCTCAAACTGTCGATCAGAAGTGTCAATCAGAAGTGCGGATCAAAAGAAGTCTGGCTCAGAAGTGTCGATCAGAAGTGTCGATCAGAAGTGTCGATCAGAAGTGTTGCTCACAAACATCGATCAGAAAAAGTGTCGCTCAGAAGTGTTGCTCAGAAGTGTCGATCAGAAAAAGTGTGGTTCAGAAGTGTTGATCAGGCGTCGCTCAAAAGTGTCGCTCAGAAGTGTCAATCAGAAGTGTGGGTCAGAAGTGTTGCTCAGAAGCGTTGATGAGACGGGTTCCTCAAAAGTGTCGATCAGACAAAGCGTCGCTCAGATGTTGGTCAGAAGTGTCGTTCACAAGTGTCGATGAGCAGTGTGGATCAGAAGTGTTGGTCAGAAGTGTTGCTCAGAACTGTCGATCAGAAGTGTAAATCAGAAGTGTTGCTCATCAATGTCAATCAGAAGTGTGGTTCAGCAGTGTTGCTCAAACTGTCGATCAGAAGTGTCAATGAGAATAAGTGCGGATCAAAACGATCAGAAGTGTTGCTCAGAAAATTAAATCAACAAAAAGTGTCGCTCAGAAGTGTTGCTCAAAAGTGTCGGTCAGAAAAAGTGTGGTTCAGAAGTGTTGATCAGGTGTCGCTCAAAAAGTGTCGCTCAGAAGCGTCAATCAGAAGTATTGCTCAGAATAGTCGATCAGAAAAAGTGTCGCTCACAAGTGTTGCTCAGAAGCGTCGATCAGCAAAAGTGTGGTTCAGAAGTGTTGATCAGGTGTCGCTCAAGTGTCGCTCAGAAGTGTCAATCAGAAGTGTTGCTCGGAAAAGTCGATCAGGAAAAGTGTCGCTCAGAAGTGTCGCTGAGAAGTGTCAATTCAGCAGTGTTGCTCAAAAGTGTCGTTCAGAAGTGTCGATGAGCAGTGTGGATGCGGATCAAAAGTGTTGCTCAGAAGTGTCGATCAGAAGTGTTGCTCAGAAAAGTTGATCAGAAAAAGTGTCGCTCAGAAGTGTTGCTCAGAAGTGTCGATCACAAAAAGTGTGGTTCAGAAGTGCTGATCAGGTGTCACTCAAAAGTGTCGCTCAGAAGTTTCAATCAGAACTGTTGCTCAGAAAAGTCGATCAGAAAAAGTGGCGCTCAGAAGTGTTGCTCAGAAGTGTCAACCAGAAAAAAGTGCGGTTCAGAAGTGTTGATCAGATGTCGCGCCAAAGTGTTGCTCAGAAGTCTAGCACGCGCTGGGAATCGCAACTTTGTAGTGCAAGTCTAGTACGCGAAGTACAGGTTCCCAGCTCTAGCTGGAAAATTGCAACTTCGTACAACAAGGATAGCGCGCGAAGTACACGTTTCTGGAAAATCACAACTTTGAAGTGCAAGTCTAGTGCACGAAGTGTGCAGGTTTTCCAGCACTAGCTGGAAAGTCACAACTTTGTAGTGCAATTTTGAGCTCCAGCTCGAAAATCGCAACTTTGTAGTACAAGTCTAGTACGCAAAGTACAGGTTTTCAGCTCTAGCTGGACAATCGCAGCTGTGCAGCGCAAGTCTAGTGCGCGAAGTACCAGCTCCGGCTGGAAAATCCCAACTTTGTAGTACAAGTCTAGCGCGCGAAGCGCAGGCAACAAGTGGAGCACGCAAAGTACTGTCTTACAAGCTGAAAACATAGTTTGCGCAGTAGGCTTGATTGCGATCCCCATTGGCTTATACCGAAAAATGTTCTCTCTGAATAGTTTCTTGGGTTTGCGCAAAGTGATGCGCATTCGGGTTCGTGGGCTCTGTCTTGTTTTTCCCGAAAGCATGGCGAAGGGTTCTTCCGCTGGGTTCACTTGAGTTGTTCTCATGAGAGTCATTACAAGGTGTCATTGCAAGGAATCATCATCATGAAAGTCAATGCTAGGAGTCATTGCTAGGAGTCATTGCAAGGAGTCATTGCTAGGAGTCATTGCAAGGAGTCATTGCAAGGAGTCATTGCAAGGAGTCATTGCAAGGAGTCATTGCAAGGAGTCATTGCAAGGAGTCATTGCAAGGATTGCAAGGAGTCATTGCAAGGAGTCATTGCAAGGAGTCATTGCAAGGAGTCATTGCAAGGAGTCATGCAAGGAGTCATTGCAAGGAGTCAAGTGCAAAGTTGCAAGTGTGCATGGAGTCAAGTGCAAGTTGCAAGTGCAAGGAGTCAAGTGCAAGTTGCAAGTGCAAGGAGCCAAGTGCAATTGACTTGCAAGGAGTTAAAATCTCTTCTTAGGGCGGCGGGGTAGCGCCGACGACACTACACGAAAATCGACCCTCTGCGGGGATCGGCGTGGTCGAGGTGCAAAAACTCGAGGTTTTTTGCGATTTTTAACATGCTCACGCGACCCTCTGCGGGGATCGGCGTGGTCGAGGTGCAAAAACTCGAGTTTTCGGCGTGGTCGAGGTGCAAAAACTCGAGGTTTTTTGCGATTTCTGCGGTGCTCGCGCGACCCTCTGCGGGGATTTGCGTGGTCGAGGTGCAAAAACTCAAGGTTTTTTGCGATTTCCGCGGTCGAGGTGCAAAAACTCGAGGTTTTTTGCGATTTCTGCGGTGCTCGCGCGACCCTCTGCGGGGATCGGCGTGGTCGAGGTGCAAAAACTCGAGGTTTTTTGCAACTTTTGCCGTTCGAACTGGTCCTCGGGAGTTGTCTCGTGGTTCGCGCGCCTGCTCCCGGAACCGGCGGGTCGCGGGTTCGATTCCTCCCTGGTCCGCGGGCGGGCGTCGCAAGATGCAACTTGCATTTTAAAGCAAGCAGAGCAACTTGCGCAGAGCAAGTTGCACAGAGCAACTTGCGCAGACCAACTTGCACCGACCAGTTTGCGCAGAGCGCCTTGCCTAGAGCAACTTGCGCAGAGCAACTTACGCAGAGCAACTTGCACAGAGCAACTTGCACAGAGCAGCTTGCACAGAGCAACTTGCAGGGAGCGCAATTTGCACAGAGCAACTTGCAGGGAGCCACTTGCAGGGACCAACTTGCCGGAGCAACTTGCGCGGAGCAACTTGCAGAGCAACTTGCACAGTGCAACTTGCGTAGAGCACTTGCGCAGACCAACTTGCACCGACCAGTTTGCGCAGAGCACCTTGCCTGGTGCTGTCTCGCGCTTGCTTCACAAATGCTTCGTGGAGGGAAAAAGAACGCATCCTGCAGCGTTGGGCCGACCTCGCTTGCGATGTTATGCTTTCGGGCCAACCGTGGTCTAGTTTGTTGTTGTTTCTGTTTTGTCTATTTTAGTAGGGGAACCCTCCCAACCAAAAAAGGGGTGAGAAAGGGCACTACTGGGGGACCTAGCTCTAGATGGGTGTGTGTTTTTTAGATGGCTTTGGGTGTGGCTTTGCGGGAAACCCCAGCAGATTTTGGACCTTTTGGGGGCAGTTGTTGTTGAGGGTCTCCTTTTGGGGGTGGTGTTTTTTTGCTTTTAAGGGTACCCTTTTTGAGCTGGCTTTCCGGGCAAACCACCAGGGAAGGGCGATGGTTTTCGTTTTTTCTTTCGAGGGTACCCTTTTGGGGCTGGCTTTAAGGAGAAACCACAAGGAAGCCACCGGTTTGTTGGGGTCCCCTATTCTGACACCTACGCAAATAATTTCCTGAGAGACCCGAATTAAGGCTTTCAGCTGCTGACAAAAGAAAGGCCGGGCGTTGCACGGTTCTGGCGGCTGTGGGGCATAAAGAATATGGGTCTGTCCCCCCCTCCCTTTGCAGCTTTAAAGCGAAACCCACAGGAACACCGAGACCATTTCGGGGGTCCGGCTCCTAAAGAACACCCATATCTGCCAGGGACCTGCATGGGTCGCTCGTGCCCCGGAATGAGCTCGGCGTACTTTCATGCCCGAAATCAAACACATACCCCGACCCCCCAATGTAGAAAGTGAAGGGCGGCTTGCTTGAACATTACGAGCTTAAAGAACCAAATGTAAAGAAGTCAAATGTAGAGAGTTCATTGTCCTCGATCTACCCAGGTTTTGATTGTTCCCCCCCCCCCCCGTGCTCAGCCATCGCCCGAGGGTCGTGAGGCTCGCATCACCGCGGACCGGAGCCGCTGCACGTCCCGGGCAGCTTGGGCGTCCTCGACCTCTGAGTGGCACCCTTTGATGGAATATCATTTGGGGGTTTATGTCCAGCAACTGAAGGGGTTCCGACTCTTCAGAGAGCCATCAGCGCACAAAACAGAAGGTCGTAAAGGAAACTAACCCTTGTGAAAACAGATCTCTGAACCTGTCTTTTCTGAAGTGGCCACTTCAATGGGGGGCGGTCTTGGGCGCTGCTCATGTGCATTTGGGGACACCAACCCTCCCATTCGCCAGTCCATGGGTCTCGCGGCCAGGGCAACGAGTTCAACTTGTCTGTCAGCACGGTTGACGTTGGAAGGGGAGCCAAAAAAACACTTTTGGCAGTTAGGTGCTTGGATTTCAGCCACTAGACCACCATCAGCAAACAATAAATGCAAAATGTTTCCCAACAACAACCACGCAAGGGTGCATGGCGAAACAAGTCGCACCCGGTTTCTCTAAATCAAAATCAAAGACCCGCAGGCCAAGTTCTCCGAGCCGCGGCTTGCTGCGCGTACATCTTCTGCAGCTCGAATTCCCACTTCACCAGCTTGGAGCCGGGCAGCCCCGCGCCTCGGAGAGCTCGGAATGCGAAGGGGACCGGAAACTGTGGGCTTCTGGATCTGGGTTCCCTTTCTTCGATTTGGCGTCTGGCTGCCGGGAAAAAAACAAAAACAACTGGTGATAGATGTCCTTTTCACTGGGCTGTCCGCTTTCAGATCCCAGATCCCTGCTTAAAGCGACTAACTTACTAAATGGAAACCCAACCACTAAACCCCAAAAGTCCAAAAAGCTAAGATGATTGCCAGGAACCACCAAGTTAAAGCATCCCCCTCTAAGAGCAAAAGGGGCCCACCATTTTGAGAACCTCAAAATGGAGTCCCGAACAGGCTTGAACCCGTGTGACTTAGTCCAACAACCCTCAAGATCGCACCGGAGGTCGAGAAGGTGGCTGTGTAGAGAGGGTACCCCTGGGTGAACGTAGATGGCGCAATTCAGCTGATGTTTTGAGCAATCCCTTTCCCCTAATAATTAAGGCCCCCTAGCAACAAGAAGCTGATCCAGCGCCCGGAATCCGAAATCCCTGAATACCAAATCGGAATTGACCCACTACAAAACTAAGCCAAAACGTCCTTGAAGCCAGCTCTATAAACCAAGCAAGCTCACGCCAAGACCCAAAATACCCAAGCAAGGTGCCCATGCCTGCATGCCCCTTGGAAGGCTTTCTTCCGAGGGGAAAGCACCCAGTTCCCCCAGCCCTTGGTTTCTGTCTGTTCGGGGGCCTTTCCGCTTTGTGCGTTGCGCGGGTGATGAGAAGGGGCCTGGATCGCCCGTCGCCGCCTTTTTGCTTTTTTTTGTTCGCTTTACCCCAACAACCAGCAGCAGTGACTGAACAAAACTGCAACTGGGCGATCTGGGGTGGTGTTTCACCAAGACGAGCTGGAATTTTGCGACATCTGCTTTGACCCAACTGCAGGGCAGGGTCGGTGCCCTGACAGCTTCAACTTATGAACAGTAAGCGGGACTGGCACGAATTCGGGGGTCCAATGAGTCCAATGAGACCTCCCGACGTGGGTGGCTTCCAAATGGTTGCCCTACCACAGTTTCCTGATGGTTGCGCAGGAACATGGAAAAAGAAGCGTCAAAACTGGGATTCCATCAAAAGAACCGCAGCACAAGCGGCGCTTAACACACAGCTCGGTTCACGTTGGAAGGGGAGCAAAAAGTGAAGAAAAATAGCAGTTCAGTGGTTGGATTTCAGCCACTCAACCACAATAAGTGCAAAATGATTCCCAACAACCATGCAAGGGAGCTTCCAAGCTTGAAGCATGGTCAATTTCAGGGAGCTTTTGACCCGCACCCAGTGGGACAGTTGCAGCCCTGGACAGCGGCGCCAACCGCCCACAAAAGCCCGAGCTTCGCTTGGCATCGTCGATGGCGCTCTGCAGTTGGCTTACGTCCTGGCCCGAGCTGTTACGTCTGGGCGTCGGGGGGGGGTTTGACACATAACCCACACGCGCAATGAAATGGTCATGTGGCTGTGGGTCACAAATAGGTACCCATACCCCCCAGTGAACATCCCAATCCAACCACTAAAATAGGTTCCAAAATGGGTGGTGAATTCACCTATCCCAAAATGGTACCATTGGTTTTGACCCACATGTCCGAAATGATCGACTGCACTCCACACAAGGAAGTGAACTCTCGCGATTCGCTTTCAGCCTTTGAAGCCAATTTGAGTCGGTGCGCAGGCGAAGGTTATCTTCGGCCGAGGGGTTAAATCAGAGAACCCTCACAAGATGGTGATAGAATCGGTCGTGTTGTGGATCTGGCTTAAAGAGACGTGCAAAAGGTTCTTCCAAACATGCGTCCCTGTGTGGTACATCATCCTCATCACAAACAAAGATCGAACATCATGGAAAGGAACGTGCAGGGGCGGCCGCCATTCCGAGTACTTCAACACATCAGTCAAGAGACTGCGCAAGAAGCGTGGAAAAAAACAACGCACGTTGATGAAGCGGCCGAAACCGAAAAGAGTCCACCCCTGACATGCTAAAGATTCTCTGCGTGGCGTGAATTGCTCGGAAGTTTGCCCAGACCCCAGAGGTGTGGGGGACTTCGACCTGCAAACTGTCTGTTTCAAAGAACCCCGAAAACCAGTCCAACCGCCAAGCGTCCTTCTACTCATGAGGTGAAAATCCACCTCATTCCAGGAAACGAGGTAAGTTTCTTCACCTCCCCGCCCCCCCAAAAAGAAACGACACAACTTTCCAGGGCTCCTTTTTTTCCACCCAGCCCCCCCTCTTCCGCGTTTCGCCCCCAAACCCCCCCCCCCCAAACCCCCCAACACCCCCCCAACGCCTTGGCCGCGAGCGCCTGCTCCACCTGCGCCGCGGCCTCGGCCTTCGGAAGCGGCTCCTTCAGAGGCGCCTCCTGCCGCTGACCCAAATGGGTGGGTGGGGGGTGTGGGGTGGGGGCGTGGGTGGGGGTTGGGGGTTGGTCGGGTGGAGTCATTCTTTTCAACCATTCGTAAACCAAAAAACCACGCTGTTCTGTGCTGGAGGGGGGGGTTCTGGCCTCATTGATCAAAGTCACCCCCTAAGTGGTGGGTTAAAGGGAAACAACCCCATTGTCTGACTTTGATAACCCCCAGAAACCGTGAAAATAATGGCCCCAGGGGTTGGGGGTTTGGGGCTTGGGGTAGATTCAGTCTTTTCACTTCTCAACCATTCGTTAACCCAAAACCACGCTGTTCTGTGTTGGAGGGTTCTTACCGGATTCTCCAGCAGCAAATTGCTCGCAGCCACAAGACAGCACAAAGAAGACATCTGCTGGCAAGCCCTGCGAAACCCTTGCTTGGAGCACTCCTTTGATACTGTGGATGGACGGGAAATCCGCCCGCACCATGAAATGAAACCATGGGGAAACCATAACGTTCGTTGGCTGTTACAGGGGAATCATCATTTGAGGGCTTCTTGGGTGGGGCATGATTTCGTCCATCCGCAGTAGGGGTTGGTTCAGTTTGTTCAGCCATTCTTTTAAATAGGAGGTATTTTCAGTGACCAGCTGTTTCGTTTGAGAGCTTTTGGTGGTTCTCTAGAAAGAAGGATCCTGGAAAGAATGGGGAAGCTACCCCTAAAAAATCATTGTATTCGTACCTAGTGTTTGTATTTTTCTCTTATTTATTTCGAGACTGTGATATGTTTCAGCTGCGTTCAAGGATTGCGAGATGAAGCGAGAAATAGAGAAAGGGAACAAATACGGAACAAAGAAATGTCTAATGCTTAGGTGTGCTATTGATTCATTGCAGTGCGGTGGGAAATGACCACTTCTGTGATACAACAGTAAGGGCATCCCACAGACCGAAACGCCCCATATAAAGCGGGAGATTTGCTTGTATCATCACAAAGTAGGGATAAATCCTGTGATCCGACAACCCTGATTCACGTATTGGTTTTTCTTCAGGTCTCCACTTATTTCAGATTCATGTGTCTTCGTATGCGTTGGTGTGTGTTTATGTGCTTATGTGTTTCATTTATCTATTTGCTTGTTTGCCTATTTGTTGTTGTATATTTGTCCATTTGCTGCTGAACCAATTTATCTGTGCACTTGTCTGTTTTATCTATGTATCTATTCATTGGTTTCCTTCGTATTTGTGCGCATTTATGTACATATTTGCTTGTGTTCTTGTTCGCTTGATTGTTTGTTTCTTTGGTTGTGTGTGTTTGTTGGTTTGTTTGGTTGTTTGTGTCTTTGCTTCTTTGTTTCACTGATTCTCTGTTAGCTTGCTTGGTTGTTTGCTTGCCCTTGTTCGCTTGCTTGTTTGTTTGATTGCTTGTTCGGTTGTTTGTTTGTTTTTTTGCTTGCTTGCTTGCTTGTTCGTTTGCTTTGGCTGTTGTTGTTGTTTGTTTGTTTGTTCGTTCGCTCGTTTGTCTGTTTTCGTGTTTTTGGTTGTTTGCTCGCTTGCTTCCTTGTTTATGTGCTTGTGTGTTTGTGTGTTTGGCTGTCTGTCTGTCTGTCTGTCCGTCCGTCTGTCTGTCTGTCTCTTTGTTTGATTGATTCTTTGTTTGTTGGTTTGCTGTTTTGCATTGTTGTTTTTGTGCTCGCTGCATTTTCATATCTGTTTCTTTGTTTGCTTGCTTGTTTGGTTTGTTGATCTTTCTATTTAACTACGTATTTGTTTTTGGTCCATTATTCAGTTGGTTATCTAGGTATGTATTGTTTAATTACTTGTGTATCGCCGTTCATGAACTACTTACCTATATGTATTTGATTTGCGCATTGGTGCAAAATCACCACGAAAATGGAAACTATTGGGTTAAACACTATTGGTTTTGCGACCTTTCTAACATTGATGTTTTCTCATAATGCTTTTTTGGTATGTGTTGGTTTGCTAACTTTCGGATGATCTCCTTGCAGTCTGGAGTCTGGAGAGTTGTTTCTTCATGATCTCTCCCTTTCTTTTTCCACTGCATCTCATGAAAGTCGCCCCGAGGAAGGGACACAACGTTCTCTTCTCTTGTCTCATCTCAATTCTCCACCCTAGACGTGCTTCTGGAGATCCCAGATAACTGGGAAAACTTGAAGGCTCGATGTTCAACTTGCCGTGGAACCCTGGCCCAAGAGGTTAAGAGGTCTGGGGTAGGTTGTGTAGGTTGCAACCATGGTAGCCGGTAGTGGGCATGGTTCCCTTACCGTGGTAGGCTGAACATAAGCCCCTACAAGTTGACGGAAGGAACCCAAACAGCGGATCCCCCAAAAGGAAAGAGATGAGGCTTTACTGTGGATATGGAATCCACTTCGCACCGGGTGTCTTATTCCAGCAATATGGGTTTTATGTACCGCTGGTGCAGGAAATACAAGGTTCAAAAGGCGCTAATGCGTGTCTGTGTGTCTGTGTGTCTGTGAGTCTGTGTGTCTCTCTGTGTGTGTGTGTGTGTGTGTCTGTGTGTGTGCGTGTGTCTGTGTGTGTGTGTCTGTGTGCGTGTCTCTTTGTGTTTCTTGTGTCTGTGTGCTTCTCTGTGTGCGTGGGGTCCAGTGTCTGTGTCTGCGTCTGTGTGCGTGTTTCTGTTTGCGCGTCTCTGTGTTTGTCTGTGTGTGTGCCTTTGTGTGTCTGTCCACTGTGTGTGCGTGTGTCTGTGTGTGTGTGCACCTGTGTGTGTGTGTGTGCGTGCGCGTGTGCGTGTGCATGTGTTTGTCTGCGTGTGTCTGTGTTTGTGTGTGTCTGTGTCTGTGTGTGTGTCTCTGTGTTTCTGTGTGTCTGTGTCCGTGTGTCCGTGTCTCCGTGTGTCCGTGCGCGCGCGCGCGTGGACGTGGGTTTGGGCGTGGGCGTGGGTGTGGGCATGCGCGTGCATGTCTGGGCTTGGGTGTGGGTGCGGGTGAGCGGTGTGGGTGTATGGGTGTGTGGATGTGTGGGTGTGTGGGTGTCTGTGTGTGCGTGTGGGTGTGTGTCCGCGTGTGTGTCTGCGTCTGTCTGCGTGTGTCTTCGTGTGTGTGTGTTGTGTGTGTTGTGTGTTGTGTGTTGTGTGTGTTGTGTGTGTTGTGTGTGTTGTGTGTGTTGTGTGCTGTGTGCTGTGTGCTGTGTGTTGTGTGTTGTGTATCGTGTGTCGTGTGTCGTGTGTTTTGTGTTGTGTGCTGTGTGATGTGTGATGTGTGTCGTGTGTCGTGTGTCGTGTGTCGTGTGTTTTGTGTTGTGTGCTGTGTGATGTGTGATGTGTGATGTGTGTGTGTGTGTAGTGTGTGGTGTGTGTGTGTGTGGTGTGTGGTGTGTGGTGTGTGGCGTGTGGTGTGTGGTGTGTGGTGTGTGGTGTGTGGTGTGTGGTGTGTGGTGTGTGGTGTGTAGTGTGTGTTGTGTGGTGTGTGGTGTGTGGTGTGTGGTGTGTGGTGTGTGGTGTGTGGTGTGTGGTGTGTGGTGTGTGGTGTGTGTTGTGTGGTGTGTGGTGCGTGTAGTGTGTGGTGTGTGTGTGGTGTGTGGTGTGTGGTGTGTGGTGTGTGGTGTGTGGTGTGTGGTGTGTGGTGTGTGGTGTGTGTTGTGTGTTGTGTGGTGTGTGGTGTGTGGTGTGTGGTGTGTGGTGTGTGGTGTGTGGTGTGTGGTGCGTGGGTGTGTGGTGTGTGGTGTGTGGTGTGTGGCGCGTGGTGCGTGGTGCGTGGTGCGTGGTGCGTGGTGCGTGGTGTGTGGCGTGTGGTGTGTGGTGCGCGTGCGCGTGCGCGTGCGCGTGCGGGTGCGGGTGCGGGTGCGGGTGCGGGTGCGGGTGCGGGTGCGGGTGCGTGTGCGTGTGCGTGCGTGGGTGTGGGTGCGTGGGTGTGGGTGTGGGTGTGGGTGTGGGTGTGGGTGTGGGTGTGGGTGTGGGTGTGGGTGTGGGTGTGGGTGTGGTTTGTGTGGGTGTGTGTGTTTGTGTGTTTGTGTGTTTGTGTGTTTGTGTGTTTGTGTGTTTGTGTGTTTGTGTGTGTTGTGTGTTTGTGTGTTTGTGTGTTTGTGTGTTTGTGTGTTTGTGTGTTTGTGTGTTTGTGTGTTTGTGTGTTTGTGTGTTTGTCTGTTTGTGTGTTTGTGTGTTTGTGTGTTTGTGTGTTTGTGTGTTTGTGTGCTGTGTCTGTTTGTGTCTGTGTCTGTGTGCAATGTCTGCGCGCGCGTGTGTGTGTGGGTGCGCGCGCGCGCGCCCGTGCGTGCGTGCGTGCGTGCGTGCGCGCGTGCGTGCAAGCGTGCGTGCAAGCGTGCGTACGCGCGCGTTGCGTGCTCGTGTGCGTGTGTGTGTGTGTGCGTAGTTGGATCCTGGAAATGGTTGTCTTTATGCGAGCAATGACAAAAGAAGCTGCGTGTGTCAAAACTAGAGCCATTTCCTGGATGCACACCTTGGCAAAACCCCAGTTGCTTAATTTGAAGCCACACCCATATCATGATTCTTCACTTCTTCTTCACTCAGAGCCTGTTTCCTGAGCCATGGACCATTGACCAGGGTGTCTGCATTTAAGAGGCATCAATTCTGGGCAAGACGTACCAGTGCACGCTGATTCAGGCAAATCTCTTACAAATCCTTCCCAAAGCCCAGAAATAGGCCTAATGACATCCTTTTTTGGCCGAAGGGCCAGGCAGATCAACAGAATCTCGACGGTTGAAAGACGTGCCACTGAATCTTCAGCCTCTACAAAGGGCCAGGGATCCTGGTGAAAAAATGGGCTGAGCCTGGCCAAATGCTTCAGCGGCTCCCCAAGCGGCTCCTGGACGAAAAACTCCGCCTTCCCTAGCCTTGGCGCAGTGCCGTGAGGCGATGAGGCGATCAGCTGCGTGTACCACTCGAATCGGACCATTGGCGAAAGAAACAATGTCCGTTTGCTGTGGCCAATCAATGCCCAATCAGCATGTCCAATACCGGGAAGATCCGGGAAGACCAGCCCAAAAGCAGACACCCTCACGCACATGTACTCATATGTTGAGTTTGGCGTTTCAACCCTTAGGAGTCACCTCGGGCAGCCATAAAATCGTGCTATGACAGCCTTTGTTAGCACGTTATTGCGCTGTCACCTTCAGCTACAGTACCGTGCCAAGACGTATCAAGTAAGGTCCAACTTCAACTATACTTGGACATGTCATCTTCCAAAACTGTGCTAGGTTGATCCCAAAATGGGCTGTTGCGACTGGTGCGATGGGCTGCTTGGGATGCTCTTTCGCTAGTGCCGATCATGGATATCCACACGAAGACTGTGGACAGGTTTGCAGAAGGTGGCAATTGGAGGCTATATGAACGGTTGTACCAGCGTGAAACCAACTATTCTTAAACTCCCCACCAAAGGGATGCTGGAAAAATCCCATCCTAGAGCGCATGGTATGCGAATGTGGGAGAGTATCAAAGTCAGGGGCTACTCTGTTTGTTACCCCTGCGGAGCCCCCAAGCCAAAGAAGAAGAACAAACAAACGTATGGTTGTTCCGTGATCCCAATGCAGCAAGCAAACAATTCCAATTCGTGTAAATTAGTTGAGCTTGTGCTGCCAATGATCAGCCCCTTGTGATACACTCACACACTCACACACACACAAGCAGCTGGCTTTCTTTTCCCTGTTTAGCTGGCCTTGCAGAAACGCAGCTGTGTGGCTTTTTGCAAGCATATCTAGGGCTCGTTATGTTGCAGCCACACGCCGACACGCAGCGTTTTAGGTTTTGAATCCATCCTTTGTCTCATACCGTGCTTCCAGTAGCAGAATCATCATGCTACTGGAAGCACGGTATGAGACAAAGGCCAAGCAACCGTGCACATGCACACCGAACGCAGTAGTGAACGCAGTAGTGAACGCATTGGTGAAAGGTCTGTTGAACGTATGCTAAGGTTCTTGTTGTGTCGTACGATTGCACATGGGCCATACCCTATTTCCTGCTCTAACAAATCATTGCTGCGAGCGACTAAATGCTTGCACAAACAAATTCAAGTGCTTCTACAATGTTAAGTTTGAACGGAAACAAACAAACAAGGTGAACTCTGAATGGTTGCTGCACATGAAATTTGAACGGACGCTTGAACATGAAATCAACATTTTCTACAACCCCAACGTGGGCGGGTGCATTGGGCAGAGGCAGACGAGTCTCCGTGTTTGCAAGCACTACGAAAGCAGTCAATGAACAAAGATCAATTGTTCTTTGCGGTACCAGCCCTGACTTTGCTTGTCAATCTCACTTCTGTATTAGCCAATATGGAACTGATTTTCATATTTGGGTATGGGGTTCCATTTTGGGGTTACCCTATTTTTGACCCACTCCCATGTCCTGTCACTCCTTACTTGCGCGTCAGAAATCTTAGATCCCGATGAATCCTGCTGCACTTTTGTGGAGCACTTGCATCCAAGGCTCAAATTTGCGCGGCTGAGGCTCGTGGCTGAACCTCAGCCGCCACGCAGCGCCCAAGACCAAAATCGCCCTACGGTCGTGTCCTGGACTTGGAGCCCCAAGATGATGGCCTTTGGGTTTCCCTTTAAACCACCCAGGAGTAAAAAAGAAGAGAAGAACTGGGTTTCCCTTTGAACCACCCAGGACAAAGAGAAGAAATGTCAAGAGACGGCAAGGTGACGTCCCGTGGGACGCTGTGCACCGAACCCTCCAGCTGTAATACCAACCACGTAGAAAGGTGTATACGGTCAAAGCCGTTATAGCCGAACCCGTGTAAACGTTGTAAGGGAGAAGGAATAATAGTTACCTCGAACCCGCGAAGACGCAGTGGGGCTCTTTTTCTCTTGATCAACAAAAGGCTTCATGTGCACAAAGTGAAAAGAGCGACGTGCTCCCCTCACAGGCTCGCCTGGGATTTTGTCGCTCCCAGGGGCCATCTCCAAAATGGAAAATCCTCGGCCACAGCCCAAGCCTTTGTTCACTCATCTCATCGACGGATCCGAGGTGATGCCGTTCATGCAAAAGCGGCAAGGGCGTAGTGGAAGCCCTCGGATCGTGGTCGAGTGCTCGTCCATGGGGATGCAGTTGTTCGCCGCGTGGAGATAGCCATCAGAGCCCCTCCACGCGGTCCCATTCCTTCCCCTTTGCTGATGCGCTCCCAGCCAGCAGTTCGGGCAAGAGAGCATTTCGCGCAACCGCACCTCGCAATCTCCAGCAATCCCGAGTCCAGTGATAGCGCTCCCCGAAGGACGTGACGTGGTAGAGCTCCACCATAGCCCCCCGCCGTGCCTCCGGTTCCGGTTCACCACCTCGTTCAACTTCTTCACGCAGCTGCCTCAGCTCCCGCTGCAGTGGGTGTTGACCTCGCCTGCGAAGGCCATCAGCAGATGATGACGCCGATTCCGTGGCCGTGCTAGGCGAGCGACGCTCAAACGTCATCACCTCCTCCTCAGCTCCAGAGCTTTCACGCACGCTCAACTCGCGCTGTTGCTGTTCCAGCCGGCGCTCCAAACGCTCCTCCTCTTCTCTCTCCTCCTGCAACCTCCTGACTCGCTCAAGCCGGAAGGTCCGGTTGACCTCTTCCCGAAGCCTCCGTTTCATGTCCTCCTCCGTCTCCACGGCCTCAGTCTGCACTTCTCGCACTTCCGGGCCTGCAGGTTCCGGCAGCCGATTCCTCTGCCCCAAGATCGCCCGCACGGTCGATTCCACGACCCTGTAGCACATGATGGCAATGAAGGACACCACCACCACGAAGATCACGAGCTCATAGCCGCCTTCACCTTCTCGACGTCCATCCTGGGCTTCTGTCTGCACCAACTGCGTGCAGAGGATCAAGCCTCCAAGGCCCATTCCTCCACTCGTAGTAGGCGTAGTCGGCCAGGATCTCATAGAGTTCCGCCTCAATCTCACCGACGAGGTCTGCATGGGCGTTACACCCTGATCCCACTCCTCCAATTCACCTTCATCACTTTCCGAGAGGGTCCACGAAGCCACCATAGAGCTCCTGCACGGCGAAGATGCCATAGAGCCCGAATCCGAAGTAGCCCCTAGATCCCTGACCTCATCACACGTGGCCAGGACACTCTGGTCCCCCTCCCAGACCGTAGGACTCTGCTCCTCGTCCTCGACGTCCAAGCGCTCTTCCAAAGACAAGCGCCCTGAACGCCAAACCTCTCCATCCGCGATCGGGTCAAGCATCTCCTGACCACTCCACTCCTCATCCCACGGCAAACGCCTTTCCTTCGGCGCCAATGCCCTGACCTTGACGGCCTTCATCTCTTCCAGAGCACCTCCACGATGCCCTTCTTGATGCGGCTCATCGCCTGCCAGCAGCAGTCTGGCCTTGTCCAGGCCGATCTCATTGACCTTCTGGGCCAGCGCCGCCACACCTCCAATCAACACCAGTTGGCCCACAGCCTTCATCTGCCTGACTTGTGGAGAAAGACCACCACTCGCCATCAGCAGGCCACCGGCAACAACCGCCAAGAGGCATTTGACCATGGCCTCCTTCTGCTCCTCTTCGTCCTCACGCTCCACGACCTTGGGGACAGACTTCAAGCCCACACCCTCGCAGAACCGTTCCAAAGCCGCCACAGGCAAGCACTTCGTGAGCGCATCTGCCCACAATCTCGTACCCACCCGGTGTGTGAGGCTGAACTCGCCCTCCCTGATGGCCTCCGCCAAGCAGTTTGCTCTGATGCGCAAATGACGGGTGCGCCAACCTCCTCCCTGGCCTCCGGCCAAGATCAGCGCCGCGCGGTTGTCATTGTAGATCTCCATGCTGATCGGGACCTCGAAGAGCTCCAGCAGCGCCCTCACTGAGCGACCCGCTTGCGCCCCTTCCATAATCGCCGTCAGCTCCGCCTCCGCCGTAGATAGAGCAGCTTCTTCGACTCCCACTGCACTGGGCAGCCCGCGAAGAGCAGCATGATGCCTGTGACGCTGTGCTGCTCCTCCACCCCAAACGAAGCATCCACCAGCACCTCCAAAGTGCCAGCCTCCCGGGGTGTCCGCCGGAACATAGTCGGATCTGCATCGACTGGCACCTCCTTGGTGTAGACCAGCTTCTTCTCCCACGACGTGCTCAGGTAGGCGAGAACGTTGGCTCCGAGCTCCAGTACCCACTCCGGGTTCCTCGTCGCCCTCGACGACATCCTCTGAACCGCCGCTGCAAGATCCGGTCTGGTCTTCCCTGAGAGCCACAACAGCTCTCCAGTGAGCCGTTGGGCCTCCCGCACCGTCCGCAAAGCTGGGGCAGGGTCCTCCTTTTCCTCCGGGACCTTGATGTGCGTAGCTCGCGCCACCACCCCATTCCTCTGCAACAACTCCTGCGCGTAGCAGTGCTGGTGGACCTCAATGTCCCCCTTCTCTGACTTCTGGATCTCCATGCCCAGGAACTTCATAGCGGGGCCTCCGGCCTCCACATACTCCGGCGGGCTAGCCGGCCAGGTCGCATCCAAGACCTGAGCAAGCTTCTCCGCGGTGCTCCTCTCCGCCACCACCAGCAGATCATCCACATAGACCGCAAGGTAGCCCAGAGGGGGTCCCGCAACGAGTACACCGCCCTTCCCGTCTGCTTTCCACTCCTTCACGACCCAGAGGTTCGGGTCTGCCAAAGGAACCAGGCCGAGCTTCCTCTCCTCCCCCGAGATCACCTGCGTCCAGCGAAGATGCCTCAGCTGGTTGTCCCTGTGGGATGCCCAATCCCTTGGCGCCGTTGTGAGGCCGTACATCGCCCCCGTGACCACCCAAACCTCGTCGTGGTCGATCAGGCCCGCATCGTAAAGGATGCGAGGTGGCTGAACAATGATCAACTCGTCCTGCGAAGTGGGTGCCAACAGGAAGGCCGAGCGAATATCCAGAAAAAGAATGTCCCAGGACTCCAGGGCCGATTTCCTCAGGATGGCCCTCACTTGCGTAGAGTCCGCCCCTGAGGCGTAGAGCTCGTCAGCGCTCCGGTCAGCCATGTAGTTCCCGCAGCACACGATGCGTGACTTCCGCTTCCCTGCTCCCGCCTTCCGGCTAAAGACTCCCATGGCAGGGATCATCTCCACCACTTTTCCAGCTGCTTTTGCCTCAACCATCATGGCGTCGGCCTCAGCCTTGGTGACCCTCTGAATGGCCTGGTTGGAGGTGAAGTTCTCCAGCTCCCCCTTCATCGACGGAAGCCAGTCACTAAGGTTCCTCTTCACCTCCTGCAGGGAGATCATCCTGGTCTGCAAGAACACCTCCTCAGCGGCCTGCATGACCTGCTCCTCCTGCTCCTTGACCGCCTTCAGATAGGCGTCCTCCAACGTCACCCTGATCTCCGCGTTCTCAGCATCCAGCTCACGGATCAGTCCCACTACCGACTCCCCCATCTCCGTGTCCTGCTCGAGGATCTTAAACTCCTCATTCGCCAGGGCATCTCCTTGATGAAGCCGCCGTTGTAGCGCTTGCACACCCAGTGACTTGACCGCACTCTTGCCTCGGATCCTCCTCGGTGGATCTCCTAGGCCTCGAAGTGGGCCAGCTCCTGGATCTCGCTCCACCAGTTCCAGCAACTCCGGCACCGCTTCCTTCTCCTCATGCTCCTTGCATGGCACCAGATCGTCGGTGTGGAGGTACTTCTTGTCCTCGGTCTCCGCGATGTGGCCACCAGAGGTCAGGCTCATCGACACATCCGGACCTCTCAGCCAAGCGCGTTTCTTCCGGGCTCTCCAATGCCCTTGAAAGTCATCCCATGACTTAGTCTTGACCATCACCTCCATGTTGTAGGGGAGTAGCTCCGGCGTGATGTAGCCAAGTGATCGCAGCTGCTGACGGCCGCGCCGTTCTCCGACCAGCATAGGCCAATGGTCCTCATCGAGCTTCAGGGCCTTCAACAGGACCGTGACACCCCTGCGAACCATTCCCACTTCACTTTCCGCACGCCCATTAGACTTCCAGTCCCCGCCCGATGTATAGGTGCGGAGAATTCCTCTGTGGGCGCACCATCGCTTGTTGGCCTTGCTGGCCAATTCCCCGGCTCGGTCCGAGTGGATCCGCCGCACCTCCAAATTCAAGTAGTTGAGGCGCGCCACCATGCGAGCCATGGCCAGTGTGATGGCCTCTCCATTTCTTGACGAAAGAACCTCCACGAGGGTGTAGTTCCGCACTTCCACCTCTTCCGGCTCTACCATCTCCTCCCATTTCTCCATGTCTCCTGGATCACCCTCAACGTGCCCAGGAAGATCATCTCCCCCCTCCTCCACCTCCGGTAGAAGAGGACCTTCCAGATCGCCTTCCTCCACGGCAACCTTCTCCTTCGCAAGGATCTCCCCCAACCCGGGCACCAAAGGAACCAGCTCTCTGCTTTTCCTGGCGACGGGGATCGTGAAGACTCCCACCATCATGTAGCGGCTCTTTGCCTCCTCCATATCCTTCCCAGGGCGGAATGGCCCGCACAAATCCAGGGAAAGCGTAAACGTGTCCGGCGCAGGAATGCGCTTGTGGGGCCGTGAACGACCAGCACCCTTCTGACACTCCGGGCACTCTCTGTTGAATGGCATGTGGTCCAGCGCCCGATGCCGGGCCCAATCATCGCTCGACATCTTCGACACCACCGGGTGCTCCAACTCCAGACGAAGACCCTCCACGATCTTCAGCTTGAAGGGCTCAGGCCATGCGGCCCAAGACCTGGTCTCCTTGACCTTCTGCTCCAGGGGGATGTTCATTACGTTCTTCCCCTCCACATTCGCCGCCGAAAGGCCATCCAGAAGGCCTAGGGCTTTGATGTTCGTACCCAAAGTAGTGGGCTTGCGGCGTTCGTGGCCTAAGCCACCCAAGTCCAGCTTCACCTCCTTGATGTCGAACTTCTTCTTGAAGGAGGCCCATTCAGGCCAGGCGAAGAAGCTCGGGTAGTCGGTGCTGTCGGACTTCGCCTTGTACTCCTGATGGGCTCGACAAAAACTTCTTCCTCTGCCTCCTATTCCAGGGCAGAGCCGCACCTTCCCATTGGCCGGAAGGCACAATCCTCACAATCATCTCATCCGAGAGGTCCGGCCACAACTCCTTGATGTCGACCATCCACCTCCAAACCTTGGAGTTGACCTCCCCCGGCTCCCCCGCCCTCAGGGCTTTGAGGCGCCTCTGCATTTCCGTTCCCTCCTTCTCCAGGCGCTCGATGAGCTCCGTTGCCACCTCCTGCGCCACTGTGGGACAGCCCAGCTCAAGCTCCACCGGGATCTCCACGCCCCGAGGATTCTCTTAGCTCGAACTCCTCGTGCTGCCACAAGATCTTGTAGCCCAGGCGCGCAATCCTCCCGAGGGGAATGATCGTCTGGACCGGGTAGTCCGTCAGCAACGTGCCCGTGGCGGGGTCCTGCCTCAAGGTCACCTCACCCGCCGCCAACTCCACTTGGATGGGCACCGCATCCTGAAACTCCTCCATGGAGCGAGCCGACCGAAGGACATGAGTAGCCCCGCCATCAAGCAAAGCCCTCTCTCCACTGCCCTCCCGCATCGAACTGACCTTCACGGCCTTCGTCCGGGGTCTCAATGACCTGAGAAGCTGCACCGCCTCCTTCACCAGCTCTCCATTCACCTGTTCCATAGGTGGAGCCGCCGAAGGCGAGGGCGACAAAATAGTGACCTTGGTCCCTTCCACTGCCACCTCCTCAAACTCGGACTTGTCCTTCTCCTTCACCGGAGAATTCTCCTTCTTCACCTTGGGGTTCGTGACCTCCCTCACTGGGCAGTCCGGCTTCATGTGCTGACTGCTTCCACAGCGCCAGCATCGTCCAATCTTGCCTTCTTCCCCCCATTCATGAGCAAAGCCGCACGCCTGCCCCTTCTTGCAACCTGATTCCGAGAGGAAGTACCTGCAGGCCGCAGTGCTCTTCCCCTTGCCCTTGCCTTTGCCCTTCTCCCTGTCGGGCTCCCGAGGTTTGTAGTCCCGGTCGTAGGCCTTGGGCGTGTCCTTGACCTCCACAGCCTCCTTGGTCGACGCCCCACCTCCGTGGTAGACCGTCTCCCCTTCCGCCTGCAGCGTGTCCGCAAACTGCAGGATTCCATGTGGCGATGGTGCCACGTCCACCCGTAGTGCTGCCCGAGCTATCTGCAGCCTGAACGACACCTGGGCAGAAATCTTTCCAAGGACCACCGCGAACTTGTCCAGAGTGGCCAAAAGAAGAACTGGATCAGGAGGCTGAATGCGTAGTTCCGTCACCCGCACTAGCCACCTTCGCCACGTCCTCAAAGAAGACAGCCATTCGCCGATGCCCGAGGGGATGCGCTGGTCAACCAGCTGCTTAAGCAGGGAACTCCTCTCGGCCAGGCTTCCAGGCTGGTAGGTCTTCAAGACCTTGAAGATGATGGAGATGCTGTCCGCCCTCCGCTGGGCAATCAGTTCACCTCGTAGAGATTCAGGCACCGCCTTCAGCAAGGCGAAGCCGAAGACGTTCTAGAGGATCCGCATTGAGCCACCGCTGGTAGCATTCATTCGCCACCCGAAGCACCTCCTGCCACCACGCAGACGAAGATGACGAGAGGTCGGACATGAAGGGCGAGATCATCATCATCCAATCTCCCGCCAGCAAAGGCCCCATGTCCTGCTCGGCTGTTGCGAGGTCCTGCAACTCCGGCAGCTCCACCGTTCCCACCGCCTCCTGACCTGCCATCACCCCGTTCAGCCATCCAGGAAGTTGACCGCCTCCTCCATGAAGACCGCCAAGAAGCCCTCCTCCGTGACCATCTGGGGGACCGCCAGGTGGACCTCCAGGCCCACCACCAGGAGCACCTCCTCCAGGAAAATGACCACCCGGGAAACCGCCACCTCCGGGATGATCAGGAAGCCCTCCACCGGAACCACCCTGACCTTCTCCAGAAAAATGACCACCCGGGAAACCACCACCTCCGGGATAGCCAGGAGGTCCACCTCCCATACCACCCGGAAATCCACCGGCTCCATTGCCGCCAGGACCGCCGTCATATCCCCCGCTAGCCCCGCCAGCGGCTCCATTGCTGCCAGGACCAGCACCACCGGCTCCATTGCCGTTCGGCCCAGCACCACCGGCTCCATTGCCGCTAGAACCAGCACCATGAGGAACACCTGAACCTTGCCCTTGTTGATGCCCAGGATGATGAGCGCGAGCGGAACCAAAGGCCTGTACATCTGGCTGTCCTTGATCACCAGCTCCATGCGGGTCATCGCCAGCGGCCTGTGGAGGCCATCCACGAACTCCACCTAGAAGGTCCAGAAGTGCCTTTTTGGCAGTCAACCCAATTCCAAGGCCAGGTGATGAAGTCGGTCCATCTCCACCCCAAGCCGGCAAGGCTGAAGAGCTCTGTGCCCCAGACCATGCCCACTGCGGCCAACCTCCACCGGCGGCCTCAGCCCGCCAAGCACGGTCCAGCAGCATCCGGGCCACTCATTGCGGCCCCGACCAACTTCTCCTTGAAGGAGGCCTGCATGGACTGGTAGTCCCGATCCTTGGTCTTCTGCATCTGGTTGATGTAGTGCCAAAGCCTGGCATTTTCCTCCACCACCCCCTTCACCAGCTCCGCGCCAGTGATCTCCCTGGGTGGGCTGGCCTGCACGGCCACGTGCTCGGCCTCATGGCCTTCAGCATGGCTTCATCACATGCCCGCTGCGACCAGAAGGGATTCATCTGCGGCCCCAAGGCCTGAGGTGCACCTTCAGGGTGCTCCGCCTTCTCCTCCTGGGGAGCCACGAGAGCCAGCTGGAGGTCCTTGTCGGAAGGCGTCTGCGTCGAGCCTTCACTCATGGCGTTGGGCTCATAACCCTCGAACCCGCGAAGACGCAGTGGGGCTCTTTTTCTCTTGATCAACAAAAGGCTTCATGTGCACAAAGTGAAAAGAGCGACGTGGTTACAACAGTGGTCCTGACAAATGCAGCGCAAGCGAAGTGTTTTCCGCTCTCAATGCCGATCACGTGTGAACGCAGCTACACATAAGATCTTGAACCTCAATCGTGTCTTGAGCCAAATGGCGATCAATGGAACCTGGTAAGCAACACAAACACGGACCTCAGAACTGCTTCCCAATTTAGGCACGGGGCCAGGAGGGTTTTAACATCCCCCATTTGGGTCGCATTGTTCATCATGCGGTCCAAACACCACAAAACGTTCCACTGGCCACGGCTTCAGCTACGAAACTGTGTCGTGCACTCTTTCACTCGCTATCGCTACACCGTTCATTCATTGTGAAACATGCCGGGTTCGATTGAATATGAAACGTGAAACATGCATCCGCAAATCGTAGCACATTCCCATATGCAGGTGTAATATATACACTATCGTCACGTCATTTGACAACCATTGAACATCCCAGCTGCCGCATTTGCGCATCGCGCAGCCGTCATCCATAGGAAATGGGTTGGCCATAGAAGCTCAATAGAAGCGCCTGCTCGTAAGCAATCTGCATATTACCGGCAAAGAAATATCGGTGAGCAATCAATGCAAATCATAGCCATTCCAGGTACCATGAACAATATATATATATAATGAAAAGGAATCATCCATGAGGTAATAGCTCCATCCATGAATATCCGGAATGTCATAGTCGTCGGAATATGTAAACGTATACATATCCATTCATCTTGGACGCATGAAATCATATCATGATGTAAAGTCGTTCCATCGCAATGATGTTGATGAGACGCAAGCAACGGATGGGGACTAACCCACATCGTGCCGCAATCAACATCTGCATTACGCATACCTGTCCCCAATGGACAGTCGGTGAGTGCGTCGACGGAACTCCTCGTCCAAATTCTTTTGGGCTTCTCGCGCCCGGACACACTTCTTGTTATGATCCTCTGGTATCCAATGCCCTTTTCGGAGGCACCAATCCAGCAGAGGTGTATCGCATTTATTCGGATCGATGGCCGCAATAATGGCGCTCACATTGACCGAATAACCATATTTGCCAAGGTTCAGGCCATCCCTCACGAACGATATATACTTACAGTTGAAAGCCAGCGAAAAGCATCTGTAAATAATATCACCCACCGGGTGCACGCGGTCCTTGACCAGGAGCTTCATTTCGTCCTTGGTGACGTCGAGGATTCTCGCTGCAATCCACAGCTTGTAGAATGTGTATAATCCCTCGCACTTGCACACCATCATACGAATGTAATCTTCACGCTCCTCAGCCGACCGGAAGACCCTTGTCCGAACATTCTCGGATTGAGAAATCTTCAGTACCGTTGATGGTAAAAGGATCCCTTCCTGATCGTGCTCAGTCATGTTGGGGTACCTCTTGAAGTCGTTGTGGTAAGGGCAGCCCGGCCTCCCCTCGAGTCCGGCATTCAACGTTCTCTCCTCACCACCCTCGAACATCCCCCACATCTTCGACATCTGCAGTGCGATGAATCCCGCCATGTATTGAGCCTCGCGCGGCTCATCAAGGCAAATCGCCATCCGCTGGGAATTTATGATATCCCGTGATGTCAAATCAGTGTCGCGGTACTGCCAACCGCCATCTTCCTCTTCAGACACGTAGCCGGATGTATATCCTTGCGTGTCCATGTCGTCTTCTTCAGGAACTTCCTCCGCCTCGTCATCATCCTCCTGTGCTGCCGCATCATGGTTGGCCTCTTCTTGTGCGCGCCTGGCATCACCCGAGACATTGGGCTTTTGATTGTCCTCATCGTCGTCGGAATTGATGTGGATGTAGAACCTCCCGGTGGAGATCAGTTGCGCTCCACATTCCAGGCATAAGCAGAAGCATGTGGGGATTGCGGTCGCACATGACGGACATATCCGGCACCTCAGTCCTTCCCATGTCTCGTCATTCAGGATGACGACTTTGCTGACCTCGTCCCTGACCTCGTTGGTCTGCGCATCGAACTCCTCCATCTTGTTGTCCCGATAAAGTTCGCACGCACGATCGACCATGTCTTTGATGTAGTGCAGATTATCGGCACCTGCCTCGGTCTCAGGCATCCTCTCGTTGATCTTTGCGACGTTCTGGAGGAACATCGCAGCCGACTCTTGGGATGAGTTGACGAAACCAGGACAGATCTCGTTCTCCACACATTTCGAGTACGCTCTCTTGATGTCACCGTACTCCAGGCGTTTCCCTCCGTTGCTTTTGCCAATCCAAATGGACTTGACCTCATAGAACGGGACCACGTCAAAGACCATGAATGTCCCATTTGCCGCGACTCCAGCTCCATACCGCGCGAGGGTTGCACTGGGAATGTAGATGATCGCACTCGGATCCCCCGTCCTTACGTTTCGTAGCGTCACCTGCGTCGCTACGTTCATCTCATCCCATGGAGCAAATGCTCCGAAGTGCAGTGCTAGCCTGTTTCCGCCATCGATTCCGCCGGGGACTAGCCCACAGCGTACGATGCTTGGCAGGTTTTCCACATACGTCACATGGAATGCTCCTCCGAGAGAATCACCCATGTTCACGGAATACCTATTTGCCAGTGCGGATGAGCTCATGAATCCAAAATCACTGTGACCAGTTGTGACTCGGATGCACCAAGGCCTGTACCATCCATCGCATCTGTTGAACATCCTGTCGATGTCATCCCGATCCAGGCCAGCCTTGGTCATCTCCTCCCTGGCCGCCCTCGTGTCATTCGGGTTCATGATGCTTGGAAACCTTGCTGCCAGGACCTGAAATCTCGATTTCTTATGTCCGGACTCCTGCCACTTGATCACTTCCATGATGCCCATGTATCGTTTTGCTCTCGAGGTTGTAGGTGGAAATATGTCGTTGTTCCGGTCGTCGATGACTGCATCAATGTCGACCCATCCACCTTCGTCGCATCTGAAAACACTTCCTCGGCAATTGCCGATTTTGTGCCGAAGGACTCTGCATAGGTTGTGAGATAGCTGGTTTGCTTGATCTTTCGTAGCAAATACCGAGCGATCATCGCCAATCCTGCACAGTGGAGCACCGTCAAAAGGAGCAACGCAGAAATTGACGCTCTTGCCAAGCTGCATCACATCCACCTGCTCAAGGTTGGCACCTTTGGGAAAGTAACTGGGGTCAACACTAGACGCATACGCCCATGGCATATACACGTTACTCACGTCGCCATACTTCGGGATGTAGCATGGAATGGTGTCACATCCTCGCTCTAGCGTCGTCTTGAACGTTCTGTTGTCCCCGCACGGATTGTGGGTGAGGTCCACGCCACCGCATTGTAGCTCTCCTCCCTCAGCCGTGTCAGCCATCTCCACCAGGTTGATGGTATAGCTATACATTTCGATTGTTTCTTTCCCTGCTTGTCCTCCTCTCTTGCGTTCCTTGGACGTTGATGAGGACGGCTCTTCCGTATCCCCCATTTCTTCATCTGAGGAAACAGGATCACTGCTGAGTAGTTCACGGATCTTCTTCATCGCCTTCTCATTCCCAGCAGCCTCCTCATAGTCCTTGCAGTCGCCGTCGTGGGCCAGGTTCGCGCACCTCATACAAATTCCCATCTCTCCCATGCACTTCTCCATTGAGACCAGGAATCCGAGTGCTGCTCTCCGCCCATCAATCACTCGCTGCTTCTTTTCTTCCTTCTCAGCGTTGGGCTGAGAGCTTCGGCTCGGGTCTGGTGCTTGACCAAGACCGTCGCCTTCGCCCTCCGTTGCCTTTCTCTTGGATCCTTGGGTGGCGGGCTCGGTCATCAGGGATCGCGGATGTCTGGGCTTGATCTTGTTCATGATGTCCAGCACTTCTTTCGTGGGCGCCCCGAGTTGGGCGGAAGGCTTATTCCGCTTTCGGTTCTGGCCCGTCGTGTGGCTCACGTTCCCGGCGAGGTGTCGTACGATTGACTGCTCGAACTCCCTCTTGATCTTCCACACATCCTTCCACAGCGGGAGTTCGTGCTGAAAGTACGACATCACCTCAAAGAACCCCAATATCATCTCGACGACGTCCCCCAAGGATTCCTCATTCGAAGTCTGTCCCAGGAGGTCATACATCGCCCCCTGATCGAGCACGCTCTTGATCCAGGATGAATAGGCCACGTTGCCAAGATCCTTGTCTATCATAAAGATGGAGGTCCTCTCCTCAACTCCCTCGGAGTTCTTGCACGTGATCACATCCCGGGATGCACACAATTGCTTCCCGTGACCGTTGTTGTAGAACTGCGCTGCTTGATCCATTGTCATGCTCACGAAACCCACGTGGGATAGCTCCTTCTTCAGCTTGGAATATGCGAGTTCCCGTATAATCGTGGTCATGGCCTGAACGTTGTTGACGTCCACCATGAGGTTGAAGATCAGGGATTGCCACCACGCATTCCGCGAAAAGTCGCGTATACAGCTTCCTCCCCTCAGTTGATCTCACAATACCGTTCGTGTCCGCATTCCAGTTCGCGCAACAGTTCACGCAAGATGTGGGATTGAATTTTGAGTTTGATCCGAGCACCTTAGACTTGTTCACCTGCATCTCTCTCACACAAAGTTCGCAGATCAACCCGCTGAGCTCGGTGACCGAATACCATCGAAGACGTTGATCACTGACATCGGTGTTCCCAAACGCATCTTGTCCGCCGTGTCCTTCGTCTTGCCGTTCTTGTTTCCGCTTTGATTGAGCAGTGAAGGTCGGCTTGTACTCAAATTTCACCTTCGATTCCTCCATGTTCTTCGGGACATTGAAGCGAAGGTCAGGCTCGTTTATGCATGTCTCCTCCAGCTCTCGCACGAACGCGTTGCTTGGTGCGACCACGTCGATGGACTTTTCCACCAACAACCGCTTCAAGAGGAAATGTTGCAGATTCGAGCTCCCAGGGATCTTGTAGTTCTTACCTGTGAGCGCGTGGGCAACGCGCCACAGGCGATCATTCTCGGTCACCAACGCGCCTGCCGCCTTGCAGATCTCGCTCACCTTGTTGGCGATCGTCCCCAAGTCCCCTCTTCCTCCATGGAAAGCTACATCGCGATTCACGCACACCACGGCCAGGCCCTTGCACGTGTTGACGAGGTCGGATATCGCCTTTTGCAAGGAGTCAATGATGGGGTTGGCGGTCACCTGCCACCCACACCCTCTCATGCACACCCAATCATAGAGCGACATCCAAATGTGCACCGACACAGGTGAGTCATCCATGTCTCGCCTCCGTCGTTCGATGATGAGCTTTTCCAGTTTCTGTAAACGGGAGATAATACTCATTGTGTCATTGGGCGAGGAGACTTGCTCACTCGACCCATAGTACGATCTCTCTTCGATATTTGTCCACCCCTGTTCGTTGACCATCATTTGGAAGGTCTTCGTGCTCCCTTTAGCGTTGACAGCCCTCAGGGGCCAGTCCAGGACCAAGAAGCTCTTCTTCTGAATCATCATGTCGCGAATTGTTGCCTCACCAATGGGGCCCCTTTTCAGTCCCTTGATGATCCGGATCAACCGTCCAGGTGCGTTGTCTGGGTTCTTCTCTGCCTGGATCAACGCGTTGATGGCTTTGGCGCCCGGAAGGCGTCCAGTAATCAAGCATCCTGTTTGGGCACACATGAAAGCGTACAGCTGAAGCCATGCCGCATTCCCCTTTCCAACATAGGAAAGAATAATCTTCTCCGCGCTGGTCTTCTCCTCGAAATGCAACAGCGAAGAAGTCAGGCATCTCAGCATACACTCCCAATATGTCGCGTTCTTCCCTTCCGCAAGACACGGCCCAAATACAGTCTGTATGATTGGGTACCCTGTGTTGGTGTCTATGTTGAACTTCACATTGACAGTCGCGCCGCTCAGAGTAATACCCCCTTCGAATGAGGTGTATGTGTCGAGCCCAGCAGTTGGGTTGATGATTGTCCATCTGTCATCATCACCACCGGAGTTCATGCGGAATATGGAGTCGATGATCTTGTTGTCGATCTTGACGGTATCGCTAGCATACGACCCCCCACTTGAAGCTCCCTGCTGGGGGACTGGCCCACCAGAGGTTTGGCTCCTTTGCCCGGAGCTCGACGCTGACTTCTGCTGTCGCTCCGTCCTCCGCGGCGGTTCAGTCTTCGATGAGCCCATCACCCACCACGTCGGCTCCTCTCCGATCGCGAAGTCCTCGGGGTACCTCTCCAGTTCCCTCTCGACTTCGTGAATGGTGCAGTAGTTGTTCTGGTAGAAGTCGATCATGACGTCCTTCTCGGCTTTCTTTTCGATCTCCTTCAGCCAGCTTACCCACTTGCGCCGATCTTGGTTCTCAGCGGCCCTGTCAGCCGCGTGTGGTGCCAAACTGATGGAGTTGATGTTCATCGCAGGCAGCTTTGATTCGTAGATCATGTCGATGCACCACAGGAAGTTCCTGGCGAACTCGACCTCTCGATAGAGTTCTTTTAGCTCATTCTTGTCCTGACGGAAATAAGCTGTGTACGACTGATCCCTAGCATGCCTTTCACCGAGCAATGGCTGCAACCTCCTCATGATGAAGGAAACGCACATGAGCGAGTTGATTGCCCCGATGCACGCGTCAGAGATATCACTGGGGGTTGACCCACAGATCATCCAGCGCAAAAGATTGTGCTGGTTAGCTTCTTCATCTCTTCTCAGTGCATATGCGAGGTTCTTCATCGATGCTCGCAGCTCATTCTGGTAGATCAGCCCAAGGTCCCAATTCTTCTGGTAGTCGTCCTTTGCGCCACGACCGTAGAAGTCGAGCTTGGGGGGCCTGATCACGCTCAACGTGAATACTTTCCCCCAGCTTCGATCTCTGAATTTCGAAATTCTCCGATCGTGCCTTTCAAACTCTGCAGTTGTCTGGAACTCCTCGGAGCTCCTCCACCTTCTCGACGACGAGGTTCTAGTTGGCTCATCGCTGATGAACTCTTTGTATACCTCCCCGACCTGGGTGTCTTGGTGGAATGCAGCTTTGAACGACCGTTCCTCATTGTCCTCGGCCACACCTGATGCGAGATCCCAGATATCTGTGATGGATCTCAGCATATCTGCCCCTTCTATGCAGTACTTGGTGACGTTGAGCAGCTCAGGGTTCTTCGCTAGGAGCGATGCCTCACCGCAAAGTTGGTTCAGCGCCGCCACGATCTTCTTCCCCTTGCTACAGAATTCCCTCCAGCCAAGCATGCATTCGTCAGCAGAAAGTTGTCCGAAAACTTTACTGATAAATTCTAATGCAACCCTCATGGATTGCCCTTCTCCTTTCATCATTCCGCGGCACTTGGCAGAGTAATACGCTGAGTAGGCGTAGATAGCGGGGACGCCAATGTCCTCGATCCACTTTATGCACATGCCCAGGTCGCTGCCCATTTCCATTCTCTTGGGGATTCTTTTGCCCTCCTCGATGGCGTTCTTCACGAGGTTCCCCAAGAATATTGCCGCTTGCCTGGATTTCCCAACAGGCACGCAGAAGAACTCATTCGTATTGACGACGGTCGCATTGGCAGTCATCTTGATGATGTTCTCCAGAACCGGGAAAACCCAAAATAAGCAGCTGCGAATAAAGCCACAGAATAGTCCCAATATGAGCCCAGCTTCTGATTGAGGTGAGGGACTGGCCCTACTCCTCGTCGAAACTTGAGGTTCGGGACTAGCCCAGCTCCCCGTTGACACCAGAGGTTCGGGACTAGCCCAGCTCCTCAGTGATACAGTCGGGGTGGTGCGAATTTCACACGCAGTAGCTTGATGCTTCCGCGATCTCCCTCGCGTAATGCAAGCAAGAGCGAGTTTCAATGGTGCCGGCTGGAGGCACTTTGCTCGAGCACGAAAACGGCGGAGGATCACACCCACAATTATCGACGTGTACAACTGGGTTTCTTTGGTTTCCCGACCGGCACAAGGTCCATGCTCATGGTTTCCATTACATTTCTTAGACAATGAGCTGCCAAGGTCAAAGTTCCACGAAACAACTCTCCATGGTTTCTTGATCGGCATGGGTTTCTTAGCATACCTTTGCTTCAAGCCATAGCGACACCCATCAAACTCATGACTAATGCCATCATGAACAACCTCATGCAGTCTCTCATCCTTCCAGTAATCGCAACTTCCAGGCAACTCAAACAAAATCGCAGCTCGTTTCGTCATGGCATGCCGTTTGATTTCAACGAACCGTTCAAACAATCTCCAAAATTCCCTTTGTTTGGCCTCGATTTTCTCTGCGGTGTCAATTCCGCGAGTCTTGTTGAGGCGTGCCCATGATGATCCCCCCGTGCAAGGCCCGGCGAAGAACAACAAATCGGAAGGTTTGGTAAGCACATGTCTGGCGATTCTCCCCCCGTACTCGCTCAGTAAGTCATCGACCAAAGTAATGGTGACGACCTGCGGCCCGTTATGGCGGGCAAGGGCAGTGAACCAGTTACGCGGTTCGGAACAGGCCATCAGCACAATGGGCCGAGCCAAGTCAACACTGTATAAAGTGACGACTGTGCGAGTTCTCATACCAGGAAGCGAGACATGCACAGGAGCGCGAAGCACACCACCGTCATGTTTAACCATCGCGAGCTCAATACCCGGCGCTAACTGTGGTTTGTGCTTCACCGCAATGCGATACGGAACAAAACAACGACCAGGGACAAGTTGCTCATGATTGATATGCAGACAACGCATAAGCAGCTTCAACCGGAGCAAAGTTTCCAAAGCAAGGTCGTTGACACATTTTAATTCAATGCGCTCGTTCGACAGTTCTTCAACGAATGCGGCCAGCACGGACTGCATGTCAACATCCCCGGACCCGACGTGAATTGGTCGTGGTCGTGGAGATCGCTCCCGCGCCGGTACAGCAACCGGTACGGGATGAAACTGCCAAACTGCGCGTTCAACCCATCCATCAATCCGCACACACTGCAACCCAGGGTCAACCCTATCCTCGACCTTGAGCCATGACCCGTTCCTCAGAAACCAAGTGGAACGAAGCCACTTGCTCCCGAATGGTGTCACAACCGCGAGTGGAGGCTTCACACGCATCAATCTGGGTCCTTTGGCAACGACAACCGGATCATGTCCTTCATGTTCATGCAATCCCTCTTTGGACGTCAATCCGGACCACCATAGATCCGGGGGCATGATCGGAATGTGTGTGTACGGAAATGTGGGAACTCCGTCAACTGTTCCCGAAGCAGTCTGCATGGTCCCTTTTATGGGATCACACGTAGGTGTGAGCGCCTTGAGGGTATCCGGGTCAGACAGCAAGCTCGGGTCAAGTAGACCAATCTGCAAACATGCATGTTTCCACTTGCGTCCATCATTGAACGCCTTGGTGTAGATGTCAGCCGCCATTCTGTCGGTGACCTCATACGCCAAGTACATGTAATCACGTGTGAACATCTCATGCATCCACGAAATGCTAACACCATGGCTTCTCTCAAGGTGGCGCATCGTGGGGTTTCTCCCCGATCGCACGACACCGATCATAGCCTTGTTATCGTCATAGAACACAAAGTTCGGTGACTTCTTGAGAATCCGCTCTAACAACTTTAGAGCAGGCATACCCATCGTTCTCATGGCAACATCGGCCGCAACTATTTCGGCCTCGGGGGTTGAGTGACTGACACAACCTTGTCTTTTTGAGCTGCCCGACAACGGGAACCGGGTATTAGGCCCTTGTATATTCAAGTGTCCACCAGAGGTGGAACGTAGCGAGTCGACGCATCCTGCAAAGTCAGCGTCCGCATACAAGGCCAAGTGCACATCATCCATGGAGTCTCCGACCCAACCGACCATGCGCCAATGTTTAGTATGATGTACATAGCACATCAAATGATGCAAACCCCGATCATCGGAGTCAGTCCACCTGTGCACATTCCGTTTCACTTGCCGCAACAAATCGAAGCGAGCAATCCGCGCACCGTACAGCAACTTCATTAGTACGCTAGCGGCATGCGGAGCAAGGTGTCCACGCACGGGCTCCTTCATGGCCAACTCAGGAGTCCCTCCCCGCTGGTCCGGCACTGTGGCAGAACCGTCGGTGGGCACAAGATTGTTACACCAATTGCACACGACTGACGGCCCCTCTTTGGCAGGCTTCCGTGAGACGTGATTCTTTGTTTCTTCATGCAACTCAGGAGTGACAACCTTATTCAACTTTACATCGCCCGCCACCTCAAGATAGCGGTCGACACAGGAACGTAGGAACTGTTCCATGTCATAGGTCACCGTTGTTACGCGGTGTCCGTTCCCGAGAGTGACGTTTCCCTTGCTTTGGTTACAACCAAGGTACATGTCAAGTCCAGTCTCGGGCTCAATCTTCAAACGTGTACGCAACATGCTCCATCCCTTGGGCAAGGTTCTTTTGCGGCCCTGCCATTTTGAAGTCGTCGACATACACAACCAGAACAAGCTGGAGCTTTTCATGAATGTACACTGACGGCCATTCCTCACCGATGGGTTCAAACCCAACGGCACGCACCGATTCATCACAGTGCTGCTCCCAGAATGTTCCCGCATCTGGGTGTCCGTACAGCGCCTTCCTCAACGGGACGACTGGTCTTCTGTACTTATCCCATTTGCATTCATTCGGCACAGCCTCCGGTGGCAATTCAATCCAACACGGCGTGCCTCTCAGGGTGGCCTGGATGTACGCTTGAACAGCGTCGGCCATCTGCACATCCCAACCATCATGACAACCCAAAAAATCCGCCCAACGCGAGGCCTCAAACGAAGCAGGAGAGTTCCCCAAATCTTGAAACATCGCAGCTTCAAAGCTTTGATTCTTCACTTGGTTCCCCAGCAACACGCCTCTACCCTTGAACTTCCTCTTAGGATCACTAACAGGCAACTGTGAGTGCTTTTCAACACAAATACCATGTGCGCGAGCCATGTGTATCTCTTCTCCTTTCGCTTTTGCCTCCTTGGCCACAGCGTCATATTCCCGCACTGCGCCAAGGTCGAAGACGCCCTGGTCGATTAATCCCGACCATTCTTTCTTCATCGATGCCAACGCATCAGGGTTGGTCAGCATTTCTTTCCGGCCAACCGGTCTGGACACTAAAGCGTCGAAGAATCGTACAACTTTCACGGCCTTCTCTCTGTGCTGTATTCGCTCAGACGTCACGCACGGCATCGATGGGTACTTCTTGGCTTCACCGTCTTCGCCTATCGCAGGCATCGCGAGTGGCACTTTTCCAGAAACTACCTCAGCAGACTCCTCCCATTCATACCAGGTAAAATCCGTCGATTCGTCGACCGTTGGATCTGTCCCCGATGTCGTCTCAGCTTCGTCTTTCTGACGCTCCATGACTGATGCAACTGCCTTCGTCCAATTTGGAGTCGACTTTGATCGCTCCTCTGACTTGAACTTCCAGGCGTAAATTACCACCAGACACTCAAATTCTTTCTCAAGCTGGACATTTCGTCTCAAGACGTCTTGGGATTGCTTGGAGTCCATGAGAACAACCTCTCCGTCAGCAGGATTCACAACAATCCTGACCCAATCAAGTTCAGCCAAGTGTTTCCCATCCATTGAGTTCTTGATCTTTGATATGTTCTTCCGCAATCCCCAATTGTACTGCCATTCAACTCCACCCCAGCGGTTTCGAAGCATCGCTCGAATTCTCTTACCACCGTGCATCTGCGATGTCTGTGCCTCTGCCGGCGCAGAAATCTCAGGTTCCTTACTCTTGGGATCGTCTTTCTTCTTCTTACCACCACCCTTCACCTCGGCCTTTTCTTCCTCGGTGTAGTACTTTCTCATCATTGCCCTTTCATCAGGAGTGTACTCTGGAGGTCTCGTCGTCTTCATTAGCCTGAATCCATCTTTCCCGACAGGATATGGTCTCCCGGCCTTATCGATCTTTACCTCCTTACCATCATCGTTGACGTACGTGATGCCATCCCCAGGTAGCCCAGCTGACACATGTGGAAGGTCGGGTTTCTTAACTTCTCCATCGCCCTTGGCATGTCCATCTCCTTTCCCTTTCGATGAGCTTGGTCTAGCATCCTCCTCTTCTGCATGGTCCCCCCGACCTCCGACAAGTACTTCCGGACCATCGTCAAGCAGCAGACCAGCGATCTGATCGACCTCATCGTCAAGCAGTCGCTTCTCGTCACTCTGCAATAACTCGGGCTCGTAGTCCTCATCTTCGATCAGGCGGTCACGTGCATCCAGACCGATTGCATCGACAGACATCTCAATCCCTTCCAAAGTCTCGTTGGCAGCCTTGTACTTCTGTTGTATTGGGAATGTCAGAGGAGACTTGAGAATCATCCTCTCCGTCTGATGTGGCATTCTCAATCGAGGTGGAACCTTTGCTTTCTTGATGTTCAACTCTGCACCCGCAAACGCAGTGAGTGCCCAAGCGCGGTACTTGTTTGCCCAATGCATCCCGGTGCTCAACACGTATCCAGCAAATATACCAGTTTCCCCTCTTGGTTCGAGCTTCTCCCTCTTCTCCCCTCGTGCTTCACTCGGCTTGAAGTCTACTAGCGCACCGAAAGGTATCTTCTCGCCTTTGAACTCCTCGCCATGCAGCCTCATCCAAGCGCTCGACCCATTCACTTCTTCGATGTTCATAAGATGGCACAGCGTGGTGATCAGTAGCACGTGGGTAGACCGGCATGTACAAGACAAGCCGAAGTCTGGTCAATGATGACTTGGTTTGTTCTTTCAGCAAGGGAATTATTCTGCGGTCGCCCAGGCAGCGACAGGTCGTGGTTCAGCTTCAGCTCCACGCACGCATTGATTAGTTCTGGACCATCATCCGAATATACCTGCTTGATCTTCCTCCTCCCGCAGAAGTGCTTGATGGCCCTGACGACGGAGTCAGTGTCTCTTCTCGCGGTTGGATAAGCCATGATAATTCCGGTATATATGTCCCGAATAATGAGCGCATACCTGCCTTCCACTTCATGATCTCCTGATGCCGTCACAAAGTCGAACGTCACCAGGTCCCCGAACATCTTTACCTCCCTCTTGAAGGCTCCCGTTCGTGATCTGAAATGTCTCATCTTTGCCTTGACGCATGATTCGCAGAAAGGGTTTCGATACCTGTGTGTAAGCAAATGAGCAATGGAGTTGGCGTCCCTCTTGAGGACTCCCACTTTCCTCTTTATTGATGATCCTTCGTACACATCAACTTCAATTCCGGCATCTGGATCATCCTCATCAACCTCTTCCTCGTTAGCTTCGGCATCACCATGTCGACGCGGGACTGGCCCAACGCCTACAGGTATTTCCTCAGCTACGGGAGGCGGACGTACCGGACCGGCTCCTCCGGGTGGCCCGAAGTCGAATGCCCCATCATGGTGTTCGCCCTCGGCCTCTGCGGACTCACCGACAGCGGCGGGTGTGACTTCGTTGTCATCGTCACCTCCCTGATCTGCCTCGTCGTTCGTTACCATCGCCAGTACATCCGAAAAGTGCTCTTGGAGATCGTCTATCGTGGGGCGATGCCTGTTACTCCGAAGCTTACCATCACTCACGAGGTATGGGATGTCGTCCTTGACCTGCAAGTGCACGAATCCCTGCTTTGGTGTAACCATGAAAGGTAGTTTACCAGGCATCCAATGAAATGCATAACCCATCTTCATGCATCTCCTCCCTACTGACAACACTGTGGGTGTTTCATCCAACACGTGCGGCTCGACAGTCTCGTCCAACTCGTCCACGACTATCTTGGCCACGTCGGATGTGGAAGTGGAGCCATTCGCGGTCTGGAACACAATCTCGTCATCATCTTTCACGATGTCGACACCCAGGCTCTTTGCCTTGGCTCGTCCGATGAGATCATGACCACATCCAGTGTCCATCAACCACTTTACCCGTTTGCTGATGCACGTTGACATGGCGAAAACGTTCTTCGGCAAACCATGCTGTTTCTTCCAGTCGACGGCCGATTCCCTGATTTCGTCCTTGTTCTGATCATATTCGAACATTATGCTGCTCTCCTTGGTCACCGGGAAGTAGTGTTTCTTGTATATGTCATCTACCACCTCTCTCAGTATTTTCGCTCTTATCAATGATCGTTGGACTTGATAGGCTGATAATTCTCGATGATCACTGCTCTTGAACTTCTTCTCGTCGACGCACACGTACTGATAAGGCTCATTCTCATTGTCCTCATAACCGTACCATTCCCCTTTTCGTTCCCATTGCCTTCTCTCGTCTTCGAGATAGGTGATCTCTCCATTCTCGTCGACGTCGAGTACTTCCTTGAACCATACCATTTTCTCGGGGATCTCGGACTCGCCAGACCATCTTGATGATTCGCTCATTGCGTCGTCATCATGCTCGTGGTAGACAGTCTCGGCTTCATCCGGTTCGACCTGGTCAACGTCCTTCTTGAAGCTGACCTTTCCCGCAGGAGCCGATTGCTTCAAGACTATCGCAGGCATCGCGATGGCCCTTCTTGCAATAGCTGGCGCTGCGGCCTTGGCGGCAGCCTTCGACTTGGCTTGTGCCTTGTCGCTTGACGTTGCCGGAGCTGAATTGTTCTTGATGAGCTCGTGCCTATACTTGCAAGCACTCCCTCTGTCGCACTTCCCTTTCTGAAACGCGAAGCATGCTCCATCATCCCTCTTTGGTGACGATGATCTGGATTTGGACTTACCTTTTCCTTTCCCTTTGGACATGTTCTCCAGCTTGTGCTCCGTCTTCTTGCTGTGGGAAAATGTGCATTCATTTCCTTTTACGCATCCCTTCGCCGACTTGAAGTGATACCAACATGGGTTATCTTTACCTCCGCCCGGACTCTTGCCTCTGTCGCTGGCACCGTCGGACTTGCCGTTCTTGCCAGCGTGACCCTTCGCTTTGGCCTTTGGGAGTACAGGAGCAGCATCAGGTCCACTGGGTTTCCCCTTTCTGCCTTTGCCACCCTGGTTCTCCTGTTTGCCAGTGGCTGGGGCTGCATCTCTGCCGCCCGACTTCATCATCGACTTGACCGATCTCTCCTTCATGTCAAGCATCAGGTCCTCCCGATCCGCCTTGATCTGATGGTCGATCAATGCCAACAAGAATTCGTACGTCTTTTGAGGATGCTTGTCCGGCAACCTATGGTAGGCATTGAGGCCGAACTCCATCTTCTTGCTCCCTTTGATCTTCCTGTAGAGAATATCTCTGAGAGCCAACTTGCTGGGTCTGTCTTCGCTCCTCATCTTTAGCAACAAATCATACCATTTGTTCCTGAATATAACCAAATTCTTGTCTCCAGGAAAGTCAAGGTTGAATAGGTGCTCGATGTGGTAGACAAGATCCGTTCTATCAGATGTTCTGAATGATTGCATAACCAATGCCACCAACTCTCGTCCCTTCACGATCACCCCTTGTTGATGTCGTAGTTCCGAGTGTCGTGTAGCGTCGAGGTACACGTCTTTGGCTTCGTCAGGTGCTTGTTTCAACATGTTCTGCATGCCCATGGCCATCTTGATATCTATCGTAGCAAATCTGTCGCCGCCGGAGTCGCTCAGTACATTCAGGTCTGGGTTTAACCCAAGAGCCTGTTCCAACCATTTCGTCCATGTGTCAGTATCTGGATCTGCGCATGCGCTCAGAACATTCATCAGCAGTTGCATCTTCCAGTTGTCGAGTTGATGTATCTTTGGCCAAGCAGGAATAGACACCCTCTCGGCTTCTTTCCTCGAAATCCTCGGTCTTTCGTTCTTGATTTCTCGATCATCCCTCGATCTTCTGCGCCTCCTCCGTGTCCGATTGTCCTCTTCTTCCTCTTCTTCTTCCTCGTCCTCTTCGTCCTCTTCATCGTCGTCATCCTCGTCCTCATCATCGGGTGGATCATCCGGAGGTCCTCCTCCGCCACCTGTGAGACTCAACTGACGTCGACCTGCTCCTTGTCTATTTCCATTGGGCGAGAATCCACCGTAATCCAATGGGGGTGTAGTACCATTGTTTCCCCCTCCATCACCACCACCAGTTGTAGTAGCGGATTGTGGGACATGCCCAACAACCCCTTGCATCTGGGATAGGTGTACATCGATCATTGGATCACCAAAAGACGGAAAGAGAATCGAACCTGGCATTAGTGACGAATTAGGGGTCAGATTCGACGACGATGACGGGAGTAATCCAGTCACCCTCTTGTCTACCCTAGTTGAATTAGCTTGGGATCCTCCCTCAGCGCGTTTCACTACTGCTCGTTCACGATGTCCATCTTTACTGCTAGAGGCTTCCTGTGTCTCCAGCTTCTTGAGTGCACGTAGTTCCTCATTGTCAGCATCAAGTTGACGAACGAAACTCTCTTCTTGCTTGAGCGTCGCCTCCCGGTCCTTCAGTTGTCCCTGAAGTTCGTGCATCTCCTCGAGGTACTCATCATACACTCCCTTAGCTGTCAATCTCCAGTACTCGGCCTCCTTCGACTTCTCGTCCATCGTGCACCGTTCTTCTTGTTTTGCTTCTTTGACCTGGGCTAACTCCAAGATCGCATCTTGACGATGACCACCCTCGATAGCAATCATCTGGTCCTTCATCGACACGTCGGATTCATACTGTTTGACGATCTCTTCCTTCTCGCGAAGTAAGCAATCTGCTCTCTTTGATTCTTGTTCCGCGAATATTGTAACGTCGTTCAGTCTCGCCATCAGCTGTTCCCTGGAGTCCTCCATAGAGTACGTCTCGGGGCGTTTGACGAGTGCGTGCTCCAACTGTGATTTTAGACTTTGGACCATCTCCTCCTCGTTGAACTTCTCGATAGATGTAGACGATTCGATGCCTCTGATCTGTTGCTGATAAACTGATATTTGTTGCGAAGCTTCACGGTGTATCTGATTTGCATGTATAGCTGATTCCTGCGCGGCCGACTTCTCGCTTGCCATGTAGGATTTCATCACTGCAATCTCCCGCTTCTGCTCCATAATAGTTCCTTCAGCTTGTCTCATCTGTTGCATTATAACATTCGACTCCATGTCTTTCTTTTCCCCGTACTGAAATGCGTTCATTTCCACCTTGCGCATCTGTTGGGCTTCCTCCTCAAACTTGCGCCATGCCTCAGCCATGTGGTGTTGGTGGTGACTCACTAGATGTCCCGACTGCTTGCTGGCAATCTCGCATCGTCTTTCCAGCTCCTGGATCCGGATGGTGCTCCCATAGTCTTCTTGATGAAGATTCGCCATCGCTGCCGACATTTCATCAAGTGTCTTTTGATATTCCCCGATCTCCACCTCCATCTTGTTCTTTTCTTTAATCGCGGCGCGAAACTCCGCACTGGTGGGTGATTTTGACCTCCCACCCTTCGATGTTGACCTCACGCCCTTCTGCGACGTCCGTGGTGTCGCAGGCGAAGATGATGATCTTCTCGGTGGGGATTCTCTTTGCTTCGACTCCTGATGAACATCGATCTGCTTCCATGATCTTGTGGGAGTGGATATGTCGCTGAATAGCGCGGATCCTCCGCTCCCAGGTTCATCCTGTGAATCTGCGATCATATCCATCACCGCAGGAAGAGCCATCAATCCATTGGATCCCTCTGAGCTGCTGTTCCCAAAAGTTGCAGTACTTGGGCTCGCTGAAGATGCCATTGTACTGTGTAGGTTATTGTTCCTTTATTGTCCCTGTACCCGCAATAAACCAGCTGTCTCTCTGTCCAGTGTAGAGCTTGTCGATACGGCTGATAACCTGTCAAGAGACGGCAAGGTGACGTCCCGTGGGACGCTGTACACCGAACCCTCAAGCTGTAATACCAACCACGTAGAAAGGTGTATACGGTCAAAGCCGTTATAGCCGAACCCGTGTAAACGTTGTAAGGGAGAAGGAATAATAGTTACAACAGTGGTCCTGACAAATGCAGCGCAAGCGAAGTGTTTTCCGCTCTCAATGCCGATCACGTGTGAACGCAGCTACACATAAGATCTTGAACCTCAATCGTGTCTTGAGCCAAATGGCGATCAATGGAACCTGGTAAGCAACACAAACACGGACCTCAGAACTGCTTCCCAATTTAGGCACGGGGCCAGGAGGGTTGTAACAAGAAAACTGGGTTTCCCTTTGAACCACCCAGGACAAAGAGAAGAAAACTGGGTTTCCCTTTGAACCACCCAGGACAAAGAGAAGAAAACTGGGTTTCCCTTTGAACCACCCAGGACAAAGAGAAGAAAACTGGGTTTCCCTTTGAACCACCCAGGACAAAGAGAAGAAAACTGGGTTTCCCTTTGAACCACCCAGGACAAAGAGAAGAAAACTGGGCTTTCCCTTTGAACCACCCAGGACAAAGAGAAGAAAACTGGGCTTCCCTTTGAACCACCCAGGACAAAGAGAAGAAAACTGGGTTTCCCTTTGAACCACCCAGGACAAAGAGAAGAAAACTGGGTTTCCCTTTGAACCACCCAGGACAAAGAGAAGAAAACTGGGTTTCCCTTTGAACCACCCAGGACAAAGAGAAGAAAACTGGGTTTCCCTTTGAACCACCCAGGACAAAGAGAAGAAAACTGGGTTTCCCTTTGAACCACCCAGGACAAAGAGAAGAAAACTGGGTTTCCCTTTGAACCACCCAGGACAAAGAGAAGAAAACTCGGTTTCCCTTTCAACCACCCTGGACAAACATAACAAAACTGGGTTTCCCTTTGAACCACCCAGGACAAAGAGAAGAAAACTGGGTTTCCTTTGAACCACCCAACAGGACAAAGAGAAGAAAACTGGGTTTCCCTTTGAACCACCCAGGACAAAGAGAAGAAAACTGGGTTTCCCTTTGAACCACCCAGGACAAAGAGAAGAAAACTGGGTTTCCCTTTGAACCACCCAGGACAAAGAGAAGAAAACTGGGCTTCCCTTTGAACCACCCAGGACAAAGAGAAGAAAACTGGGTTTCCCTTTGAACCACCCAGGACAAAGAGAAGAAAACTGGGTTTCCCTTTGAACCACCCAGGACAAAGAGAAGAAAACTGGGTTTCCCTTTGAACCACCCAGGACAAAGAGAAGAAAACTGGGTTTCCCTTTGAACCACCCAGGACAAAGAGAAGAAAACTGGGTTTCCCTTTGAACCACCCAGGACAAAGAGAAGAAAACTGGGTTTCCCTTTGAAGCACCCAGGACAAAGAGAAGAAAATTTGGTTTCCCTTTGAACCACCCAGGACAAAGAGAAGAAAACTGGGTTTCCCTGTGAACCACCCAGGACAAAGAGAAGAAAACTGGGTTTCCCTGTGAACCACCCAGGATTTAACAAAAAAAAAACACGTTCATGTAGGCGCCACCCGCTCACTCGCTCGGCACCTCAGGCCTGCACGCCAACTGCCCAGCTTGGGAGCGGTGGCCTCGATCCGAGAGCCCGTCCCATGCAGGTTACGGCATGCAAACTGCCCCTATGATGATTCTCCCGCAAATGCCAACAAATGATGGTTTCAACCATGGTTTCTTAGGTGGTGCGAAATGGATTTCGCAGCCATCCACAGTAGGGAGGCCCCTTTTGTCCAGGTCCGTAAACATCATGTGTTATTGGAGTGAACTAGGGAGGACATCACCTTATGATTTTCCATAATGCATGACGCTAAGCATCCTGGCCTGAGAAACACTTGTGTTGCGGCAAGAACACTTGTGTAGCAGCACACCACAATCATTTCTAAAGATGCGCTGCTCTCTCGCAAAACAGAGAAATGAAGCTTCATCAGAGTCAGCCCTAAATAGCTGCCTCTGCCTCACTCAAACATCTCAATAAGGCTTTTTGTATGGGCCGCAACTAAACCAGCAAGGGACCACAGGTCTGAGTCCTTTCCATTTACCAGGGCAACCCATTTGGTTCCCCTATGTTTTGACCCACACCCATTTTACTTGCCTGCCCTGATTTACTTGCCTGCATGCCATTCATTGCAGCCTTCGAACTCTCTGCGGCGGTCAGAAGAGTCCCCTGTTTTCGGAGTATAGACAAATCAGATGTTCACCACACCTCAGGGTGATTCTCAAAACAAATGTCCCTAGGTCTTCCAGTAGAGAAGTTAGAATAAGGGTACCCTTTTTTCTGTAGTCTATTTCAGTAGGGGAACCCTCTCCCAAACAAGGGTAAAAGGGCACCGGTGGGGGACGTAGGACCCCTGACCGAAAAATAGGTTCAGCTTTAAAGCTACAGTATCTCAAAGGAGGTCCATTTGAGAAACACCCCATGTGTACATGGTCAAAACTTCTTCGTCATGGTTCCGTGAATAGGAATGATGTTATTACCAGTTGGACGACCAATCCAGTAACCCTTGTTGTTGTTGACCACGGCAGATGCAGGAGCATGTGGGCGTGTCTTTTTTAGGGGACCCCCTCCCAAAAACAGAGTTTTCCTTTTGCCTCTGCTTGTAACACCACGAAAGAAAAACAAACAAAGGTCCGTCCCCTCAGAAAACCGGGGGGGGGGGGGGGAAACCAAAAAAACACGAGACACCAGACCGCCCCGCTGGCCGCTGGCCGCCGGCCGCCGGGGCAACAACCGCGAGCCCGCGAGCCCTCTGCCGCCGAAAGGGCCGGCTTGGGCCCGTAGATCACCATGACGGGGGTGGGGATCATGCGCTGCGCGGCCTGCTGCAGCGTCACACCTTGGAGCACCAGGCTGTGGCACCCACAAGGCTCGGGGTGGCACTCCGTGGCACTCCGTCGCACTCGTTTCTCCAGGCGCAAAAAGGCGCACTGCTTGTACAGGCTTCTTGGAAAAGCCGAGTGGGGTTTGCATCCTCACCACTGGAGGGAAGAAATTGGTTTGAGCATCCTGTTAGCAAATCTGGTATTGCTTCAGCTACCCTGGAATTGGTGTTTTGGATTGACGGTTTGAATTTTCATTTCACCCCCTGGTTTTTGCAAATGCTCAACCACCCAAGCTTCACACCTCCCATCCCAGCTCCCTTGAGCCAGTTCGAGAGGAGAAGGAACCACGGAATGACCCCAGGAAACCCTCCCCGAGTTGGTCAGCCTGTATTTGGGAATCCCCAAACGATTCATTCCCAGAAACTCGGAAGGTCATTCCCCAGCACCAGCAAGAATATGGGCTCTCGATATAGGGATCCCCCCCAAACAAAAAACTGGGGGGAGTCCATTTTCTGATCCCCGGCTCAAAGTTGTCAACTTTTCGTGGGTGAAATAACCCCCCCCCCACTAAAACACTAAAACGCCAAGGAGTGGTTCTGCGTTCCTGATCCAAAAACGACCCACCCGGTACCTTGATTTTGGCCCAGTGAAGCTTAACCGTGTATAACCAATTCAATAGACATCCCTAAGGCAAACTTTTCTGGATAGCTGTGCCGTGATTCTCGGCTTCCTTGACTTAGTGCCATTGGTAGGGAACCCTTCAATTTGCCATTGGCTGTGATCCAGGGTCCGCGCTGCAACTTTCCAATTTGAGGTTTGGGCAAATCCATCGAACAAGCAGAACGAAGCCTTTCATTTGCCATTGACTTGTAATCTGGCTGTGGGTCAAAATTAAACCACCAGACGAACCGCAGACTTTCGTCCATGTTTCCTCTTACCAGGGCAACCCGTTTTGTGGTTACCCTATTTTTGACCCACAGCCATCCAGCCCCGGGTTCCGATCTTTGGATGCAGCTGATTCCCCTCGAAACTCTTCACCTCCGCATGCCGAACGAGGCACGGGAGGGCGACACCGGAGCCAGCGAAAGGCCTGACGCAACGTCTCGGTGGGGCCAGGTATCGAGGTCCAATTTTTGATGTCCAAATGGCCATGGGTCAAAACCCCGGTTACCCCACAGTGAACATCCCAATCCAACCACTAAAATAGGTTCTAAAATGGCTGGTGCAGCTATCCCAAAATGGCACCATTGGCTTTGAACCATGGCCAAATCGCTGTGGTTGCCAAACATCCGGGGGTTTCCCCAAATGTTGGTTCTCCCCGGTAAATGGACACATGTACAAACAACTCGCGGTTTCATATATCCTGGTTTACGGAAGTGAGTAGAATATGATCGAGCTGGTTTTCGAGCGACCATGACACATCCAGGTCCCACAATTGCTGGGGTCTTTTCCCAGATCCCAAACAAGTCTGGTGCAACGTGACTCGCGACTTGGATAAAGAAAAGATTATTCTTTGTTAACAACCCATGTGGACACAGAACTTCCCTTAACACCACAAAGGCAACAGCTTCTTGAACCATACCCAAACAGTAAGAAGTGGTCCCCCCAACCCCAACCCCCGGGGAGCAGCTTCTTGAACCTTCGCAAACAGGATGCCGATCAGGTCCCGAGAACCTTTCTGGGGAGGAACCCTCATGTCTCTCCTGGAAAAATGGTTTTTGTCACGCCCGTCCTGGCGCTTTGTCCAAAGAAGACAAAGATTTCTTCATCTGTCCACTTGGCTTGGATTGGTTCGGGGCGGTTTCCCATTTACCCTCTACAAGAACCAGATCAAATCCGAATCCAAACCAACAATCCAAAGCACCAAGTAAGGGTTACATGATTTCTGATTTCTGATCCGTATAATACTAACAAATTCAGAAATTACTTGATGTCTGATTCTCTGATCCCCTCCCCCCCCCAAAAAAAAAACAAACAGAACGCAGCGTTGCAATGACCGTAGATCGCCAGGCTACGGAAGGGATAAAATTGCCCAAGATCGGTTCACTTCTCGGCTTGCGCTCGAGTGGAAGGCACACCGCCTTGCCCAGTGGCCCAAACCCCGCCCTTGTTTCAGCCCAAAGCCCCCTGAAAAACCCCTTTTTTAAGAAACCAGGTGCTCCAGTAGAGAGGTTAGAATACGGGTACCCTTTTTTCTGTAGTCTATTTTAGTAGGGGAACCCTCCCCAAAAAGGGCACCTAGCTGAGGGACCTAGGAAAGGAACACTTTTAATTTGACGAGTTTCGTGGGAATCCATCAAGCCAAAATCAAACAGGGTGCCACTGAACCATTGGGCCGCTGTAGGCGCGCCCGCAGGGTCCTTGACCAACATTCTTCCCGCACCCCAGCTGTGCACTGAGAGAGCATGACCAAATTCCCGCGTCACCAGTGGGGTGTTTCCGTCTAAACGTTGCAATCACATAAGAACTACCACAACTGCTTACAACATCAAGAGGAATCTGATGGAATCTACCAAAGGTATCAGCAGAGAAACAGTTGAGTCGCCTCCTTCAGTAACACGGCAACGCAAATTCACAGCTTTCACCAATTCCCAAACACAAGGAAACTCACATGAAATACGCCCAAGCCAATTGCTTGGAGCCCTGCCTCGATTTAACCGGATCCGTGACTGTAACGTACCATGACACCTATTTCTTGGGAAGTCTTCTTCACAAGTGGGGCCATGTCTACTTGGGCCATGCGTGGTCTCGAAAAATTTGGGAGCTGTTCACCCATCTACTCCGAACCTGGCGGTTCTCCTAAACCATCCGCAACGAAGACGGGTCTGCGCGCAGTTGCAAGTATCATGGAGAAGGGTTGGGTTACAGGAACTTCTACAGAGAAAAAACAAAAACAAAAACAGCATGCTTTGGTGTTTGGGGCATTTGTCTGTAAAGTATCCTGTAACCAAATCCCTTGAATCATGGAGATACGTGGTACAAGCTTCAAAACGAGTTCTTCACGGGGAGTAGCGGTTCCTGGGTATCGCAGAAGCGACCCCGACCTCCAAACCCTAAACGTGGCTCTCATTTGGGATGCTCCATTGTCTGAGTCTGTTCCATATATTGTGTCTACCAGTCTACCTGTAAATATATTAATGCATAGATGCATTTAACAAATATGCATTGTAATAATAATAAGAATAATAATAATAATAATAATAATAATAATAATAATAATAATAATAATAATAATAATAATAATAACAAACATGATAATAATAATCATAACACCAATACTTCAATAAACAATAGTTTTGGAGGAGACCGGCGCGCGAAAGCACCACGAAGAGCATGGGTTCTTGCTCGCCTCCCGCATGCGTCCGACTACGGGAGCCCATGGTGTGTGGGCGCGCCATGGCTCCCGACTCGGCCCTGGGCCGAGTCGGCCCTTGGGAGTTTGGTTGGGCGAGGCCCCGTCGGTCAGTCGACTTGGAGCAAACCTCGTTGACCTACCTAGGTCCTCCAGATTTGAGAGGTTAGAATAAGTTGGTACCCTATTTTTTTATGTAGTCTATTTTAGCAGCTTGAACCCTCCCAACCAAAAAAGGGGTGAGAAAGGGCACTACTGCGACCCAAGCTACTCTTGTTTGCTCAAACTGTGAAAAGCCCTGCAGGAATTGCTGATGTGCCAGAAGGGCAATCGTGATCTGTCTGTTGCATTCTGTGAAACTTCGAGGTGAGGAATCTGTGAATGAGAGGTCTTTCTTGGATTTGCCATCGTTCATCGTTTACACCTGCGCTGGCTTCAGCTGTCATAATATGTTTGCACGCGCTTTTGCCCGCCGAGGGCTTGCTGATGTAGGGGCAGCCGCAAAAGTCACCTCAACATTGAAGTGGCCCCATTCTGTTACAATCATTTTCACCCAAGGACAGTTAATTCAAAGCCCACATGCGGGGGCCCGGTGACTTGGTCACCTGAAGCCCAGGAGCCCATTGAGCCAAATTTGGACAGGCAGGAATGAGGTCTGAAGGGCACGTTCACACGAATGTATTAAAACAACATTCAGCAACCCAAGCTCGCCAACCAAAGAAGCCCAGAAGAGAGCTCTGTGCGTAATATATATTACACATATTACATATTACATATATATATATATATATTACACATATTACATATTACATATATATATATATCAAACGATATGTCTCATTCATAAGTCAAATAGGGTGAGACGCAGGGCTGGCCAACGTAAGACAAAATCATGATGGTTGGCGGGATCCCGGAAGGGGCTATACCAACAAAGAAACATAGTAAAGTCTGAAGCTGGACTGTTATTTGCGCATAGGCTTTGCAACTCCCGCGCGGACCCGCCCAAGTTGTAAGACAAACTGTAATCCAATCCTGTTACAGGCCCCTTTTGACCAAGAGCTGCAAACCAGCTTACGCGAAGTGCTGGCCATCATTCAGACTGACAAACACGAAGAAATTACCTGCTGGGCAAACTCCGACCTGTTTCACACAAGCCGTTATTTGCTAGCCCCCCTCCCCGGCAGTCTCCAAGGAAGCTGTGCAAGCCAAAGAGAGCAGCTTATGAAGTTGGTCGGGCTTGGGGTTAATCCCATCAAATGTATCTGACGCTTCCCCCCGGCCCATGTACCGCCACAAAATTGCCGTGAGCAACAAAGCCATTTGGAAAGCCATGTGGTTGCGTCTTTTTTGAGGGACCCCTTTGTGTGGTTGTTAAAGTGAGACCGAAAGGAAAGCCACCATTTGGGGTCCCCTCAAAAAACACACACACACACTCTTGTGTCTACACTGAGGCGACAGATTGATTGAGCCGCAACTTCTATCAGTTGATGCGATTCTTCAGTAAGGTTTGCCTTGAACGATGAAGCAATCCATATTTGGCGCCCTGTGTGCAAGGCAAAGTGTCTTTTTCAGGAAAAAGGGACGTCCGGATCTGGGTCGCCCTGGGAAACTCAAACAAATCTGGTCTATTTGGCAACCAGACACGAGGATGACGGAACGGCCGGGCGGCTGGGCAGAGATCACCCCAAAAGACTCACCCCAAAGCTGGCCTTCCAAGGAGTGCTGGCTGATAGCAAGAGGACCCCAAAACCATGCGGTTGAAAAGGCTTGGCTTAGTGACTACTTCCTATCTGCGTTTTCGCCGCTGGAACTGAAAAACATGTCCAGTGGTCATAGATCCCCTTCAAAACCAACAAGGGAAAACCAAACAGTATGGCACAAACTCGTGGCACTCTGCCGCTCCGGATACTGTGGAAAGTCTTTTCTTGAGGATTTAAATATCCACCCAACAAAAAGAGGCCAACATGGAGCAAATGGACTCCTAAGACTCGCCCTTGGCCCCCGCTCCAGGCCTGGCAGTCCTCGGCCTCGCGGGCCTTCTGCGCAAGCCTTTGACGCTTCCGCTCGGTTTTTGCTTTGGGCGGTGGCTTCCATTTGCGGTGTTTTTTTCTTTTTCCCCGCCCCTGGAGAAAAAGATATGGAAAATTAGTTGTGTCCAGTACTGCAAATGAGTCCCTTTAAAATTCCAACAGGGGAAAATACAACAAATACTCATTTCAGCACATGGCGTAACGGTGAGTGCGTCTTCTTCAGGGGTCCCCCCAAAAATGGCGCAACGGTTTTAAACCCTTTTGGTTTCCCTTGGAAACCACATATAAAGGGGGACCTGGAAACAAGCACACCCTTGTGAGTGGTGTTTCTTGGACTTGTTTTTTTCCCGTGTCTGCATGTTTCCGTCTGTGCTTGTGTGTGTGTGGGTGTTGTGTACGTGTGTTTCCTTGTTAGTTTGTCTGTTTGTTTCTCTGGCTGGCTGGCTGGCTGGCTGGTCGCTTGGCTGATTTGTTGGTTTTTTGGTTGGTTGGTTGGTTCTGTGGTTATGTGGTTGTGTGGTTGTGCGGATGTGTGTGCGTGTGTTTGCTGCAATCTGTGCTTTGTTTGGTTTTTGTTTTGTGATAAGGTCACAGTGTTTGAAACTAATTTCTCTTGGACTTGTAAGATCACATGTGCTAGCACTCTGCCGATGGAGATGATGCAGCTGCTATGATGCAAACACAATTGGACCAGCCAGTCTGCCACATTATGCCGTAGCCCCTCACCTTCACCCGCTCAGAAGCTTCAGCATCACTGCTAGATCTTTGCCATATGTTCAACTAGAGCCCGATGAACGGGGCATTCCCACCATACTGTATTTCGTGGCGTCCATCGTATGCTGAGGGCTCCCCTTTTCTGTCGAGAGGCTCCGCTGCATAGCTGGCGCGCTCCGCCTGAAAGACGCGAAAATGAAGATCTCAAGGGCAGAATGCAAAAGACGGGGGGCAACTTAGTGATCTTCATTTTGCATTCTGGGCCCGCAAAATGAGCCCGTCATTAGTGATCTAGGGCAACTTAGTGGATAGACCCATCAGCAATTCCTTGGATCCGCGCCGAGGGGCTCCGCATGAGACAAGAGCCGCAGCAAGAGACAAGCGCAAGCCCGAGTCCCATGGATCTGTCCGCTCCAAATGGGGAACCCCAAAATGGGCGATGTCCGCTTGGTTTCCGCTTACACAAGCCCAAAAAGGCGATCGCCTTCAGAACAAGGCGCTCCCCACCCATTCCCTCACGCGTTGCTGGTTGTGCACCCTGCTGGTTGTGCACCCTGCTGGTTGACCAGGGCATCAGTTTGTGACCAGGTGCGCTTTACCCATAGCTGAGGTGCCGGGGAACGGAAACTTGTGACCATGGCTACCATCTCGTCAAGCAAGGGCCACCACTCTGCACGGCTCAAGAACAAATCTTGGTTGACGTTGGAAGGGGAGCAACATGTTTTTTTTTTCCCCATTTTAGCAGTTAAGTGGTTGGATTTCAACCACAAAACCGCAACAAGCAAAAATCTAAAGTGTTTCCCAACAACCAGGACATTCTCCGCCAGCGAAACACACCACACACAGTGTGAACTTGAGATAGTCGCATCGCAACATGACCAAACCTTGGAGCTCCCCAAGTTAAAACGGAGCGAGCCTCAAGGGCCTCTTCGTAGGCCAGGGCGCGTTGTGCCTCAGGCACATCAGCTGCGCCAGTTATGAAGCTGTTTGCTCTGCCCGGGATACTTAGATGTTCAGCCCACTTAGCAAGTATGAGTTGCCATATATATATATATACATATATATATATATACATAAGGCTGTCCATTTTAGAAACTATTTTAGTGGGGATTTGGATGTTCACTGGGGGTACGAGATCTTGAGCCAGGCCCATATATAACTAGGATAACTGGGGGTTACTGTAGTTGTCGTATATGTTCTAACTATGCAATATTCACGATATTAGCTGAGACCGCTGAAGTTGCCAGCATGAAATCATATCCGACAAACACACCCTCCCTGCCACTAACAGTTGGCCCCTATGATCAATTTGGTGTTAAAGTACCCCGCAACCGCGGACGGGAGTATTTCAGTACGAAGCTCTCGGAAACCCAAAGGACAGCCACCATTTCAGGGGACCAAAGCCTATTTGGCTGTGTCTTTTTTGGAGTTGGCACCCCCTTTTTTGTGTGGTTTTAAGGGGAACCCAAGAGGAAAACCGCTGCGCCTATAGGTGTCCTTTTGGTAAAATAGATGGCCCTGGTAAATCTAAACCAGTGCCATCTATTTCTTATAAGAGAAAAAGGAACAAAAACCCATCTAAACCAGTGCCATCTATCTTCTATAAGAAAAAAAGGGCAACAAACCATCTAAGCCAGTGCCATCTATATTTTATAAGAAAAAAAGACAAACACCCATCTAAACCAGTGCCATTTATCGTTTATAAGAAGAAAAAAAAAGACAAACACCAATCTAAACCAGTGCCATCTATCTTTTATAAGAAAAACAAGACAAACCATCTAAACCAGTGCCATCTACCTTTTATAAGAAAAAAAGGACAAACACCAATCTAAACCAGTGCCATCTATTTTTCTTATAAGAGAAAAAAAAGACAAACACCAATCTAAACCAGTGCCATCTATTTTTTATAAGAAAAAAGACAAACACCAATCTAAACCAGTGCCATCTATTTTTTTATAAGAGAAAAAAAAGACAAACACCAATCTAAACCAGTGCCATCTATTTTTCTATAAGAGAAAAAGGACAAACACCAATCTAAACCAGTGCCATCTATTTTTTTATAAGAGAAAAAAAAGACAAACACCAATCTAAACCAGTGCCATCTATTTTTTTATAAGAGAAAAAAAAGACAAACACCAATCTAAACCAGTGCCATCTATTTTTTATAAGAAAAAAGACAAACACCAATCTAAACCAGTGCCATCTATTTTTTTATAAGAGAAAAAAAAGACAAACACCAATCTAAACCAGTGCCATCTATTTTTCTATAAGAGAAAAAGGACAAACACCAATCTAAACCAGTGCCATCTATTTTTCTTATAAGAGAAAAAAAAGACAAACACCAATCTAAACCAGTGCCATCTATTTTTTTATAAGAGAAAAAAAAGACAAACACCAATCTAAACCAGTGCCATCTATTTTTTATAAGAAAAAAGACAAACACCAATCTAAACCAGTGCCATCTATTTTTTTATAAGAGAAAAAAAAAGACAAACACCAATCTAAACCAGTGCCATCTATTTTTCTATAAGAGAAAAAGGACACCTAATCCCTATGGTTGCGCCATGTTGGGGGGGGCATCCCGTTTCGAGGGTCGTCCCCCCCCCCTCCCTGAGGCATCGGCCAGCCGCTGCACATCGGGTGACTGGCGATGCTCCAGCGACACCAGCGACACCAGCGATGGGAAAACCACTCCATTTGGCTGTGGGTCAAAATTGGGTCCCCAAAATGGAACCCGGGCAAATACAGCCAAGGACTAAAACCGCAGTCCCCTGGTGGTTTAATTTTGACCCATACCCATTTGAACCACTGATTTCTGGCTGGCGCTTGGGTGCCACTTGCTTGCTCATGCACCAGGAAACAAATGGCAAATTCTGCGGAATTCTGTCCTAATGCCAAATGAAACACTGCAGATTGATCAAGAGCGGTGCAATGATGCTCATTGTAGTGGAGGGTTGATTCTTAGTCAGAACGGTCATCCTTGTGATATGATGGCAATGGCACGTAAAGGAGATGCACGCACACGCACAGAAATGACTTGGACCTGCCTTCACGTGGGCCTCTTAACTTGACCATGGTTGTGCAGTATTACCCTCTCTGCGATACTAAGACCGGTCATTCCCATGGCTACTGTGGCACTTAGGAGATTCCCTTGCACAGCAAAATGGCAACCTAAACGTTCCCTCTTGTCCCCTCAAACATCACGCCTGGGGAAACTCAGCTTGAATGGGCCGAACAGGTGATGTCCAAATTTTAGAAACCACCTCAACACTTGGTTGCTGTTGAACCCCCTGCAAAAAGTTCAAGTCTAAAGATCCAACCCAATAGCAGTCAAGCACCAGGGACGTCACTCCGCGCAGCGGCCAACTCGGCACGTCCACCCGGACGCGCGGCCGACGCCTCCCGGGGGCTGCCGCTTCTGCGCGCCACGTCGCTTCGCCGCCGCGCGGGGGAGAAGACGAAGGCCGTGGGCAGGCAGACGGTGCCCCGAACCCGGGCCCTGGCGGAACGCGAAACGCGGCACGCCAGCTGCAAGAAACGGGGGGAAAGACAGTTTTCTACGGTTGGGTGCTGTAAATTGCACAGCTCCCAGCCAAGGACTTAGTTTTCGTCCTTGGAAACGTAGCCACAGAGGAAACGGATTGCATTCTACTGAAATTCTACTTAGTTCCTATTCCGAAGCCATATAAGAATTTAGTCTCCTGTATGTACCCACATACAGGAAACTGTGCCATGTACTTTCTTTCACCCCGCTGCAAGTTACTCTCCACTCACATGGAACCAGAGGGCCCCCTTGAGGAGGATGCCCACCCCTGTGTCAGGTTTGACCCCCCTGGTCGGAGGGCAATGACTCCCATGAGGAAATATTGCCATGGGTCAAAACCCCGTACCCCCAGCGAACATCCCAATCCCCACTAAAATAGACTAAAATGGGTGGTGCACCTACCCCAAAATGGTACCATTGGTTTTGACCCAAAGCCATATAGCTTGAAGGTACCTTACCCCGTTATTTAGGCCCCGGCACGTGCTGGGATTGAACAAAACCAGACCCTGCACAATGAAAACCAAATGCAGGTTGCGAGTCAGCAACATTGAATGCAATGTGGTTGAAACCGCTGACTTCAGTCATGCCTCCCTTGTGGAATGTGTGTCAACGTGTCAACGTATTGCTCCACAAGGGCAGAAACTTCGTATTGAAAACGCTAGGATAACATCTGCTTGCCAAAGCATACATATGAAGGACAAAGTTGTCATGTCACTTTTCTTCTCTGCCTCAACTTTCTAGGATTGCGTGACTCATTGCCACTCCCGAACAAATCCATCACCGCTCCAGTAAGACAACTCCGACCCGAAAAGAGAAAAAAGCCTGTCAAGATCTGCAGGCTCCTCAAATACCGCCAGCAGAGCACCATCCCAGCAGAAATTTGGGGAGTCTCCACGCAGCTTAAGCTGTAAAACTTTGACATGTTGCATGAAGTCTGAAGGTCAGTCTGTAACCCTTCCACCGACAAACATGGAACCTGGCAGAGGGTTCCTGGTTTGGACCATTGTCCCCTGTCAGGTTCCACATTAGTTGGTGGGAGGGTTGAGATCCCCCAACCAACTAATAAGCTTACCGGGGTACCACGAAAGCTTGCCGCTCGGGTGGCTCCTCTTTTTTGGAGGTGGCTCTTTTGTGGTGAAAGGGAAGCCAAAGGACCCCGCGCCATTTCAAAAATGACGCCCCCTGAGAAGATTGAAAAGCGGGTAGCCAGGTACAGGAACGGGCCTGCCGAAAGAGCCCCTTGGTCAGGAAATCTGGATCCGCCTTTGGCCGGTTCTAGGACTGGGCATGATACTTGGCACGTGGGTTCGACTTGGGAGTCGACTATGACAGTGCTTCAGTTGTTCAGCTTAGTACAGCACTAAGCATCTTATCTATTAAACAAAACTAGTACGAACATATGCGCCAGATCAACGCTCAGTTCAACCAGCTAGCAATCCAACATAAAAGCTAAGAAGCAAACCACAAGTACACACACTAGGTCCTCCAGTGGAGAGGTTAAAACAAGGGTGTCCTTTTTCTGTAGTCTATTTTAGTAGGGGAACCCTCCCAAAAAAAGGGGTTAAAAAGGGCACTACTGGAGGACCTAGCACACATATACACAAGCAGAAACATCTATGCACACGTACAAAAAACAGAAAAACGGCCCATCCCCAGACGCCTACGAACCGGAGTACGTCGAGGAGTCCGAGCGCTCAGCATGCTGCGGCTGGTGTCCTGAGAGCAGTGCCGCTGAGTGGTTGGTTGCGCCCAGCAAAAAGCCGCAGAACGAGCAAGCGGCATTTTGGCGGCAAGGACACCAATCAACTGTATTTGTTGGACGTTTCAAGCACACCCATCATTTTGGTCCAAGGATAAACCCTTCCAGCGGCATATTTGAGCGGCCCATGTTTTTGCGGGTTGCTTCCGCCAACTAACTCAAGAGCTCCTCTTACGCACCAACGTCTTGGTGACCTGAGTCGGGGTGTCACTCAAAATTCTGCCCCATGGCTCGATGCTTGGCAACTCGTAGCTGCTTTGAGAGGCTGATGAATACTTCATGAGTGTGCAGGCTGCGTTTGCTCTACACGTCAAAGCCGGCCGCTATTTGTTGTTTGTGCATTCAGAGTGATCTGCTGTTTGATGCCAATCAAGTGCCGGCAGTCAACCTTGCACTAGATCCAAGTGCAAAGACCTTGCACAATGGCAGTTGAAGACTAAGGCCAGGAACATCCTCACCCCGTTTCAGAGGATGTGGGGGCACCGCCTTTACAATCTGCCAGATCTTCGTGGGAGGGAGGGGACCAAACCAAACAGGGGCTAGAGGAAGCATGAGGGGCATCCAAAAAGTAACACTTTAAAGGCCAGACTTGTGGCCGACTTGAAGCAAATGGCTTGCGACATGTCTTTAGGATGTGTGGACAGCAAAGGGAATCAACGACTTTGTATGACAGGAATCCGCAAACGATATGAGTCCGGCTCCAAAACGAATGGCGATGTATCACAATCTGAGCAATCTACTCTTTAGTTTGCAAGTGGCAATCAAAAACAATGTCTCAGTTCTGACGGTGCAGCGCTCGGATTCTGCGCAACAGAGGCTTCAATATGAGCAAACCCGGCCTCCCTAGAGTCCTAGAGAGCGAGAGAGAGAGCAACTTCGGTGCAAAACAATGAGCAAGACTCAAAGCATGCTGCTGCAGCTGGTGGCACGTTGAAGTACACCAGTTCCTATTTGTCATCGTCCCTTGATCTGGCATTTTGCAACGGAGCCCTGCAAAGAATTGGTTCGGTTGAGTCTACATGTAACTACCGTCTTTTCCACACCGCCGCAATGCTACTGTTTCGCTAACAACGCAACAAAGCAAGCAGCCAATAATGCAGCCAAGAATGCAACCAACAATATGCCAATGAAGTGGCAAACAAGAGGATTGGGGATTGCAGCCATTCAGAATAGAATGCCCACTTCGTGGTGCCACTAGAGGGACATCTTGGGAGAACCACCGATAAGCCGTCCAAAGCAGAAAGGCAGGGGGCGCTGGCGGAAGAAAACATATTGTAAAGGAAAAACACTAACAATGTAAAACCAGCCGCGATCTAGCGCGCCATTCGACGGCCCCCTCGTGCAACGGATGGTCCAGTTCAAACGAAGCATGCTGCTATCGACTTGCCTCAGCGAAAAACCCCCGCGATCAGTACGCCACTGCCGGACAACACCGGGAAGTGTGGCGGCCAAAAGATTGATAACTACTGCGAAGAACCAGTGGAAAGTCCAGGAACAAGGACCAGGTTCCAAAAGAGAACGATTTAAGCCTATTTGAGCAGCCAAAGAGCCATAGAACTCGCCCGGCGAAAGCCCCCCAAACGGTGAAACATCCAAAGCGTTTGTCAACAAATCCTGCCCAAGGCAAACGCGTGTCAACAAACTGACCTCAAGGGAGAAGGATTGGATGATCCGTATTAGAACACCGGAACACCGGGCTGTGGTCAATAGAGGCTCGGGTTCCACAACCCAAGCTAAAAACACCTGATACACACTCTTTGAAGTCAGCTGACTTCCATTGCTGGATGGCCCATATTGCCCAAAAACCTCTGATTTTGAGATTCACCACTAAAATACTGATTTCGAGGTTCACCGCTACATTGACCTTCCCCAAAAATTACGGAAGGTCCACCTCACTCATCAAGTCCTCCCGCCCAACTTTCCAGCGAGGGCCCTGGACCCGTGGGACCCGTCCTCCAGAGAAGCAGACTTTGGCCATGCCAGCACCACAGTCCTTGCGAGGTGCCACTCTCCTGAAAGATTCCAAGTGACTTCCAAAAGCTGCCCTCGGGAAACGGAAAAACGTACCGGAACCCACCCAGTCCCTTTTAAAGGAAACCGGTCCAACCATGTCCAACCCAACACCCCCCACCCCCCGCATGGGTCTGGGGAAACTTTAAACCGCCCTTCCGGGCCTCTCGCGAGGCGAGGGCGAGGCGCTGGACGATTCCAAAATGGCCTGACCACATCCCAGTGCTCGATCTCAGATGCAACCGGTGGGTTTCCATGGGACAAAAAGAATCGGCATCCACTTCTTTGGGTTGGTTGAGTTTAAAGGAATCGCAACATGCCAGTGGAGCTTTCAGTTGAAGCGTTGCCCCGCCATTGCGGGCCCTACGCTGACCCTCCATGTCCATATCGATCTCGCAACCCTTCCCAAAAGTGGAAAAAAGGGCAGAAGCCACTGAGCAACAGAGCGATGATCAAAGAGCTTCCCATTTAAGTCTTGGGTGTGGCTCAACTTGTAAGACCCAAAACACAGCAGGTGTGAGTTATTTTTCCATTTACCAGAATTCCATGTTGTGGTTACACTATGTTTGAGCCACAGGACTTCCTTTCTAACCAAAGATTGTTCATGTACCTATGTGCAAGGAACTGTACTTGTGACAGAGTGCAACGTGTAATGTGAAATACTGAATACAAATGCGAAATAGTGCGTAGCAATCTGCATCAATGTGAATGGGTAGGATGCTTTGCAATAATATGTACCCATGTGCACCACCGTGCATAAATATATATATATATATATATGTATATATATTCCAGGGGTGCTTGTACATACCCCTTTTACACACCCCTTGGACAAATGAACCCAAAAGGCCTGCTGATGTTCATACCCCTCTCCCCAAGAAGGGGTATATACCCCTTATAAAGTGGGTTGGAAACCATGGAAGCCAATGGGTATGAACAAGGGGTATGTACTTCCACCCTTAGATATATATATATATATGCATGTGTATATATATATATATATATACAGCAGATACATATATATATATATATACACATACAACTGTATACATACATCTGTGCGTGTGTGTATGTGCGATGATATGACATAGCACTCATGCAGAATAATGCGTGTGTGTGTGTGTGTTGACGCGTTACCTGTACGGTTGTTAACCAACCGTCTTTTTGCTCGTCCGAAGCCATGGATTTCGTGACCGTGGGCATCACACACGACGATTTCGAGCTTGATTTGGGTGTGGCTCAAAAGTAAAGAGTCGGGGTTACGCAGGTCTTGGTCTTTGTTTCCAACTCAGAATGGGAAACAAAACCGGTTTGGGTCACTTTGGGTTGACCGACTCAGAAGGGAAAATAACGCAACAGGTTTGGACAGTTACCAAGGGGTCATTGTACTCCACAGCCATTTCTCTCTCGCCTCAGGGATGGAGGATAAGGATTCGAAGTCCGTCTCAAAGGCGTCGCTCTCCTGAGAGTCATCAGCTTTCTGATGGAAAACCCATGTGATGTTCCCCTCCAAAAGTGGATGATTCCCCGCTAAACCCAAAAAACACCCCCCCTAGTCATAAACTAAAGTTGACTAACATGGGGTCAACATTGCGGAACCCATGTGAGTGGGAAACCCCCTGGAGCCACGGGTTCAAAGGAAGAAAAAAAAAAGAGAGACTTCTTTCTGAGGCGGAAACCCCGCCTTAAGTTCCGCCTAAGAACACCCGAAGCGTCTTGGGCTCGCATACCCTGGGGCCCCTCAAGCCGAAGCTGGACACGCCAACAAAAATTCCGCGGGAGATCCGCGCGCACCGCAGGGAGTCTCGGTCAGTCGACGCTTTCAGACCCGTTGGACGTTGGAAGGGGAGCCAGAAAAAACCATTCTAGCAGTTAAGTGGGCAAGAAAACCCACTAAACCACAATAAGAAGAAACAAATGTCACATGTCTCCCAATAGCAGTTAAGTGGGCTAGAAAACCCACTAAACCACAATAAGGAGAAAATCATGTAACATGTTTCCCAACAACAACCATGTTCAGCTGTTTGGCCAACATGATAGCTCGACGCTTTCTTGTCTTGTAAAACCCCTTTGTATTCATCCGAGAAAAAAAGAAGCTCTGAAGTCAAGGACATGTGCAGCATGCAAAACTGAACATCGAAAGCAAAAGAAGCATTCTATGAGTTTGAAGCGCAGCATTGCATGGCCTCTGCTTATCGAAGGGCAGGCGTCTTGGGACTTTGTTGTGAAACGAACAAGCCATATGGGTGCTTGGGAAAAAGGTGATACCCGGGTGTGTGCTTGAGCACTTGGCGGATTTACTCTGATTGCCATAGCATCTGATTGCTTTGAGAAGCCCCACCTCCAAATTGTGCTCCGGCGAGAACATCTATACAAGCTGCCAATTGGAAGCGGCATCCAAACGATCGTGGGCAGCCAACTCTTGTGGACCTAAACATATCTGCCACCAAAATGGTCAAAACCTGTCCAGAGTCGAAATGCCGCATTTGTTCCCCCAGCTTGACAATTCACGTATACCAACGCCGAAGGGCCTACGCCTGACATCCTCTGGCGGTGAACATCCGCATCATGTCGTCCAACATCTGAACTGACACATCATGCTTCTCAATGGAAACGCAACGCCTCACACATATTCGACATTCACAGCCGGCCTCCACACGAAAGGGCCCAATCCGACGCAAAACAAAAGTCGGCGAAGCCCTGGTAAACCCTCCGCCCCCATAAAAATGCCGAAGGGGTGCTCCCTGGGATGTAGTTTTAGCGCGGCAAAGCACAGAAAGTACGGCGAATCTAAAAACGGGGGACCCCACGACGATTCGACCAAAAAACACCCCCCCCCCCCCACCACCTCCCACCGCCCGCCTCGGCCAGCTTCGCGGCCTGCGGAGCCGCTTTTTTTTGGCCGGCGCCGGTCGTCGGAGTTTGTTTGCTTTTTTTCCTGCAGCCTGAGGGGATCCACATGGCCGGCCATGGGGCCAAAAGCCAAATCATACCCCAGTGAACATCCCAACCACTCAAATAGGTTCTAAAGTGGGTGGTGAATTCACCTGCCCCAAAATGGGATCCCAAAACGGTTTTGACAACCACGGCCATGCGGCAGGGGATCTGATCCACATGGCCGGCTTCCGACGTCCGGACTCCGTCCGCAAATCGTTCTGGTCGGCTTCGTTGAACCCCAAGGGTAGCCACGAAAAAGCACGCGCACATGAGTCACTTGCTCAAAACCGATCGGTACAAAGTTGGTGAACCCAGAACCATGCTTCAAGAATTAGCAAGGGCGGCATCCCGCAACTATTTCCGGCTGGGACTGCCCCTACTGACCTTCATCAATCCCCGGGGTTTGAGCAAGCTCACATGTTCCTGAGGTGAAAGCTACTCAGGGGTGCCAGAAAAACTTGAGCTAATTGAAGCGCAGCTCTCACGCCAACGACTCGAAATGGCCCCAAGGAGTGGAAAATCCAACTGGCCGGACTGTCCAACTTGGTGACGCACGAGACTGGCGAGGCACGAGAGTTGACTGAAGGTCCATAGCCAGTGCTTTGAGTTTTGAGTGTTGCGCTTCCCTCACTTCCTGGAAATGTTTGAGGATGCACCTACGGCTTGTTTTGCTTGATTGGTCCTGCCACGACCTTTCACATTGGTCGCCTATCTCTTTCTGTCGTCCATGGTTTTGCTCGAAGTTGGGAAGAAACATCAGGGCGAAAAGCCACCCGTAGAGCTCAGTCCTCCAAGTTTCGATTGGCGTGCGAAACTCTGCGGGAAGCCACAGTGCCATTCTATGGTCGACGAGTAAATTACTCGTCGACTATAGAATGTCACTGTGGCTGTAAAGTCAGATCTTCTAGATTAAAAAAAAGTAGTCCACTCAAATTTCACTTGGAAATCATGGCCATTCTGGGGAGCCTTGCTAGAACAGCAAGGCAGCGCCATAGCTACAAAATCTTGTACATTGGCTGCTGCGCCCAGCCTTTTGTGCGTGGGTAGCCAGCGTGCACGCTTGCTTACTGAAGCTTCACTGGTTCTTTTCGCTTGACTTGTCCAAATTTGCCCTTAAAGCATCTTCAAGCTTTCGTGCTTGAAGGTAGAACTTGAAGCAAGAGCAGGCTGAGGAAGCAAAGAATGGGGGACAAGTTGTACTGGTAGAAAGGCTCCGACCACGGAAAACTGGGACTTTGACACACCGGGGCTTACACAGCTCTATTGTAGGCTACAGAAATCAGGGGACTGCTCGCTAGAAACCTGGGTGGAACATTGCTAGAAGCCTGCGCGGCACGGAACGTACCATCCAATATATACATGGTTCCTATCATATTAGCCTCAAACCAACTCTTTTTTAGGGAACTCAACAAAAATTTGTCTTACCTGTGTTGTTCCTTTACAACCGCCAAACAAGGGGTACCCTCGAAAACAGACACACCCACTTTGCCAAGTTTACCGCCCCCGTATATGAGCGTAAAATTCAGTGTCGACACTCTGGGCGCGACTGGCGTTTTCACGTACGTCCTACGCCGTCATGCACTTGGTTCTGTCGACAGGCCCCGACATAGATGGCCCCGGTAACTGGGGCATAAAGAAAACAATCTAAACCAGTACCATCTATGTCTCACCAAAGTATCCTAAAATTAAAAAGTAAAATAATCATAATAATAATAATAATAATAATAATAATAATAATAATAATAATAATAAAATGCAGCTATGTGCCGATAAAAAAAGGACATATATATTTTAACAAATGCAGCTCATACAACGTCGCGCCTCGGCCTCCTCGAGCGATGTTGCACCACTTTCCATCAACGCGATGGCAGGTTCCTGAGATCTTCCTTCCGAAAGAACTTGCATTTCAGGGAAACATGTACAGGGATCCTTACATTATACACCTGAACATTGCCTTGAAAATGGTGGTTTCCCTTTATTTTGGTGGAAAAAGCCATGTTTCAAAAGGGCACATGTATCTTTTAAGTAGCCCTGATGTATAGAGGCCTCTGTCCACAGGCGCAACAGCGCACGTTGAATCGCTCGCATGTTCCAAATGATTTAAACCGGGATGTCCCTTATCTATCCAATTCAGACGCAAGTTGCCTCTATCGGGCCAACACACACACACACACTTTATTGCGCCTTGTTGGAATGCCTTCCCTGAAAGGCCACGAGTTTTTGAACACATCTGTGGTAGGCTGTGCTCTGTGGCAAGTGAGGCACTGATTGTGGTGCGTGGAGTCCACGGTCTGTGTGAGCTGCGCAGCATGCTTCTCGTTACAAACATGTTCCGTGTCTTTCTAGCACTTGCATAAGGCCCAGCGCTTGAGCAAAGGCCACAGGAGCAGCGACTTGATCAAAGCCCACAGTCAGTAAGAAGCACTGCTTTGCAATGTCAACACGAACCAACCAACTCTAAGCACGGTGACAAGATCCGACTTGGCTGACCAAACTAGTAAAAGCCAAGCTCCCAAGAAAGAGCAGCGTGAGAAGCTGGTTCGACAGCTGCTCAGCGCTGATTCCTGGAAAACGGACGCGAATCCACCCGCGCCTTTGGCGCGAACCCACGACCGTCCCCCCTTGTCCCTGCAGCGGCGTGCCTTTTTTCTCGCGAGCGCCGGGGGCAGTGGCACTCAGGTCTTGACCTGCAGGCGGAAACGGCCACCGCTGGTCAATGCAAATTGGGGGACATGAGACATGCATACGCCCAATTCCAAATCCTCTTCTGCATTCCAAAATCAACCACTGACCTCTCTGTGAATCACCGGCCCAGCATAAACTGACTTGCAAAAAGGACCCGTTTGATCACTGGCAAGAAAAGATGGCCTCCTGCGACTCGCAGCCCTTTTCCGCAGCTGACCCATCACCCACCCCGGATCCCAACCCCAACTCCCGAACCCCAGCCCCCCCCACACCAAGCCCCCCGCCTTCTTCTTCTTTTTCACCTCTTTCAGCTTCTTCTTCCGGGAGATTTTCTTCTTCCCCGTCCTGCAAGGCAGAGTGCCTTTAGTGAGCTGCGGTTTCTCAGTTTGCCCGGCCAACAGGCAAATTGGATTTGCCGAGAAGTATATATAGGCCGAGGGGACCAGAATAAATATATGTATATGTATATGTGTGTGTGTGTTGACTAGCACCCGTGTTTCTTCTTCTTCTTCTTTTAAAAAACTGGGTCCGCTTTAATCTAAAGGTGCTTGTCTTAATTCGGTCTCCTTTGAATGTTTTGGGGGGGTCGCTTTAATTGAAAGTATGTCTGCCGGGAAAATTGGAAAAACAACTCAAGTGATATCCCCAACAGCATGCGGTGCTCTTTTTAGTGCTCGCACCACCCCGCAGCCCTCGCCGAACCTCGTGGAACCCTGGTGGAACCCTGGTGGAACCCTGGTGGAACCCTGGTGGAACCCTGGTGGAACCCTCGTGGAACCCTTGTGGAACCCTCGCCTGGGCTGAGACCCCAGAAGCATTCAGCTGTTGGGGAAAAAGAGAGAAACAAAAACAACGGCAACACCAAAAAAGTTCAAACAAGAATCGGGCAAAACAAATCCAAGAAAGCGTGGCAAACATTGGGACATCGGTTTTAGAACGGGTTCCCAAAATCAGCAGTCCATTCACAAAAAGGTAAGGGCAAACAGTGGGTTACCCACAAGAGGCCCTGATTCTGCTGAATGTGACTGCTTCCGCAGTACTAAAGCTACAATTGGCTGCTAAATTAATACTGGGGAATCTGGGAGTACGTCTTGGCAACGCTAAAGTTAGAATTGGCAACACTAAATTACGTTCTGGGAATCTGAGAGTAAGTCTTAGCACTACAAAGTTAGAATAGGCAATGCTAAATTGAGTCCTGGGAATCTGAGAGTCAGTCTTAGCAATACTAAAGTTAGAAGTGGCAATTCTAATATCAGTACTGGGAATCTGAGAGCAAGTGACTTGGCACTACTAACTTAAGTACTGGTAAAAAAAAGAGTAAGCCTTGAGCTGATGACTATGTGGGTATGTGTGAAAATGATGACTTTCCTTTTTGCTTCTCATTGAACCAAGGTGAAAAGGGTGATGTTGGGTCTGCCTGATGTTACCCCCGGAGCAGTGGAACCAGTCATTGGGGTGGGTCGAATTCGACTTGCCACTACTTAAGTTTGTAGTTTGGCCAATTCTAGCAAGCATCCTGCGCCTTGAAAGGCCCTGGTAGCCCGTGCTGCAAGGGGAAGCCATTCCCTGACCTGAAAACGCACATTCCATTGCTTCTTGCGGCCCAGGCCAGTACAAAGCAGTACTAAACCCATGCCAAACAAACATGCGACTCTGAAAAACGTATCTTCCATTTGCTTAAGCCCCTGGAAAAAATGAAATTGTTTCCAATAGTGATAGATTCCCTTTAAAACCAACAGGAGAAAATGAAACATATTCTTAAGCAAATGGAAGGTATGCTTGACGTCTGTTTCAAGACTTACGTCGAAATAGCCAGCTGAATGGAGGCCATGTAGACCACAGAGGCGAGACAAATCCTCGCCCCGATAGCTTTGCGATGTGGGTCAGAATATTGGAACTCCAGAGCAGAACCTGACCAGACCAAACGGATTCTCAAACAAACAAACAAACAAACAAGCAAACAAAACAAACAGAAAACCAAACAATCGCCTAACAAGCGGAAGAGAACACACCAAACAAAAAACCGATGGCTTCTCTCTCCGGCCGCACCTTTCGGAAAGCCCCACGGGAAAAAAAAACAAAAGCCTCGTTCCGCGCAAACGTCCTGCCTGAGCCCAGCGGCCTTTGCGCTGGTGTCAAAGTCCTTGCGCTTCCGCACCTGGCATCGTGGGATTTGGCATGCCTTTTCTTCCATTTGCTTAAGTCCACCTGGAAAAACTAGACGACGAGTGGCCCGGAAGCATAGAGGCAAGTTGATGCAGGTGAGGTAACTCTCGCAAAGTTAGCATGAGGAGTTGGCAGGCGAAGCAATTCTCAAAAAGTTGGCATGAGAAGCTGGCAGGTTAAGTAACTCTCGAATAGTTGGCTGGCAAAGTTGGCGGGTGAAGTAATTCTCGCAAAGTTGACATGAGAAGTTGGCAGGCGAAGTAACTCAAGAGAAAAGTTGGCATGAGAAGTTGGCAGGTGAAATAACTCTCAAAGAGTTGGCATGAGAAGTTGGCAGGTGAAGTAACTCTCGAAAAGTTGGCGTGAGAAGCTGGCAGGTGAAGTAATTCTCGAAAAGTTGGCACGAGAAGATGGCGCGTGAAGTAACTCTCGAAAAGTTGGCGTGAGAAGCCGGCAGGTGAAGTAACTTTCGAAAAGTTAGCATGAGAAGTTGGCAGGCGAAGTAATTCTCGAAAAGTTGGCGCGAGAAGTTGGCAGGCGAAGTAACTCTCGAAAAGTTGGCAGGCGATGTTGGCAGGTGAAGTACCTCTCGAAAAGTTGGCATGAGAAGCTGGCAGGTGAAGTAATTTTTCGAAAAGTTGCCACGAGAGGTTGGCAGATAAAGTATTTCTCGAAAAGTTGGCATGAGAAGTTGGCAGGTGAAGTAATTCTCGAAAAGTTGGCAGGTGAAGTTGCCACGAGAGGTTGGCAGGTAAAGTATTTCTCGAAAAGTTGGCATGAGAAGTTGGCAGGTAAAGTAATTCTCGAAAAGTTGGCATGAGAAGCTCGCAGGTGTAGTAACTCTCGAAAAGTTGGCATGATAAGCTCGCAGGTGAAGTAACTCCTCGAAAAGTTGGCACGAGAAGTTGGCAGGTGAAGTAACTCTCGAAAAGGTGGCATGAGAAGCTGGCAGGTGAAGTAATTCTCGAAGTTTCGGCATGAGAAACTGGCAGGTGAAGTAATTAACCCTCAAAAAGCTGGAGCGGCGGAGGCGCTCCGCGTGCTACATTTGCAATTTACAGTTGCGATTTTCCAGCCATTTGTATCTAAAAGTTGCGATTTTCCAGCCGGAGCTGCGGGAGCACGCTCCGCGTACTACGTCTGTACTTAAAAAGTGCGATTTTCCAGCCGGAGCTGCAGCAGCCTCCGCGTACTACGTCTGTACTTAAAAGTTGCGATTTTCCAGCCGGAGCTGCAGGAGCACGCTCCGCGTACTACGTTTGTACTTAAAAGCTGCGATTTTCAAGCCGGAGCTGCCGCGGACCAGGGGGGAATCGAGCCCGGGACCGCGGGATTGCGAAAGCAGGCGCGCACACCACGAGACAACTTCCAAAAGCCGTTTCGCGAGCAAGAAAATCGCACGGCGCCACAGCGAGAGCGCTTCGACACGCACGATCTCCGCAGAGGGTTCATCGGGCTCAAGACAGATGCGCACGGCGCCACAGCGAGAGCGATCCGACACGCACGATCCCCGCAGAGGGTTCATCGGGCTCAAGACAAATTCGCACGGCGCCACAGCGAGAGCGCTTCGACACGCAGGATCTCCGCAGAGGGTTCGCCAAGGTCAAGACAAATTCGCACGGCGCCACAGCGAGAGCGCTTCGACACGCACGATCTCCGCAGAGGGTTCGCCAAGGTCAAGACAAATTCGCACGGCGCCACAGCGAGAGCGCTTCGACACGCACGATCTCCGCAGAGGGTTCGCCAAGGTCAAGACAAATTCGCACGGCGCCACAGCGAGAGCGCTTCGACACGCACGATCTCCGCAGAGGGTTCGCCAAGGTCAAGACAAATTCGCACGGCGCCACAGCGAGAGCGCTTCGACACGCACGATCTCCGCAGAGGGTTCGCCAAGGTCAAGACAAATTCGCACGGCGCCACAGCGAGAGCGCTTCGACACGCACGATCTCCGCAGAGGGTTCGCCAAGGTCAAGACAAATTCGCACGGCGCCACAGCGAGAGCGCTTCGACACGCACGATCTCCGCAGAGGGTTCGCCAAGGTCAAGACAAATTCGCACGGCGCCACAGCGAGAGCGCTTCGACACGCACGATCTCCGCAGAGGGGTGCGTTTCGTAAGCTCCCGTCGGGCCTACCCCCGCCATAAAAAGAAGAAGAATTAAGAGTCGAGATGTGAAGGTAGAACAGAAAAGTTAGCTTGTGTTTTTAGGATAGTGAAGTAACACCCGACAAATTAGCTTGTGCTTTTAGTAGAATGAGATAACAGCCGAAAAGTTGACATGAGAAGTTGGCAGGTGAAGTAACTCTCAAAAAGTTGACATGAGAAGTAGGCAGGTGAAGTAACTCTCGACAAGTTGGCATGAGAAGTTGGCAGGTGAAGTAACTCTCGACAAGTTGGCATGAGAAGTTGGCAGGTGAAGTAACTCTCGACAAGTTGGCATGAGAAGTTGGCAGGTGAAGTAACTCTCGACAAGTTGGCATGAGAAGTTGGCAGGTGAAGTTGGCAGCCGCTTTTAGAAGAAGAACCCTTCGCAATGCTTCCGGGAATAAAAATATTTCCAGTAGTGATAGATTCCCTTTAAAACCAGCAGGGGAATATGTATAAACAAGTGTTCGTAAGCAAATGGAAGGTTTTGGGGTTGCTGTCCGGGCAGTCCGTTTTCAGATCTGGTCAATGTTCGGCTCACTTTTAGCGGGTGAAATCCGGACGCCCAACCACTGAACCCACTAAAAGGCCAAAAGGCTAAGGGGATGGCTGGGAGCCTGGCGGGCTCCCCGCCAAGCTGTGCAAAAAGAAACCAAAGGAAAGCCTAGATGTTTTTCGGCGGGGGGGGGGCCTCAAAAAGAAAGTCGAGCCCAAATGGATATGTGTCAAACATGCCCAAAGACACGCACGCACCCAAATGGATGCGAGCGCTTCATGGCCCCGTGCAAGTGATCGGGCTTCCAATTAGAGCCCGTTCCGATTCGGTCTGTGGTCCGAAATCCTGGCAGGGACACGGGAAAGCAAACCAAGTTTAGACCATTGAGTGTAAACATATTGAGCGGCTCTCTCAACATGACAAGTATGGGTCAAAATTAGTCACCACCAGGAACTGACCGCAAGCTTTCGTCTAATCCATTCGCCAGGGCACCCCAGTTTGGGTACCTGGCAATGAAATTTTCATAGGGAACCACCTCAACAGTGACTGGTGGACATGAATCCCCTGAATGATGTCCATTAAGGGCTCCCTAAAATCATACCAGCCTTGCCTGGGAGAGGTGATGTCAAAATGGGCGAACCTTAACCCAACACCCAAAACCTAAACCCACTCTCCACCTGAATGACGTCCACGAAAGGGTCCCCCATTAAAATTCGTGTCCGGAAGATACCCACCTACATTGGTGTCCTTTTTGGGAAAATAGATGGCCCTGGTAGTTGCTTGAACCACCAGGCAAACCAGGGCCCTCTATTTTTCAACCAAATCAACCAAAAATGACACCTTTGATACCCACCTACCCCCTCTCAGACTAACATGGAAACTCCCAAAACCCCTTTGAAAGACTTGGCTCGATTTACAGAGGCCTTCTGGGAGCTTCCATGTTAGTCAGAGGGAGTGTATGTTTGACCCACCCAATTTGATTTCGAGACGCCTTCTGGCGCAGCCGCTGCTGTCGCTTCTGCTCCATCCTCTTGGTGGCCGGGTGTGGAGCAGCCGGCTGCTGCCTCATTTTTTTGCATGTCGCTTTTGGGGGGGAAGCCGCTGTTTTTGTTGGGCTGAAGGGAAACCGCCCATGACCCACATAAATTCACTGGTGCCTTGGTCTACCCGAACAAGAAGCGAAACTGGCTGCCAGGGAAAGTTGCCCAAGGCCTACATTTTGGTGTGGATCCTGTTGGCAAATTTGGGGCCGCGGTTTGGTGTTGGAAAGAAAGGGACCGCAAAAATGCACCCCAGGTGGCCGGTTGCTTCCAATGAGAGATGGGTTGGGGCGCCCCAAGTGGCTGGGAAGCAAGGTCTCAGTGGGTGCCTGAGGTAAGGACTCCAAACGGACCCAACCCTTCTTTTCCTATACAGGGTTGGTCAGAGTTAAGCACAACTTCAAGCCACGAGCTTGTGGCTGCCCTTTTTGGGTTCCAAATCACTTGCTGCATGTCTGTATTCCTCTGCGAGAGAGGCCCGGAACTGAACTCTCCTTGGGGAAATTGGACATCACCCCTGCCCTCGTTCAGTTTGACGCGTGCGGTGTCATCCTCCTAGCCCCAAAATAACTCGTCCACCGCGTCTGTTCAGCCAAGATTCGGCGCAATGCTTTTGAGCGCTTGACGTGCCAATGCAATACGAAAGCACATGAGCACATTGGTTCATCGCGGAGCAAACAGTGATAAGCATGCACTCTTGGTCCCAAACTTTCCTTTGAAACTTCAGCTTCACTCCAATTGGTGGGTTAGATTGCAGGTTTGGTGGTTCAGGTGTGGCTTCTCTTACCCTCTACAAAAGCCAGGGTTCAATTCCCCAATCCAAGCTACCAACATCAGGGTTGGGATAAAGGAAGGTTCAACACTAACATCTGAGCCTGTCGCGCCTACTCTGGCTTCTCAAGATCAGTCTTGAACTACTCATTCCCCGCTGTCTACCGACTCAAATCCCAAAGCTTATCTGATTTCTGGGATAAAAAAAGAGAAACCCCAAAAACAACGTGCGAAATCCGCTTCACTTCCGCCGTCCCAAAAAAAAAGAAACTCGCGCATCCAACCCCCTTTAACCGGGCGGTGCGGCCAGCTATTCCAGGAGTCTTGGGAGCTCTCGTCTTCGACCTCAGCGAGAACTCCAAGCGCCGATGCACCGACCTTTGTCTCAGCTTCTGTTTGTCTCGCATCTTGGTTGCTGAAACGACCCCCCTGCAAAAAGTTTCATTTTTGGGGGGTTTAGTGAGAAACACCATGATTTCACAAAAAAATACAAGTAAAGTCTAAAGATCCAACCCAATAGCAGTCAAGTCCCGGCATTCGGTGTCTTTGTACATGTATGCGATAGACTCGGTAGACTCGTACCTTTGTACATCATAATCCGACCTTTCCGTTTGTCCCGCATTCCGTTTCACTTGATCAGCCTATCCAACAAGTTTTGTCCCGAAGTGATGTACCAGTGCCAGTCTGCTCTCAAGTGCGCATTCGGTCTAAATGTGACAAAACTTATCACTGCGCAAGACGGGAAAGAATAGGCGCTGCCAGCAAGTGCAAATAAAACCAGTGTGTCACACCCCTGCGTGATACATGGTTTCCTTGGAAATCCCAGTCAGTGTCCATGCTGCGGCATGCGAAATTTGCCTAGCTTTGGTGAGCAGGTCACGCGCCTCTCCTGCTGGCAAATCGCAATTCCCGAAAGATCCCCGCACGCACTAGCATTGCCATGCTCAAGCCTAGGTTTGCTACCCTCAACTACTTCCTGGATGAAAGTAGAGACTCTCCATAAAGCGCACTTTCCGGAAGAAGAGGGTGAACAACAGTCCATAATGTACATCTTACCCTAGCACGGAAGCAGAGAAACAAAAACATGGCCATCTCAAATACTGCACTGTAGTCTATAGTAGTCGACCTAAACACCAAAGTAGATGAATCATGTCTGCTTGTTTCTGACTTTTAGCAACTCACCAGTCAACAACTCTAGCTCGACCTGGCGAGGGTGCAAGTCAGATCGAAAGTCGCCCACGCTGCACATGGCTTCTTAACCTCTACCAATCGCAGTGTCGAGGTGTTCGACGGAATACAGACCTAACCAGCGTTTTTTTGTCATCTCGCGAGCGTGAGCGAAAGCTGGATTGGAGCCAAGAGGCCTGGCCAACCAAAGATATCACTATAACGCGCGTCACATGGCAATGTCCTGATGAAAATTCTGCAGCTTGGGGTGCTCCCGGAGGACTTCAGCTCCCCGACACCCGAAACCCGAAATCTCGACTGCGCCCATAGGTGTCCTTTTGGGGAAAGTAGATGGCCCTGGCAGTTGCTTGAACCACCAGGTAAACCAGGAATCGCCCAAATCAACCCAAAATCAAATCAACCCAACAAATTGTCCACCAAATCAACCCAAAGTCAAATCAACCCAAAACAAATCGCCCAAATCAACCAAAGTCAAATCAACCCAAAACAAATCGCCCAAATCAACCCAAAATCAAATCAACCCAACAAATTGTCCACCAAATCAACCCAAAGTCAAATCAACCCAAAACAAATCGCCCAAATCAACCCAAAGTCAAATCAACCCAAAACAAATCGCCCAAATCAACCCAAAGTCAAATCAACCCAAAACAAATCCACCAAATCAACCCAAAGTCAAATCAACCCAAAGTCAAATCCCCAAATCAAAACCAAATCAAAAATCAAATCAACCCAACAAATTGTCCACCAAATCAACCCAAAGTCAAATCAACCCAAAACAAATCGCCCAAATCAACCCAAAGTCAAATCAACCCAAAACAAATCGCCCAAATCAACCCAAAGTCAAATCAACCCAAAACAAATCCACCAAATCAACCCAACAAATTGTCCACCAAATCAACCCAAAGTCAAATCAACCCAAAACAAATCGCCCAAATCAACCCAAAGTCAAATCAACCCAAAACAAATCGCCCAAATCAACCCAAAGTCAAATCAACCCAAAACAAATCCACCAAATCAACCCAACAAATTGTCCACCAAATCAACCCAAAGTCAAATCAACCCACAACAAATCGCCCAAATCAACCCAAAGTCAAATCAACCCAAAACAAATCGCCCAAATCAAATCCACCAAATCAACCCAACAAATTGTCCACCAAATCAACCCAAAGTCAAATCAACCCAAAACAAATCGCCCAAATCAACCCAAAGTCAAATCAACCCAAAACAAATCGCCCAAATCAACCCAAAGTCAAATCAACCCAAAACAAATCGCCCAAATCAACCCAAAGTCAAATCAACCCAAAACAAATCGCCCAAATCAACCCAAAGTCAAATCAACCCAAAACAAATCGCCTAAATCAACCCAAAGTCAAATCAACCCAAAACAAATCGCTAAATCAACCCAAAAGTCAAATCAACCCAAAACAAATCCACCAAATCAACCCAACAAATTGTCCACCAAATCAACCCAAAGTCAAATCAACCCAAAACAATCTTAAATCAACCCAAAGTCAAATCAACCAAAACAAATCGCCCAAATCCAGCCCAAAGTCAAATCAACCCAAAAACAAATGCGCCCAAATCAACCCAAAGTCGAAATCAACCAAAACAAATCCACCAAATCAACCCAACAAATTGTCACAAATCAACCAAAAGTCAAATCAACCCAAACGATAAACCCAAATCAACCCAAAGTCAAATCAACCCAAAACAAATGTTAAATCAACCCAAAGTCAAATCCACCCAAAACAAATGCTTAAATCAACTGCAAGTCAAATCAACCCAAAACAAAATGCCCTCCGCGTCAAAGTCCAAATCGGCATGCAAAATCCACCAAATCAAGCCCAACAAATTGTCCACCAAATCAACCCAAGTCAAATCAACCCAAAACAAATGCTCCAAATCAACCCAAAAGATCAAATCAACCCAAAACAAATGCAGCCCAAATCAACCCAAAGTCAAATCAACCCAAAACAAATCCACCAAATCAACCCAACCAAATCAGCACAAATCAACCCAAAGTCAAATCAACCCAAAACAAATCGCCCAAATCAACCCAAAGTCAAATCAACCCAAAACAAATCGCCCAAATCAACCCAAAGTCAAATCAACCCAAAACAAATCGCCCAAATCAACCCAAAGTCAAATCAACCCACAAAAAAATCCCCAAATCAACCCAACAAATTGGCCACCAAATCAACCCAAAAATTGGACACCGATTTCGACTGCGCCCTTCTTGAGTCTTCGGCCCGCGAGATCCAGACCTCCTTCCCCCGGATGTTGGGACGCCAAAGGTTGAGCGCCGCCTGAGCGGGGCGCAGGGTACATTCCAACTCAGACCAGCCGGAAGCTCCCAGAAGGCCGGTGGAAATGGAACCAAGTCTTCCAAGGTCCGTTCGGGAGCTTCCATGTTAGTCCGGAGGGTAGCTCTTGCGGCATTGCCACAAACTGAACACGGATGAAGAAACACACCAAACTGTGCGCATAGGTGGCCTGCTGGAAAAATAGATGGGCTTTGCCTGGTAAATGGAATTTCACCCCATCTCAGCCAGGGGCTTCTATTTTTAAGCAAACCAAAAAAGACACCTATGAGCGTGCGTGCTCACGGATATAACCTATCCCCCAATGGCTCAAAATGGACTGCGAGCGTGTTCAGTAAGCGGCACTTTGTGGCACCACAGATTGAAGCGCTTCTGCCTCTGTGTTCCTTAATGGTCAACAAACAAATCCGACCCTGTCTTGTGGAAAAATAGGCGAAGCGCCAAACAAGGGACATGCATGATCTGCAAAGACTCCCAATAGGACTGACTGGCTCACGCTTCATTGGAGCCCTTAAAAAGCCAAAGGAGAACTAGGTACACACCGCGATTTTTTTCTGCTCATATCCATGCCAAATGGACCATGCGTTTGCTTCTGTGGCTTCTGTTCAATATAACCCCAAAAAAGATGTTCCCTCAACAAAACAACAAAGCACACCCAAATCAACATTGATGAGACTAGCATTAACTTCATCAGACCCTCAGCATCAGAGACTTGTCATGAGTCTGACCTTTGACAAAAGGCAGGGGTGTTGGAACACTTTTCGGCCGTGAAATTGTACACAAAGCATCCCATGAAATCGGTTGAAATCGGTCCAAACCCAAGCCCAAAACGCTGATTGTTAGAAATTCCAGAATGCACCTGCCACTGCCTCAAAAAAACTGATGAACTCGGAATCCGAGGCAGTGAGCACATCTCGGGTGCCATTCTGTTTTCTTTCCCCGGCTCCATCCTCTCACGCAAAAGGGAAGCCAACTATCGCAAAAATCAGATCCCGTCCCGTGCCTTGACGCTCGCACGGCTCGTAAAGCGTGCGAAGGCGAAGCCCTGATTCTCCTTCGGTCGCTGATCGTAACTTGGCACGGTGAACACGTTGGCTCAGTTGCCCAAAGGACCCAGAAGTGAAAGGTGAACCTTTTGGGGCCATGACTAAAACTGGACCAGGAGGAAATTAAAAGGCCAAAAGGTCAATTCGCGTTGGACAAGTGAGCAAGACGTAAGATGCTGTCGCGCATCTCAGAGATCAAGCAAATGGAAGCATGGTTGTTTCCTTTTGGATGCGGACCATCTTCGAACAGAATGCGGGCATGTCCTTTTGTGAGAGCGCTTTTCGAGCGGTTTACCTAGAGAAACCAAAAGGCAAATGCAATTCGGGGTGGGTTCCACTTCCCCTCTTCTCGAACCACAGCCGGGGAACCCCTCCCAAAACAAAAAAAACAAAAACTGGTCTCTATCCTTGTCGCCCACGGCCAAGAAAACCGACTTCCCAGCTCCTGGGTGATCTTATTCCGCACGATCCGCACCTCAGCAAAATGCTCTCATGTCCCGTCGCTGGTTTTCCACTCCCAAGAGGTCAGAGTGAGACTTCTCGACCGAGACCCAAAGACAAGGAAATGTGGAAAGAATGTTTGGATTTCGGTAAGAAAGAAGGACCCCCATTTTGGGATGTCGGTCCGTTCGGTTTCCCTTCTAAACAAAGAATGTCACAAAAGAAGACCCCAAAAATGGATTTCGGTCCGTTCCGTTTCCCTTGTAACCGAAAACAGGGTACTGATTGGAGGCGAGCTCTCGAGAGGGTGCAAGAGGTGGATGTTGAATTGACTCTGTACCCGGATGTACCCGGGCTGTCTGCAAAACCATGACCCTTCGCAAACGTTGAATGGGTTCCACTTCCCCTCTTCTCGAACCACAGCCGGGGAACCCCTCCCAAAACAAAAAAAACAAAAACTGGTCTCTATCCTTGTCGCCCACGGCCAAGAAAACCGACTTCCCAGCTCCTGGGTGATCTTATTCCGCACGATCCGCACCTCAGCAAAATGCTCTCATGTCCCGTCGCTGGTTTTCCACTCCCAAGAGGTCAGAGTGAGACTTCTCGACCGAGACCCAAAGACAAGGAAATGTGGAAAGAATGTTTGGATTTCGGTAAGAAAGAAGGACCCCCATTTTGGGATGTCGGTCCGTTCGGTTTCCCTTCTAAACAAAGAATGTCACAAAAGAAGACCCCAAAAATGGATTTCGGTCCGTTCCGTTTCCCTTGTAACCGAAAACAGGGTACTGATTGGAGGCGAGCTCTCGAGAGGGTGCAAGAGGTGGATGTTGAATTGACTCTGTACCCGGATGTACCCGGGCTGTCTGCAAAACCATGACCCTTCGCAAACGTTGAATGGATCACCTCATGTCAAGCGGTTTGCTATTTCTACCCAGGATGCCATCTGCAAGCCAACCAAATGGGTCATGTGTGTATATATATATATATATATGTATAGATGCCGCTTTCTTTGAGGGAGGGGTATCCCCTCTTTTCTGGCGTTCATGGTGTGAAAGCGAAGCCGAAAAGGAAAGCCCTGCCCTTTTGCTGATCCCCTTTATATAAAAAGGGACGCACCCATATGGCCATGGGTCAAAATCCCGTACCCCCAGTGAACATCCCAACTCCCACTAAAGTAGACTAAAGTGGGTGGTGCACCTACCCCAAAATGGTACCATTGGTTTTGACCCACAGCCATATGCCTCCCTGTATTCCTCTCTTTCCCCCTTCCTCGGCCGGGAGTCCGGCTGCATCTACTTCGCCCGCATCAGACAACACCCAGCGGATGTCGGCCTCTGTGACGCCTCGAATCGAAGCGCTCGAAACGAGCGGGATGAAACGATGCCAAGGCTGGAGCAGTTGTCCCAAATTCCTAGAGATGTAGGCACCAGACTAAACGTTTATAATCTGCGTTTACAATCTGAAAAGACATCAAGCCTGTGGTATACTCTTACTAGGCGTAATCTTCGAAGCATTACATCCCACATCTCTGTGGGTGGACCGCACTGATACTGCAAGCACCGGCTGCCGCGCGCATGCCTGCAGGCCTTGGGTAACCTCAGTCTTGCTATGAAGGCTTGAGCTATGAAGGGCTACTGATGGGCTGCTGCCACGTTCTCGGCTCGCAAATTGAATCTCAACTTTTGTTCCTGAGACCTGCAAGCCGCGCACTGGGCGGCTCAGGCGTGTTGCAGGTCTTCCCCCAAGCAAAAACACAAACAAAACAAAGAAGTGAGCAAAGTGGGGGGGCCTGTTGCTTTCCCTCTGAAGGTCGGGATAACTTCAAGAAAACACGCCAAAAATGGGGAGAAAGAAAGGCGCAAAAGCAAAACCGCTTGGGCTTGGAGAGCAGAGAACCCTGAGGTGCCTTCTCTGTGGTTCCCCTTCTGTGGGTCGAGAGTGAGGGGTAACGGGTAACATCAGCGGGCCTTTTGGGGTCATTCCACATGCGTAAAAGGGGCATGTACAAACATCCCTACAAATAATTGTTTAAACCCCGGGTGCCCACAAAAGACGCACCTTCGGCCCGCGCTGAGCATCCCCGCGATGGGGCAAGCCCCCCAGATGAACGCTGCGCTTCCTGACGCAAAAAAAGGGGTCCAAGACTCTTGCGCGGCCGGACCCCTCGAGTGGCCGGACCATCCCTGAGATGTTTGCGTGTAGCCCGACTTTCGAATGGATCTCAAAACTGACGAACCGATTCAATCGGAAAAAATGCTGAACGAACGACACTGAATAACCCATTGATTGAAGAACGCATTGAAAACAAACCAAAAAACCACCTGAACGAACGAACAACTCATTTGCGAACCCCCAAGTCCAAGCAGAGAACGCAAGAGAAAAGTTCCGGATCCCCAGCCGAATGCATGCCCTGTTTCCGTTGATCAGTGTCTTGCTATGAACTCTCAGGGCTCATCTGGATGAAAACCACCGAATGCAAAACATGTCATTATTTTATTTTGTGCTCCCCTTGAAGTTGAACGAAACCAAAGAAACACATGAAACAAAATAGATTTGGAACATTCAAAGTTTAAAAATAGTTTAAACTTAAACAAATGAAACACCGTGCTGAAATTGAACGAAACAAATAGATTAACTCGAACATTCAGCTCCAATGGATTAACTCAATGGATAAAGTGTGGTAATCTAGCACTTCGCTGTCACGTACCAGTTGGGTTGTATGAGACCCATGTCCACAGGCTAAAACTCTCTGTTCCTTCTTCTTGTCTTGCAGCGTTTGGCACGTCTGGCGCACTGGGTACGATTGACAATAGGTTACAATAAGTTGTCTCACAGCAAACACCAGAATCCAGAACAAGTCGATGCTTCCCTTCGACTCCATGCGGACATATCACGAGCGAGTGAGTCTCCCATGCCGCTAAAAGGACCGTCAGCACCAAATGCTTCGAGCGAGCCTCAAGTTTACGCCTCCGAGATTGGGATCTTGATACTTGGCATGGTCTAAGATCCCATGGATCCCATGTCCCATGAGGCCTGAGGCCGGCCTGCTGCCTTTTCTGACCACTTCCCGAAACAAGAACTGCCGCCCTTTGGGGAAGCTCCGATTTTTCACGGGACCAAGCTCGGTTGGTGTTGATTCAGGAGCGCCAAAAGGACACCAACCACACAAAAAACGTCGATTTGGGGTGACATTTTTTTGGGGGGCGCATCCTCAAAACTGTGCTTTCCTTCTGGTTTCCCGTCTAAAACCACCAAACACAGGGCTCGCAAAAAGACTCTCCCATGTGGAGAAACCCCCATCCCCGCGTCCCCCGCGGCCCGAAAACGTGCCGCTGTTCCGCGCTTCCCCGCGTTTTTGCGGGGCCTGTCGAACTTGGTGAGGACCGACGCCTCGCCCACCTGAGGGATCTGCTCTTTTAGGGGTGGCTAGCACATACAATTCCCGGGAACCACCGGCAGGGTGGGCCTTTTCCCCCCCCCCGGAAAAAAAAAAAAGGAGTGTGGTGCTCCGAAATGGCAATCGTTCAAAAACATACCGCCGAAAAGGGATGCCCCAACAAAAAGACACATCCAGATGTTGTTTCCTGGAAACTGGAGGTTGGGGCCATTTGGGGGACTCTCACCTCCACCAGTCGGAACCCATCCTAGGTCCCCAAGGCACTGAACCTATCCAACGCCAAAAATTGCCCTCGTTGCTTTGCTCATGTCGATTCAACCTGTGAACCCCGGGCAAAGGGACATTTGGGGAAGCTGGGAGTTGTCCCCGGGTCCCCTTCTTGACCAGTTCGTGTCAGGCATGGTTACGAGGTCAGGCCGCGCTCGCACAAGCCCATGCCACAACGCCCCCCTACCAAACTCATTTCTGGGTGGCCTGATCGCTTTCAGCAAGTGAAACACCTTGAGGTTCCATGGACTGGTTGGTTCCAAAGGATGGCTTCGGACGCTCACGTCACGCGCCGGGGATCCGGCCCCGTCGGCTCTCAGCGTGTGGTTGTTATCGACCTGCGGAGAGGCGCCATGCTCAAGGTGCCAGGAATAAAGAGCCGTCCCCTCTCGCTTGAGAGGGTCAGAGAACACACCGGTTGCAAGCCTTAGGACCTCTAAATGAAGCAGCTCAAACAAAAGATCAAGGCGCCACGGCTTTACTCTCAGGTTTAGGAAGGGCAGTATACCTCCAACAAATCCTCAGTAGAAGTCTCAGTTGCAACAGACCGTCAACGTGCTGCCCCAAAACAGCAGGTCTAGCCTCGAACTCGAACTGGGGAGAAGCCCCTGGTGGGTTCCCCAAAGACGCCAACCAAACCAACGCATTCGAAAAGGTCCTCCCCTTCCCCCCCCAAACCAAATTAAAAGATTTAAACAAAAAATACAATAACAATAACAATAACGATACCAATAACAACAAACTAAACAAACCACACAGAAAAGGAAGCAAAAGGCCAAATTTCGGAGGCCTGAAAGTTATTCAACACCTTCGCCACCAGGCCCACCTGGCGCGGGAATTGGAAGCCCTGGAGGCCCTTCTGATGCCACAAAAGCTTCATTCGCATGGTGTCCTTTTAGGGGGATGATTTAACCACCAGGTAAAACAGGGCCATCTATTTTTTCCACCAAAACAACCAAAAAGGACACCATGTTCATTAATCTTTTGGGGTCATGACTCAAAATAGGCCGATGATCTCAGTGTGCCATTTTCGGGACACTCGATTCTGCGCTTGCGAGCAAACTAATTTGTCGACCACCGACAAATGTGCTCTGTTGCTGCTGGACAAGGATGCTGCACACCAGGGGCAAAGACTTGATACATGCAGTCTTAGCTGCTTCGAATCAAGACTTGTTGACACCGGGATCCACATCAAGTTCGCCCGCAGCTCCATAAGACTCTGGTCGGGCGTCCCCCAAAATTGCTCCCGTGGCAAGCATTGTCACCCCATAGGAGTCTCACCCTCAAGTCTTTAAGGAGCCTCAACTATGTGTTGTGCATTGGGGACCTTTTGGGATTTATGACCAGACGCCACTTTTCAGCGGGTTCCCTGTTGAAACTTCTACACATCTGTTAAACCACAAGGGGAATGAACCAACACACACACGCCTCTTCTCTCCGGATAAAAAGCGCCGGCTGCACGTCAGGGGCAGAGTCCACTACCACGTAGGCGTTCTTGGAATCCGCGCCCTTCAAGTAGGCGCCTTTGATCCGTCCAGCCTGAGGAGCGAAGACTCGACGCGAAGACGCGCCATTTGCCGTTTGGGGCCTGGGGAGAGAAGATTTGACGAGGTCCTTCGGCCCATGAGATTTAGAGTCACAAGGGCTGTCCCCTTCACAAGTTGCATACTGGTAGGTTTTCGAAGCGGGGCCCAAAAAATGATAGCACCTGGAAAGAAGACAAGCACCCCACACCGGGCAACCCAACAATGATGCTTAAACAACAAACTGTACACATACACCAAACAATGTTTTGAGCCTGCTCACCAAAATGTTCAGCTTCCCAAACCCATGTGTTCTTAAACGTCTCTAGCTTAAAACCTGCTCGGAATCAAATCCACAAAGGGGGTAGTTCTTCCGGCCAATACTTTGTTTCCGGGGCCCCTTTGTTGCCTGCCCCCCCCCCCCCCCGAGAAAACAATAAGCTCTGGTGATATCCCCAACAGCATGCGGTGCTCTTTTTAGTCCCGTGGAACCCTCACGGAACCCTGGTGGAACCCTGTTGGTAGAACCCTCGTGGAACCTTACCTGAGGGCCGCCCCGGACCACCCCGGAGCCTATCTGGGCTGAGACCCCAAAGCTTTCAGCTGTTGGGGGGGGAAAAAAAAAACTAACTCAAAAGGAGCTCCAGCAATACTACATCAAATGGAAACTAAATTCCAAATCTCAAAAGGACGCCCCAGCAAAGTCCACCAATACTGAGTCAACTGGAAACTCAAATCAAAATCTCACCAGGAAGCTCCAGCAATATTGAATCACATGGAAACTCAAGTCCAAATCTCAAAGGAAGCTCTAGCCACACTAAATCTAATGGACACTCAAGTTTACTGATACTAACTCAAATGGAAACTCGATTGAACTGGATCTCAAGATATTATTCTGGATGCAACCTTTGTTGACCCGGGGGGGACCCCCCTTACTAATCCCCAGTGGACATGATTGGTAGAGAAATCTGGGGATCACCTTGTTGGGTTCCATCCGACTTTGCGAATGCACAATCATCTTGCATCTGTCTTTCTTTTGAGGTTGGACCCCCAAAATGGCGCGAGGGTTTCCCTTTGGGCTCCCAAAACAAAACACCAAACAAGGGGACCCTCAAAAAAGACACACTCTGCCAGGCACTTGAGAGTCATACATACACCAGAAATCCCCCGGCCCCCGGCCCCCGGCCCTGCGCATCTTGTCCGATGTACTCCAGCGGCTTTCCAGGGGTAGCGAGCGAAACCAAATGGGCCTAGGGGCACAAGGACCATCTGCGTGTCTTGTTTTGAGGGTGCCCCTTTTCTGTGGCTTTAAAGCAATTCGTTTGTGATTAGAGAACTGTTTTTGTGTTTTTTTTTTTTGGGGGGGGGGGAGGGGGAGGGGGTCCGCTGACGAAAAGACGCGCCGAATTGCACTTCAGAACTGGTACAAACGACTTGTAGCCTGTAGAACTCGTACATACGCCCTGTAGCATAAGTAGGAGCCATGCATATCGTTGATCAACATGTAAGCGGTCAAGACCGAAGAAAGCCATAGGCCATAGTGTTCAATCTTGATAAAGTCTGCAACCTATTTGAATTGTCTCTCACATTCACACAAAAAACATGGCGCCGAATGGAGAGAGAGAGAGAGAGAGAGAGAGAGAGAGAAAGAGAGAGAGAGAGAGAGAAAGACAGAGAGAGAGAGAGAGAAAGAGAGAGAGAGAGAGAGAGAGAGAGAGAGAGAGAGAGAGAGAGAGAGAGAGAGAGAGGCGAGAGGCGAGAGGCGAGAGGCGAGAGGCGAGAGGCGAGAGGCGAGAGGCGAGAGGCGAGAGGCGAGAGGCGAGAGGCGAGAGGCGTGAGGCGAGAGGCGAGAGTCACAGCTTTTGCAACATTGCGTCTCATATGCGCATGCGATGCTGAGGTATACCAAGACTAGGCGAGGCTTCTTGAGGGGAGGAGAGGGGAGGATGAGGGGAGGAGGAGGGGAGATGATGAGAGGGAGGATGGAGGGGAGGTCTGGAGGGGAGGAGAGGGGAGGAGAGGGGAGGAGAGGGGAGGAGAGGGGAGGAGAGGGGAGGAGAGGGGAGGAGAGGGGAGGAGAGGGGAGGAGAGGGGAGGAGAGGGGAGGAGAGGGGAGGAGAGGGGAGGAGAGGGGAGGAAGGGAGCAATCTGGATCAGATTTCCGCGTGTTTACCCAGAGCATGCCCACAGCCGGCCCCCAAGATTCATCTGCCAATACCACGTGTCATCCTTCTCTCTCTCTCTCGCTTCAAAGTCCCAACCCCTCTCTCGCAACTATCCTTGACCACAGCTGTCCTTTTTGGAGAACCAAAACGAGATTGAACCAAACCGGGAATCGCCGCACCTGTTCTTGTCGCCCAAGTATCCTTGACACTGGGCCCTCCAAATCTTCGGCGCCGGAGAACAAATCGAGGGCGTCCCATGTACCTTCTACAAGAACCAGGGCTTTGAATCGATTATCCAAACCACCCATCCGATCCCACCCAATCCAAACCAAGTGGGAGGCTGACCTCATGTTTGGCACCGAAAAGAAACATGAAAAGAACAAAAAACACAAACAAAAAACAAAACAAAAAACAAAAACAACGAAAAGAACAAAAAAAAACATAGGGCGATCTTCTCCTCCGGGGAAAAAAAGGGAGAACATCAAAGTGGCTGGATCCCAACTCGGATCTCTCTGAAGCCCCGGGCTTCAAGGAGCCCTCGTAAGCGGTTCCTGCATCCCGCCCTCACGCGAGGGTCCCAAAGGGGGGGGGCCGTTTCTCTTGGGGGGGGGGCCGTCATTTGTCTGGGCCCCCTAAAAAAACGAGAGGTGTGTATGAAGTGAAACCAAAAGGAACATCGTACTTTGTGTAAGCCCCCTTTAAAAAACAAAACAAAACAAAACATGTTATCAACCTATTGGATATGGGTGACAGACTTGAAACAACAATATGAGAAGCTGCGGTGGGTACTGTTAAGTCTTATCGTTGATGTGCATCTTATTCACCCAGACAGGGCTCGTGCATGTGAGCGGTCAAAATGTGCTGCCCCCCCCCACCCGCCAATGCAAAACAAAATCGAGTCCTGCTGGCATTTGCCGTGAAATCAGGAAGCCATTTCCTATGGCTTCAACCATGTCCTTCATAAAAAGTGCCTGCAGGCACTTAGTTACTGCGCAAACCAACAAAGATAAGGCCAAAATCGGAGCTTCCTTTTCAGCCGCTCCCTGCCTTGACATCCAAGGAGCCCACTTGAAAGTAGGACTGCAACAAGCACATGGGGTTTGTCTTTTTCGCGGTTGGACCCCCCCCCCCTTTTTTTTTTTTAAATCGCGGTTTGCCTTGTGGCTTCACCAACCGGAACAGGGCACCAACAAGACGCACCAGCATGATGCGATCGTCTCTCGCAAGAGCACGTGGGAACCACCCTCGTCTCTTTTCCAGCGGCATTTGGCGAAGGATTAGTCTGCACGGCCCGGGATCTCACACTTCCAATGGAACATTTTCGAGCTTCGGGAAGGCACGAATGGCACACTCCGTCCCAAAGCTTGAACCAAATGCAAACATCCAGCGGCCATGCACTACGGGATCGGTCCAGCTGTTTTTCTGGAACTTGACGGAATCGTTGAATTTACAGGGCAAGCCGAGCTTCTTTCTGAATGTATGGCTCACCCCGAAAATTCCGGGGCTACTTTGCGGTTCCAAGCATTCCTGGAACTACTTGCTCGAAGGGCATCTCCAGAAAAGTTGGAATCGAAGCAACAGATCTGATGCCACTGGCCCCAGATCCGGGCCACAAGCAAAGCCAGGTGCTAAAACGGTCGACCCAAACCAACGTAAACCACCAACAAGGCCTTCTTCCTGCGCCCCGTTTTTTTTTATTACGCATTGTGGGGTCACTCCGGGCCACTGAACATGCCCTTTGGCACTACTGGCGGTTCCATCGGTTTGTGGAACGCCACATGTCCCGTGCAGTTTTCCGGGGACCGCACTTCCCCATCCGCCCGGTGAAGCCGCACGCCGAAGCCGCCGCCAAACCCGGCGGCGCTTTCGCTTTCGCCTTCCGCTTCGGCGCCGGGACCGCCTCCGGAACGCCAAGGTCAGGGGCAAAGGCTTCAAAGAGATCGCCGTCGAGCGAAGGAACCCTTCAAAGGTGTGCAAGTCCATGATGTCTGGTGTGCAAATCCCTCACAGATCCGTTCCACAAGAGGTAAATAGCTTCAATCTGTTTGCAGCTGGTTGCATTTCTCTTGGCAACCCAAGCTGCGCTGGCTCCCAGTCACATGTCCTCCCCGGCCCCAAAAGGCCTGCTGCACCTCTTTCACGTCTTGCGCGGTGGCCTGCGCCTCGAATTCCTGCAGACTGGCAGCAAATGCACATCCCTTCAGGGGGAAATGGATGGCCCTGGTAGATGATTAAACCACCAGGTAAACCAGGGCCATCTATTTTTCTAGCAACCAAAAAGGACCATTTTTCTAAACCAGGGCCTAGTAAACCAGGGCCATTTTTCTATTTTTCTATGCATGGCGTCTTGTCATCTTCGACTTTGGGTTCCTGGAGTGCACCAAATCTATCGCCAATGGCGGGATTCCTTTTATAAACGTCAGTCACGTGTCCTCAAGGAAGTCCAAACTGCATGCAGGAAGCTTCCGTTTGGCTGATGCGTTGTGTCTATATGATATATATATATAGCGTCATTTGCGTATGTTCTGGATGCAAGATTCACAATTGCCCAGGTAAGCTTTCTCCAAAATCTTGACTGCAAACAGAAGGACAGAGACCACTTCCATTACAACAATAAGAGAAAACAAGCGTTCCAATTCCAAGCAAGATGCAGACATGCCAGACCCCGCAAGTTACAGAAGCGGGACCAACAATGGACATGCGAGTATCACTGGAACGAAAAGGAAAAACATCTTTCCACCATTCAAGAATCACAGTGGCATCCTGGCTCCGGAGACAAACGAAGGATGTTCAACCAACTTGCCCCCTGGAAATATGACTGAATCTAAACTTCTCGATACGGTATTCAGATCCAAGATGCAGGACTTCTGGAGGGAGATCTTCTATCTGAATGTCTCCCTCTGAAATCCAAAATACCGGTAGAAAAGACCCAAGATCTCAGGGAAACAAGAGAACTAAGACCCCATGCCAAAACTTGCGCCCCCCCATGTGTTCAGCGATTTGTTTTCCGCCTGGCCCCCTCCCGCCCCTCCACCCGTCCCATCTCCACCTGTCCACCTGGGTATGGGTCAAAACTAAACCACCAGAATCGGCACCGCAGGTTTTGGTCCATGTTTCCCTAGGGCAACCCGTTTTGGGCTTACCCGATTTTTTACCCACGAGTCACCCGTCCTCCGGTGCGACGGCCCAGGAGGAGACTCGGCACTTGATGGCCTCGTAGTCGCGCTCCTCCACCGTGTCGTTGCCGAAGCCCACGCCTCAAGCTGGCGAGCGAGGGCAGGGGAGGGCAGTTGGGTGGACAGGTGGGTCAAAAATTGGGTAAGCCCAAAATGGGTTGCCCTGGTGAATGGAAACATGGACGAAAACCTGCGGTCCCCTGGTGGTTTATTGTTTTTTCAAAGGGAAACCACAGTTCGGGGGCTCAGCCAAGCCAGTTCTGGACACTGGGCTTGTCCCTTTGTTGTGTGGCAGAGACACGACCACTTAGTGAGGTCGGCCCAACAATTGCGGCAACCAGAGACTGTGCCCAAACCCTCTTTTCAGCAATGAAATCGGAAGGATCGATGTTTTCGACACGGATTCGTGTGTAAGCAATGGAAGCTGCGCAAAGGATTGGTCGGTCAAACCCTAGTGCCGTGTTCTCCTTGCATCCACCTGTTGGGTTCCGCCAGTCGAGGACTAGACTCATGACAGGGTTTCAACTCTGGACACAAACGCAAAAACACACACACACACACACACACACACACACACACACACACACACACACACACACGCACGCACGCACGCACGCACGCACGCACACGCACGCACGCACGCACGCACGCACGGGCACGGGCACGGACACGGACACGGACACGGACACGGACACGGACACGGACACGGGGACACGGGGACACGGGGACACGGGGACACGGGGACACGGGGACACGGGGACACGGGGACACGGGGACACGGGGACACGGGGACACGGGGACACGGGGACACCGGGACGGGAGCGGGGTCGGGGACACGGGGAACTCACGGACACGGACACAGACACCTACACACCACACGGGACTCTATGGTCATTAAAGAGACACACGGACACCACGGACACACGGACGACACACGGACACACGGACACACGGAAACACGGACACACGGACACACGGACACACGGACACACGGAAACACGGACACACGGACACACGGACACACGGACACACGGACACACGGACACACGGACACACGGACACACGGACACACGGACACACGGACACCCGGACACACGGACACACGGACACACGGACACACGGACACACGGACACACGGACACACGGACACACGCACACACGGACACACGGACACACGGACACACGGACACACGGACACACGGACACACGGACACACGGACACACGGACACACGGACACACGGACACACGGACACGGGGACACGGGGACACGGGGACACGGGGACACGGGGACACGGGGACACGGGGACACGGGGACACGGGGACACGGGGACACGGGGACACGGGGACACGGGGACACGGGGACACGGGGACACGGTGACACGGGGACACGGGGACACGGGGACAGACACAGACACAGACACAGACACAGACACAGACACAGACACTGACACAGACACACACACACACAGACACACACACACAGACACAGACACAGACACACACACACACACAGACACACAGACACAAACACAGACACAGACACAGACGCAGACACAGACACAGACGCAGACACAGACACAGACACAGACACAGACACAGACACAGACACAGACACAGACACAGACACAGACACAGACACAGACACAGACACAGACACAGACACAGACACAAACGCAGACACAGACACAGACACAGACCCAAACGCAGACGCAGACGCAGACACAGACACAGCACAGACACAGACACAGACACAGACACAGACACAGACACAGACACAGACACAGACACAGACACAGACACAGACACAGACACAGACACAGACACAGACACAGACACAGACACAGACACAGACACAGACACAGACACAGACACAGACACAGTCACAGACACAGACACAGACACAGTCACAGACACAGACACAGACACAGACACAGACACAGACACAGACACAGACACAGACACAGACACAGACACAGACACAGACACAGACACAGACACAGACACAGACACAGACACAGACACAGACACAGACACACACAAAGAAACAGAAACAGACACACCGCATCGCACACGCACGCCTCGCACACGCACGCATCGGCACCACGCACACACACACAGCCACACACAGCACACACAGACACACACTGACACACACAGACACACACACAGACACAACAAAGACACAACAAGACACCACACACAGTCACACACACAGACACACACAGACACACACAGACACACACCAGCACACACACACACACACAAACACACACACACACACCCACCCACCCACCCACCCACCCACCCACCCACCCACCCACCCACCCACCCACCCACCCACCCACCCACCCGCGCACGCGCACGCGCACGCGCACGCGCACGCGCACGCGCACGCGCACGCACGCACACACACACACACACACACACAGCCTCGAGGCGGCTATTGACAAGACAGAAAAAACATCTCACATGAAATCCGCTACCTGGAGACACCCTAAGTTTGAGGCAGACCTGCATTATGACCCTTCTCGTTTGACACTTGGCACCACAAACACGGAGCAATTAAGTCGAGTTGCCGACGCATAGCTTCACAAACCCGAAGCCGTTTGGGCTTGACTTTTTTTCATGGCGAACCCCCAAACAAAAACGGAAGAAGGGTGCCAGCAGCACTTGCGAACCCTTTAAAAACAAACTGGCGCGAACCCAATGCAGGCAGAGTCACCATGCAAAGTCAAGCACAACTTCTGTGCATCCACATCCACCTGGCAGACGGCTGCACAAAGTTGCTTGGCTTTTGACTCGTGACAGTGAGGTCACAAGGATTTGGAGAGAACCAAGTTGCTGTTTTGCAGGGGCCAAGCTTATTTACACATAGCTCAATCAACAGGTGCTAAAGTGTAGCTGCTACGCACACTATGGCCTCTGTACGTAGAAGCCCTCGTTGGGTGCCTTGCTCCGTTCACACTATGTGAAGCTCGGCTGCACATAGCTGCTCCAAGCTACTCGAAGGGGCCGGTTCTTTCGTCGTTGGGCCAGGGAGGCAGGCAGGGAGGCAGGCAGGCAGCCGACGCCGCCACACAGACAGACAGACAGACAGACAGACAGACAGACAGACAGACAGACAGACAGACAAACAGACAGACAAACAGACAAACAAACAAACAAACAAACAAACAAACAAACAAACAAACAAACACAGAAACACAAACACACGCACACGCACACATCAGCAACGTGGTAAGCTGTTTCATGAAAACAATCACATCCCACTTGTTCATTTCCGATCGCATGGAAAAACCATCTTGTTCTTTAAAGGCTTCTTTGTGGCGCATATCGTTTTCCCAGGTTGCAAAACTCGAGACATCTTGAGGCTTCACATGCAGCAGAATCAGGCGCGTCTGTTCGCTCAACTGCATGCATCCAACTTGATTTGTTTCATTCGGATCACACCAACTCAAAGCTTTTCAAAGCCCACAGTTGGCTTGTTTCCGAGGTTGCTCAGGTGCTTGTTTTTGCAGCGTTGTGCAGTTTCTTCCCCTGCCATCGGTCGGTGGCCAATGTTCTTCCAGCTGGACTTCATGGCAAAAAGCTATGAACATCCATAACATCCTGAAGAATCCCCCACATTCCTTTATAAAAAAAAGAAAGCCATCATGAGCAATGGCATACAGGCGCCTCGAACCCCCCCCCAAAAAAAAATCGGTGAGCCTGCATTGGCACGAAACTGAACCCTCTCGCCTTCCGCACGCGGAGGTTGGCCAAGGAGCCCCCCTGTTTCAGGAGCTTCCTGCGACACTTGCTGGCTAACAAACAAGCAAACGATATGGGTGTGGCTCTAAATTAAAGAGCTACGGTTACACAGGTGTTGGTCTTTGTTTCCATTTACCTAGGGGCGATTTTGGGCACATATTCTTGAGCCATACCTGGCGATGGGTTGGT
>CAUJNA010003335.1:614553-629553 GCA_963377175.1 Effrenium voratum
GGATTTCAACCACTAAACCACAAGAAGCCAAAATGTAAAAAAAGCTGTCCCAACAACCACCAGTGGGACCCGGGAAACGGGGTAAGACCACTCTGTTGGTCGATAAATCCGCTATAGATCCTGCAAGCGTATACGGCTGACAACCCAAATAGCCACTGTGGGAATTTTAACGGAAGGGCTTCCCGCGCAACTGTGCAACTGGGCAGGGAGATCTTAAGTCGTTGAACAAAGGCTCGACTACAACATGACTTTCACAGCCGCCATCTCATGTTGATTCACCCTTGCAAAGGACTCTCAAATCCAAGCATCAGCAAGGCTCTGACAGGAGTTCAGTGTGGGGGCTGTGTTCCTTTGAAAGCCGCTCTTTGGTGTATAGGTCCTCCAGATTTGAGAGGCTAGAATAAGGGTACCCATTTTCTGTGGTCTATTTTGGTAGGGGAACCCTCCCAACCAAAAACGGGGTGAGAAAGGGCACCTAGCTCATGTCACTTGACTGTGGGCCATGTCAAGTTTCAGAAACAGCGGGCCGCAGCTTGGCCACTCAGGCGCTCAACGCATGAAATTCTGGGCCCAGCCATGCGCTGAGAAGCACTGAACAGGAGGCTACCCTCTTACAGATTGACACGGAACCCGACAAACCCACCACTTGTAGAGGCAGCTCCTGTTTGGAATCGGACCCCCCCCCCCTCCGTTTGGGTTCCTGCCGTCAATTTGATTCCGCCGTATAAACGAGCCCCCAATTATGCCTGTCAAACCTGACATATGATGATTTGCAGGCTTTGACAGCATCTGGTTTTCAGTTTCAGTTTATTTTGGATGATGCGTGTCTTTGCCGAGCAGTATGCATCAACATAAGCCGGAAACCAGCTGCACTATGGTGAAAAGTGGACACATCATGTGGTACTTGCCAGCCACCCCGTCCAAAAGTCGTATCTAATTCTCAATTAAAATGCAGTCCCTCCATTCAAAAGGTTGACGATGGAAGGGCAACAAATTAAACTTCAGCAGTTTAGTGGGGGGGTTCAACCGCAAAACCACAATAAGAAAAAATGCATCATGTTTCCCAACAACATCCATGCTTCGGCCAAGCTGGCCGGAACAAATCCAAGGCATGAGGGAGTCAGTACTTCAAGCAATTGGCACATTGGACATGCCCCCGCCTGATCCGATGACCTTGATGATCTGTCCCTCATAGTATGCTGCTGGTGTGAGCTCGCTCCTTGGCTTGTCTGCTGGATGGACCTTCCAGCTTCTTCGAATAATTCAACTATCAAACTTGACTGGTGCCTTGAGTCAATCACTTTGGAGTTGCTTCAAAATGGTGACACCGAGAGAGGGTGCTCGGTTCTGAGACGTTGGTCCTGCCCCCAATTATCGTCTGACACGAGTTGTGCCGGGAGTGGACATAGCTCCCCTAGTGCTGTCCAAATGTCGTCCAAATGGTGTTCTCGGGTGAAAGGAAAGAATCGCATTGGCAGACCTGTTCGGTCTCTTGGTTGTTGTGAAGGAGGGACGACAACCAAACACTTTGCCTCAAGTTGCCCTCAAGTAGCCCACAAGTAGCCCTCAAGTAGCCCTCAAGTAGCCCTCAAGTAGCCCTCAAGTAGCCCACCCTCAAGTTGCAAACATGTCGCACAAAGTCTCGTCAGCTGAGGACACCCTACGCGACCGCTCACTGCCAAGCTGCAATTGCATCCGCTCCTTCTTCTGCGCCCTTGGGGCAGGTTCTTCCTGACGCGCAGCAACCGCCGCCAAACCGGGTGTCGCCCTTTTTTCCATGGCGCAGAAATCATTGGGGCTGGGGGGGGAGGGAGGGGAGGGGAGGGAGCCCTAAATAAGACCTTATTAAGGGCTTAATAGGCTCATTTAGGGCTCCCTCCCCCTCCCCTCCCCCCCAAGCCCCCATGAAGAAAAGCATGATGTCTTCTGGTGAGTCTGCGTTTCTTCTGTTCTAGTTCCTGTCATGGAGGCGGATGGCCACCTCCTAGCAATACTACTGCAAGATCCTACAAGCCTTGTTTCATTGAAACACCTCTGAGTGATCACTAGAAGGGTCCCGTGTTCAAAGTGACCCTGAGCTTCTCTTGGAGGCTTTTCGTCCTGTGAATCTGGCAGATTGATGGAAAAGGAAAGCAGCCATTTTAATTAGCACCTCCAGCAATGCCCTCTCTCAGAGCCCTTCCTGCTCCAGCATCGCCCGCACGCGAGGGTGCGCCAGGACGGTATCGGAATTCGGACGCGTGCCCAACAGCTTCTGGAGCCTTGGACTGACTCGCTGAACACCCGCATGGGCCCGCTGATTTCAAAAATGCTGGTCGGCTTCAAATTTGCCCGCGCTGTTCACCTTCATCATTCAAATGACTTCAAGCTGTGGCTCAACAGGGTGGTACCAAAATGGCACCTTGGCAAATGGAACCAAAGACTAGAACCCGTGTAGCACCCGCTCTTTAATTTTCAGCCGCGCCCAAATGAACAAAACAGAGTACATGGTCCAGGGAGATGGCCTGCGTGCTGATGCATTTCCTGATTCAGCAGAACCACCGGAAAACTTGACAAATCAAGAGGCCACTGAAGGGCAACTTCCGCTCACCGAACCTGGATGCTTGCAACCTGTTGACCGCGAGCATTGAGTCAGGTGAGGGTCTCAAGTGCGCTGGCTGTGCGAGTCTGGAGAAGAGACTACCCCATGTTTAAAGGTGCTCGAATGCCACTGACAGATTGCGGTAGCTTGTCCGGGCCACTGGGCACAACATCTGAGATCTTTCAGATGTGCGCGCTGCCCATAACCCATTGACAACCATCACGAATATGATCGGGGTACCTTCCCTATCCTTTCCAGGAATCCTTCTTTCTAGAAAACCTCCGGAAACCCGGGGAAAACCGATCCGGCTTTTGGAAAGAACGATGCTTGAAAAGAATGGAAAAGGAATCGACCCCAAGATCTCCGAGTTGCGGCCTCTGATATCGTTGTGCGCTACCCACAGATGGGACTCATGGCCCTGCGGCCATGGAATGAAAAGCATTCGAGGTCCATGTCCCATACCGCGCCCAAATCCAAACGAAACCGCTACCGGTTTTTTTCCCAATGCCGTCTCACTGGGTGGCTTGGGAGGTGCTTGGGTGCTTGGGTGCTGCAACTCTGCAAGAAGTTTACCCCATTTTTGGTGGGTCCAATGGACAAGTCCCGCCTGTTTCCTAAAAAGTTCAAAGTCAAAGATCCAACATAGCCATAAAAAAGGTACTGATATTTTCTTTCGTGGAAGTCTTGTCATTGCTATTGCGGCTGGTGGTATTGCTGTCCTTCACTGCTGGGCAACTCCCTTTTGTAGTCATGAAGGTCATAAGCCGAGCCGAAAATGCCAAGTTTTGGGAGAAACTGATCCCATGAGTCAGTCCAATGCATCCCACCAAAGGCCTTGCGAAGAGTGTGGGGGGCTTCACTCAAACTCCAAAAAAACTTGTTTTCAATCAAAAAGTGTTAAAGTCTAAAGATTCAACCCAAGAGCAGTCAAGAAAAGGACCTCCAAGTCGTCCGAGCCACGACTCACTTGGTCCACCCCGGAGCCCAAGAAGGCGACTGTCCGAAGCGCTGGCCACAGGGCCGGGCGTCTCTTCATCCGACTCCTAAACTTGATGGGTTTGGGGAGCAAAAACTTGTCAGACTTGAGCGGTTCAGTGCGTGGGGTTCAACCACTAGACCACAAGACGCAAAGATGTGTCCAAGGTTTCCCAAACCATGTAAGCGACAGCACTTGTTGGAATGGAACCTGACCGCTTCCTGAAAGACAGGGATGAACAGGGCAGTGGGAAATGGAATCCACTGCTGTGACAATGTAAAGGGGGAGATTCCCTTGTATCACAGAAGTGGGGATAAACCCCTGGATCCCACAACCTGGGGAAGAACACTTGAGGGTCATAGTCACAAGGAGATGGGCCTCTGGAAGGCGTTTTGTGACCCTGCGGCACGTTGTTTGAATAACGCCCACTTGCACAACCGGACGCTCCTGAAAAGGCAAATGTATCCTCTAATAACAACCTTCTGGTGAGTTAGCCTAAAGGAGGGCCACCCCACAGAGTTACTCAAGAAGGGTTTATGGGCTCCGTGAGTCACGTCAGTACCCTCGATTTACTGAACATTGCAGATGGGGAGTGATAGTTGTCCTGTGGGGGAGGGGCCGGGGAGGGGGGGGACTCCGAAGTTTGAAGAAAAGATACGATGTCTATCAAAGGATCCAATGTCATATCCATCGTCAGAATATGATGTATATCTATGTCTATGCATGGATGTGTATAATATATATATATATATGCCATAGGAATGTGTACGTAATTCGAAAGAACCATGTCCTGCACAGGGTTGCTCTATCCTTATCTTTGTACTTGCAGGAACAATGTGCCAGCAAGCTGTTTCGTGCAATCATTGCAGAGCCAAAGCTGGACTCGATTACCCCGAAAAGGCAACCCTATGTTCCCACTCCGAGACATACCCACATCATACCTGGCGATGCTTTCTGCTTTCTGCTCGGTCAGCCCCCCCCCCCCCCCACACGCTTTGAAGAGTGGGGGACTTTGGATCAACTTGTGAAGGGATGCGATTGCAAACGTAGCATACCAGCCATGCTTCGGTCGAACCTCTTGTTGGCACGGGCACGCTGAGCGTTCTGACCGGAAACTAGGCAATGCCTTGCAGAGTTTCCAGTTCAAAACAAAGCTCCCATGGGCTAAACACCCTCGTGCAGGGCGGGTCCGGTAAGAATGGGTTCAATTCGCACTGCTTCCCTCCGCGTGCATGTTCAAACCACTCAAGTAGTTGATCATGGTTGCAACAAGGGGAGCACTACAATTCTCCTATTTGGGTGTGTCTTTTCTTGAGGGCTCCTTCGTTTTGGGTATTGAAGGGACACCAAAAGAAAACCCACCCATCCTTTTTCTGCGGGGCTGGGGTCCCCGAAGCAAAAGAGGCACAAAGGTCGCCATCGTTCACGTCAGTTGGCTCGAACGAACCGAACCAGCGAATCGTCAGCACCCATTTGGGCATGGGTCAAAACGAATCCATCAGGGCAACGCAGGTTAAATCGTCTAGATTTCCACCGATCGGGCTTTCCATTCTGGGGTTACCAACTATTTTTGACCGGCCCACACCCAACTGAGCTCCTCCGCCAAAACCGGCGCCATCTTGACCTTCAACTGAGCGCTGGAGATCCATGGCGGTGGGGCGGTCTTGGACCAGTGCTCGTGATTGGCCCTCGCTCGCCTCACCCGAAAAACGGGCGGGGCCCAATGGGAATGACGCGGCATTCCAACGCGAGGTATTTTGAACACAAAACTTGGGCGACGGTAGGAGCAAAAAATCAAACTTTAGCAGTTGGGGGATTTCAACCACTAAACCACAATAAGCAAAAATGTAAAATGTTTCCCAACAACAACCATGGAAAGAGGCAAAGGAGGAGCCTTTGCAAATGTTCAGATCCAGTTGGGAGATAGCTCCACCATGCGTGTGACGCAAAGAAGCTATGGATTGCCAGAATTCGCCATAGTCTTGGCTAGGATCATGGGAAAACAAAAGGCAATGTTCTCTACAAGCCAAAAGTCCCTAAGCGATCCTTAACGGACGGAGGGCCTCTGAAAAGTGATGCCCAACAATAGCCCGAAGGACAACCCGTTGCTTCCAGAAAGACAAATGGAGAAGCTGTGCCTCAGGTGGCTCACCCAAACAAGCTTCTCGCAGACTTTCGGAACCTTGTCCTCCACAAGTACCCGCCCTTGCAGCAGGTGGGTGTTTTTTTGAGGATACCCTTTTTGGTTCAACAAACGCCAACAGGACACCCACAAATGGGAGACAAACCCAAGTGTGAAAGCTGTCCTTGGGCTAAACGTGGGACATTTCCCCTTGATGTGCTGCTAAGAAGTTGTGACCCGGAAGCCCCCGCAGTTTCAAGGCCACACTACCCGAGTTTCAAGAAACCAAGCATAGACCATACCAATGGGGTTTCCTGGTTCCCTCACAGTCACTTGAACGTTTCATGGAATCGGCCATACCGATCAACGACTGACACATGTGCGAAATGTGTTCGCTGGGGGTATACGTTGAACACATCGTGAGGCTTAGGGATTGGCCCCGCTTCTTACATATACATACATTATACAAATTTATGATTATATATACAGATATATATATATATATATGCATATTTTCCTTTTGCGTGCATTGGCCTCATGCAGACTGCATCCCACAAAGTTGCCGCCCGGGGCGCAAGAATGGCAAGATCGAGTCCGAGAGCGACTTCTCCGAGACCACCCGGGTGATGCGCCGCGGCGCCTTCCTCAGCGGATGGGAAAATCGGGGCCGGGGGAGGGAAAGGCAGATCTGGGCCCCCCCCTTTGATTGATTGGTTTCAAAGGGACACCAAGAGGAAAGCCACATTTTTTGGAGTTTTCCCTGAAAAAGACACGCGCATCTCTTGTTGAGTCTGTGAAATTTCACGATTCTGTTGGGTTTCTTCTTCCCATCACGACGGTAAGGGTATCTGGTTAGATGTTGGTTGTCCAGTAGGTTCCCCACTCGGGGAAATCATACAAATGCAAACTGGCTCCGTCGTATCCACGCATTGGAAAAGAGAGGGCCGTCCTGCTTTGGCATACGGGCATGACTTTGAATTGGGGAGCCTCTGGTTCACACCATTTGGGTGGTTCTCATGCCTTCCGATGAATTCACAGCCATGCGTGACCAACCTACAAAACGTGGGTGCCTGCAAGCTTTCTTGAGGGCACGCAAGGTGGTCGAGTCGAGGGGCGCTGGCTCCACCTCCAGTGCGACGGACATTGGCTCGGACGCCGGGGGGGTGGAGTCTTCGCGCTTCATGGCCGACTCAGCAAGTCTCGAACACAAAGCTGCATCATGGATACTCTGCGTCTTTTGGGTGTGGCACCTTCTTGGGGGTTCGTTGAAAGGAAAATCCAAGGAAGCAAGCTGCTGGAGAAAAACCCAAACGCAAAACACTCGGTCAATCGGAGACAAAGCATGGCTAACACACGTGTATCCTAATCTCACTTCCTAAGTGGGCAAAATAAGCCCATGTGGGCGGCCAGTTTCTGGCCCGTTGCCCGATTCAAACAAAACTGACGCAGGATCCCTTGCACATCCTGATGTGTGCACGTGTGCCCGTGGAATCACTCGGGACATGCGACGCAAATCAATGAAGCCGCAGGTAATCTCTTAGCGACACACAACATCAACTTGCAAGGGTAGCCTGGATCCGTCGCGGAGTCGTCCTACATCACGTGACCACGTTGCTATAACTGTCAAAATTGACCCTTCCTTCACTCCCCTGTTGGTTCATGAAATAACAAAGACCTGCACAAAGCCCCAACTGGTTTTGAACCATAATTCTCTACAGGCTGCTAGGTGTGGCAAGATGTTGCTTGAGCAATGCCGCGATGGAACTTCGCCAGTCACAGCTGGCGTACAGCCTGGAAACCGCCCGCACGGTGAGCCCAGCCTAGCGCATCCCGCATGGCTCGGCGCAGGCGTTTCCTCAGATTCGCTCTCCGGCCCCCAACCTCTAGCGACAAAAGCTGGTTGGACCAGACCAAGCAAACACTCGTTCTTTTAGCTTGTTTGATCCTGGTCCTCTCGCTTCGGCCCGCACGAGGCCGCGAAGCAGTCAGATCCCCAACCCCTCCCCGCCCCAAACCGTGAACCAAACGTTTTCGGCGGGTCAGCCCGGCCCACCAGCTGCCCACCCCATCCACGCCGACAACCGTTGGCACAGCCAGCTCAGCAGGCATCAGCCTGAAAACCCCTAAGCCCCAGACTCAACCCAGCCTCCCTCCAACTCAAAGACTCTGCCGCCAGCCCAGGGCTTAGCCTCTCCCGCTAGTTCCAGATCACTTTCCGCTGAAGCCCACCCAGGTTTTGCATTTGCTCAAGCCCGCATTGCTCTTATGGTTCTTTTGAGCCTTACCGAGATGGGCAGTGCGGAGCGCTTTTAATGATTTCAAGCGAGATCCTGGGCCCCTCGAGACCCTCTAGCAGGTGGGTAGAGTTGTATATACACATCTTAATGTACTCTATGGAGTCTGCCAAAAAAGCCATGGGTCAAGAATCACAGGCCGCGAACTGCTGGGTGATGGTAACAGGATAGCCATCAGCAAACGATTTCTGGTAGCCCCTTGGCTCCCTCTCAAAAGCCGAACTTGGATACCCCCAGCTCCTTAGCTCCTTTCCAACCACCAGCTAGATACAATCAGAAGATACCAAAGACCGCCGTCAAACCTGCGCTTTCTTTGCAAGTTCGAGTTTTGCGGGCAAAGCTGGCGATGAGATTTCACACACGACAAACTCTGAAACATTAGAGGACCCCGAAAGGCCACGAAAACATGTGAGGTGTGGCAACAAACGCCTCGCTGAAAGGCAAAGCAAACACCTTCACCTCTCGACTTGTCTCATTGATGGCTTGCCTGCTGACTGGCTTGCGCTTTTTTTACCACTCCCGCCCAGTTCCCAGTCAATGAGCGGAAGCATGCGCGGCAGAAATGTACGTTGTTACGTCGCATGCCTACGTGATCGCTCCGAGATCTTGTGCACTGTAAGCTCTGCCTACAGTCTTGAGATCGATTCATGCGATTATCGTGGCCAGAAATGTAATTGCCAAGGTCGTTGGCCTACGAGCAACCCAAACTGTGGGTTTGGAAGGAGTATTTACTTACCACCACTGGAAGGCGGGAACAACATGTGGGTGTGTCAGTTGCTGTCAAAAGCAGTTTGGTCAAATTGTGGCGGAAAGTGCTGAAAATCATCTGGGCGAAATACTACAAAACACCAACCAGAATTGAGGAAAACCCCAGCAAGAGGGACCTGCATCATTGGTGAGCTCGTTTCCCCCTGTGAGCTCGTTGTCAGTTGAACAGAATCATGGCCGTCAGACCCTTCAGCCTTCCATCTTCAGCCCGCGGAAGGGTGACAGCAAAAACCATGCCAATCCCCGGCTGGACATTTGGGGTCAGCGCCTTCCGTCTCAACTTGTCGGATTGCCGAGGACCACCCAAGCTTGGTTGACGTTGGAACCATGCAAGAGGGGATTCTGTGCCAAGCTCATGCCACATGCCACATCTAGGGCCCCTGGCTCATTCCAGGCCAACGGCACGTTGGCCAAAAAGAGCGTCCGCGCCTCCGAGGGCCAACTTCAGAAAGTCGTGCGCCGTTTTTCCCCCCAGCTGCAAGGCTTTGGGGTCTCAGCCCAGATAGGCTCCGGGGTGGTCCGGGGCGGCCACGAGGTAAGGTTCCACCAGGGTTCCACCAGGGTTCCACGAGGTTCTGCGAGGGCTGCGGGGTGGTGCGAGCACAAGAAAGAGCACCGCATGCTGTTGGGGATATCACCTGATCTTATTGTGTTTTTGTTTTGCCGACGGATTGTGAGGCTTGGTTATACTTGGATTGATTCAAGTGCTCGCCCTTGAGTCAGAACTCTGAGACTTTCACTTGCCACAAAAAGAGTCTGTTTGCCACTGTCGTTTTCTCTGGAATCCTGCTGGCTCATCTAAAAATCGACGCAGGAACCTCTTCGATCGGTCCCCTGAACATTGCCTCGTGGCAATTTGTGCAGGGGGTCCCATCCGAACGGACCCCGAAATTTTGACGCGGCCGACAAAAAACAGGGGGAGGTGTACCCTCCCACTAACTAACATGGAAGTGCAGAGTTCCCTTTCCTCTTGGAAAGGGGGTCTGTGCACTCCCATGTTAGCTGGTGGGAGGGTACCCAACTCGAGGCACAGAAACGTGCGCAAGAGCCACCCGTTCCATCCGGCCTCTCGTTGCTTCAGCTCCTCCTCAGAAAGTCGCCTCAGGCACGGACAAAGGTCCAAGGCACCCTTCGGCCCAACTCTCCGCAACAAATGGGAATTGGACCGTTTCATGTTCTGTCAGCTCGGAAAAAATGGCGACCCCAAATCAAAGCAGGCAATTGGAGAGGCGGTTTACTTAGGCAGCTAGAAGGAATGACCAGCGAGGACGCTCCAGAATTTGAGCAGGCCATGCATCGGTCATGGACAGCATGAGACGGGGCTTGACATATCCCAATGAAGGCAATTCAGTGACCAAGCGACGACCTACGAGCGGTTGACCTTGCGTACCTCAAGCAGCTGGCAAAAAAGATGCGTGGCACGGCAAAATGGCGCCAAGGTTCTCCGTGGCACAGCGACAACTCAAACTTACACCACCCCCCCCCAAAAAAAAAAAGGCAACACAAACACACACACACACACACACACACACACACACACACACACACACACACACACACACACACACACACACACACACACACACACACACACACACACACACACACACACACACACACACACACACACACACACACACACACACACACACACGCACACACGCACACACACACACAAAAAAAATGTGGGCAGGTATGTCCAGCACTTTTGTTCATGGCATGATTCAATGATGCAAATAATTACCGCGCAGCAAGTTTCAAAGCAAAGGAATTTGTTTCCAATTGGAAGCTAACACTTAAACAATACTGAACCAACACGGCAAACATCCTCTGCAATACAAAGCAGATCCCGTTACCAGACCAATGACTTTCAAAGCTCATGCGGCCGACAGACAAATATTCAAATGAGCCCTCAGCCACTAGTCACCACATGTGTTCGTATAAAACAGTCCAGGGGTAGATGATGCTTGCCCCCGGCTGCTTCCGGCAAACAACCGTTTCCACTATCAGCACCTTGACACCTCTGACAAATCTGTTCTGAACACCGGGCGAATAGCCAGACTTTGACACGACAACAAACCACCCTAAACCCGCCCAAATCGCAACCTCAAACCCACAGAAAGGTCAAATTGACCCATCACAAAGCCTTGCCAACAGCATGCTGTTGTTGGGCTTTTCCAGCGCCAATCCCTCCCAACAGGTGTACTTTTTGCAAACTTGGACGGCACAGGGCACTGGTAAGTGAGAGCCAAACTAAAACCAATGCTCATCTCAACACGTGCGGGAAAATCTGAAAAATCTGTGGGAACACACATGCTCATTATGAGAGTCGAGCAGAAACCAGTGGAGCCCATCTGAGAAAAACGAGACGCGTCGCTCGCTGGGACGCCCCTGCCTCGGCGCTTCGCCTCGAGGCAAACAGAGGGGTGCAGGGCTGTGGGAAATGGAATCCACTTCTGCGATACAAAAGGGCAAGCCCCAAAGACAAACCCCCCATAAGGGGGGAGATTCCCACAAGTATCACAGTGGGGATAAACCCCGAGCGATCCCACAATGGAGGGGTGTGTCAGAAAATCGGGGTTTCGGAGCCCTGCTTTCCGCTTGGCGTAGCGCACGCAGCCGGGTAGCCCTTTAGCGCGCTCCGCTTTTGGAAGTTTGTGCAAGAAAACAAAAACTAGACATGGTTTTATTTTTTATTTTTTGTAAATGTACATGTTGGTAGCGGCTCCTGTGTTCACCCCAACAAAAAAGCAAAACCGACAAACGTGACCAGCAGGCCAGGCCTCCGTCCCCTCTGGCAGCATCCGCGTCTCGGTCACCAGCTTTGGCATCCGCGCGAGTCGAGCTCTCTACCTACGGGAGTAGAAAAGTAGGAGGGGTATTCCAAGAAGTCGAAGCATAAAGATCCAAGCCCATAGCAGCAGAGAAAATGGCCCTCCCGACGGAGATGGAACCAACCGGGCCCTTTGTCGAAGAAAAACGACTCCAGTCCCTAGAGTCCTGTCAGAAATAATTCGCTCGAACACATGTGGCGCCGATGTCGAGACACAAAATCATCAAACAAGCAAACCTTCACAGCCTGCCCGCTGGCCACAAAGAGCCTTCCATGTTGTGTGGCTTGAACCAAAGGGAAGCCACCAACCAAAAAGCAGCCGAAGCTGGCATTAGCCAAAGAGCATGAAAGATTGCTGGGTAACACACACACACACAACCACTTGTTTGCAGGGCTGCCCTTGATGGGCATCCACAGGAGTATCAACCCCCCGTCCCCCTCGGACGGGTGCTGAAAGACCATCCGGTTCTATCCAGTATAGCGGAATGTCTCCACCTCTTCAAGGAGCCTTCAGCATCCCGCGACAGGATGCAACACATCACATGATTTGGACACCATGGGCGCAGCTCTAAGTCACAAATGGGCCCGTGAGTGCCTTGCCCGAGAGCCTGCCATTGAAATCTTGAGGCCCGCCGAAGGGAACACCCACTACGTCTTCCCTTTAAACGATGTTGAACGGGCACCCTCAGAGGACACACGAACGAAAACCCACACACACACACACATCACACTCTCGTTTGGATAGCCTTCCGCCCATCAAGCCCACATGCCTGAGGAGCCACTCGCTTCCGAAGCCGCGCGCCTGCACGCAGAGCAAAGATTTCTTGAAACGTCCCTAGGGCTTGAGGCAGGGCCTCTGCCCCAGATCTTGCAAGACCTGGGCATACGTCAGCAATCTGCAAGGGATGTCGGCTTGGCGGGCGGACTTCTACCTATTGCGGCGCGGCCGCCATAAGCGTGGGAAAAAAATAAAAATAAAAAAAAAAAAACATCCGCGAGGGCCCCAGCGCGGAAAACTGAAAGTGTAGGGCCCTTGCTCGCATACAAGTCGATTTGCTGCCCAGGGCTCTGCCGTCAAACTGCCACTTGAGCTACGATCGTGTATCGTGATTCTTGCTTGAACAAATATGGTCTGCTTCGCTATCACGGCGGCACATCCAGGCCAACATGTCACTGATGTCTGGAAACACCCACCCAGGCCGCAGATGCTGCAGATGCTGCAGAGGGCTTGGGATTGTCTCCTTGGAGGGAGACTTTGTTTGGCCAACCTAGACAGCACACGGAGCGTGACGGGGGGTCCCAGGTTTGAGACACCCTTTTAGAATCTGCCAGGCACATGTATGCAGTGCTGGCATGGGCACTTGGAATGGGTGCCCGTTTCCTCAACGTGCCATACCGTACCCTTTTCGGAGCGCTTCGAAGCAAAACCAAAAGCTTCGAGACATGGTTTGGGCTCCCCCAAAAAGAAGACAGTGACCAACAGTTTCTTCCGTGGATCCTCAGGGACCTGGGGCCAAACTGACACTGCGAAGTGTTGCTCCAGGCCTCGGGGCGAAGGTCTGATCATGGCGGGCTGTTCAGCGCTCTTTTTGTTGCTTACGAGTACTTTGCATAACCGCAAGCCTGTATAAGCTCATCTGAACCAACCCAACACAAATCTCAGTCGCCTGATGCTCCAGCATCGGGCACTCCAAAGTGGTGAACATGTGAACTTGCTTCAGTCAGGGTTCCCAAACAGCACCCATGCCAAGTTTTCGGCCAATATGGTGATGAGGAACCCGTGTCGTTTGATTCGACCATTGAGCGGGTTCCGAGGTGCCGCTTGGGCGATTAACAAGTCTCAGCCAGGCTTGAGCAAAGCTGACGTGCCCGCATGCGCAAGTATATAGGGCCGTGAAGTGTGGAACATACAATACTATGACCGTCTAACCCTACATGTCCGCATGTGGATATCCAAGTCTGCATCCACCTCGGAACATGTCTTCAAGCCCTGCATGTCCGCATGTCCCATGCGCCGGTGCCGCTCGACCGGATTTTTGCCGCCCGCCCGCGTGCGCCGCGCTCGCGAACCTCCGCCATGCTTGGCGGCCGGAGCCGCCTGCGCCTACTCGATGGGAGCGGCCTGGCCGGGAGGGGTCAGAATTTTGGACGTCTGAAACATCCACAACTAGGCCCTCCAGTAGAGAGGTTAGAATAAGGGTACCCTTTTGTCTGTACTCTATCTTAGAAAAACAAAAAAAAACTCAAAAGAAAAGGTAAAAGGGCACTACTGGGGACCTAGACAAATAACACACCACTCAGGGCACTGCTTTCTGAAATTCTGGGCATGGCGAGCTCCGTTAACCCCCCCCCCCCGCTTCGCCCATGGAACGCGTCAGGGCTTAAGCATGAACTGCATGCATCAGGAGGATTGAAGATGAACATTGGACGACACTGGCAAGAGGGGTGGATTGCTTGCAGGGATCAGAGTTGAACCGATGTCCTCTATTCGTGAGCGCCTACTTCCTTGCGGGCCAACAAGGACGAGCTCGGGCCAACATGTCCGCCAAATCTGAAAAGCGTCGGCATCTCTCTCGCCCCGCGCCCCGCCTAGCGGCTTTCAGCCCGCTGTGCTCGTGCTCGAACGCCGATTGAGGAAAGCGCAGAGCTTATCTCTGCTGACCTGAAAAAAGTCCCAAGATGCACTCCTTTCACCCCAATCCTTGGTTGACGTTGGAAGGGGAGCAAAAATTTAAGTTTCAGCAGTTAAGTGGCTGGATTTCAACCACTAAACCACAAGAAGCAAAAATGTGTGCAATGTTTCCCAACAACAACCATGAATCAACCTTTCAGACCAGTGTTTGTCAGCCCGAAGCTGAGGAATCTGCTGAGAAACATACCGTGTGTAACTACGGCCACTCTATTTCAAAAGTGGTTACTAGAAACTGCAAGCTTGCAGAAGCCGTGCAAGCACTCAGGCTGCAAAGCAGTGAGAATCAAACACCTCCTGGCAACACACAGGATATACGGAAATGAAAATTGAGCCGCTGGGGTTACGCAGGTTTTAGTTCCCATATACCAGGTGCCATTTTGGGTACTCCATTTTTCATGCGCCACAGCCATCCGTCTACTCCAAGCCCATCGCCTCCGCCACGCTTGTCCTTAGCCCGGCGAGTCAAGTTCGCGGCCAGGACAGCCGAGAGATGGCGAAAAAAGCGACTCACAAAGACCCAAGATCAGGCCAAGAGTGGCAGAATGCGGCGTTCAAGGGTCAGATCTTGCGGCCAGCCCTGAAGCGATTTGGCTCTGTTGTTTTGAGGGTACTCAAAAGGGTTGTTTCAAAGAAAAGAATCAAGCTCTGTATGATGCAATTAGCATCCCACAAGTGCTTAAGTACAGCAACCAAGCCATCCACGACATTCAAGTTCATTCTCCAAGCCCCCGGAC
>CAUJNA010003335.1:632053-649553 GCA_963377175.1 Effrenium voratum
GGTTTAGTTTAATGGAAAAAATAGTGGTTTGACTGGGTTGCTGTTGACCCCTTCTGCCAAAAGTTTAACTCTTTGGGGGTTTAGTAGAAAACACCTTGGCTCGATGAAAAGGAACGCCCTTGTAAACCGATGGTTTCCCGCATCGCGATATATATATATATATATATGGGTCAAAGTTAAACCACTGAATCGCAGGTGTTAGTGCCATGGTCTATGTACGGGGGTTCCATTTTGGGTGCCTATGTTTAACCCGCATCGATGTAGTTGTTGAACCATGAACCTCTTACCCAAGACACAGCGTTCGTAACTCACCATTGGGGAAGGCTTGCTCGCGTACGAGCGAATTGCACGCCCTGCCGATTGCCTCACCCAAGCTCGTCTTGCAACGAATGTCATTTCCCAGGACCTTGCTGCCAGGTTGGTTTTTGTCTCCAATTGCCTGTCTGGTTGCGCACTCCTCAGGCCAGGCAAACGCTGTCAATTGCCTCCCGGCATCCGAGGCCACTTCATTTATGGTAGATGTCACTTGGGTCAGCATGGAGGTGTCCGCGTTGCCTCAACTACCACACCGCCGGCGCTTGCGGCACAGCGTGCGCCCTTCCAGTGCTTGACAACTGTGAACCTCGCCACGAAGCCCAATGAGGCACGTCACCCTGCTGGTCCTCGTAGATATTTGGGCATGGGTCAAAACCCCGTAATTACCCCCAGTGAACATCCCAATCCTACTAAAATAGACTAAAATGGGTGGTGCACCTACCCCAAAATGGGATCCCATTGTTTTTGACCCACAGCCAATTGACCACGGAAGCATTTGATCTGTCCGCCAAATACAGCTGCCACACATGCGCCTTCTCCAGCAGCAAAGCATCCCACTGAAAAGAACAGGCCGAGGGTCAGCTGTCCACACAGCACGCAAACCGCAAATCAAATGCAGCAAGACCTCAGAAGGAAGAGAGAGAGAGATAAGACTGGAAGATGAGTACAAGAAGTACATCCGAGGCGCCACCTGCAACTGAGGAAGCGCTCGAAATGAGGCTCCCAAGTCGTAGAAAGACCTCTTTGAGACCGACTTTCCAAGCACTCTGAATCGGGGTGTCTTGCCAACCGAAACGCCAGCTTTCCATGCTAGGTCGATGGGTGTTGACTCTAGACTTGGGTGGCATTCAGTGAGAGTTGGCTCGGCATATTGGTCTGTGGTTTTCTGTTGGCAGCCAAACTGAAACCGCCAGACACTTCAGAAAGGACTGTGAGTTGACGAGTGCTTCGCGCAATTCGGGACCCCGCCAGGAGGTTGGCTTCCTTTTGGTGCCCCTTCACAACCATCCAAAAAAAAGCTTCCCCGATTTTTAGAAACCCCCATTTGACACTCCGAAAACCCAAGCCGGCCTGGCAAAGCCCCGCTTCAGGTCGGTGGCGGAAGCGGCCTGGAGGGTTCTTGTCGACGGATCGAGGAGCCGAGCGACCTTTGAGTCGAGCGACCTTTTGAGTATTGATATGCATTTGTCTTTTCTTGCTGGTGCTCAGTATGGAGAGACCCAGGGTGCTGGGAATGAGCCTATTGATTCCATCAAAAGGAACAATAGGGAATGGTTATGAAAGGTACCCCCTTTTGCGCAGCTTGGGGAAACCAACAGGAAACCAACCATGTTGGGTGTCCCAAATTTTCAGACAAACCCAAAGGGGATGGAACACACAGCACCAAACTCCGCAAAATGCATTCAGCCGCCTCAGAATCCAAACCAAGGAGTAACCAGAAATGAAGGGTACGAGGTCGCTGTGAGGTTGGGCTCAACAGGCGCAAGTTGCCAAGAAAAGTCACATCTGTGCTCCAAACACGTATCATTCAAACAAACTGCCCTGTTTGGGCCTGGACCTATGCGCGAAAATCGGCAAAAAACAACGCCTGCTGCAACTCGGCAGGGTGGTGAAACAATACCAATATTATTTCAAATCCAATACCAGGTCCTGACGCATTGATGGACAAAATCCATTTCGCACACCACTTGGTAGATGGTTCATCCCAGTTTTACTGGGGTCATCCAGCCCAACTGGTGCAGGATTTGGTCCATCCACAGTAGCACCTAATGCAGTCAGCTGTCTGAAAGCCCCTGTGGATGTCAGTCACCAAGCAAGGCGACCGAGGAAGCTTTGCCGAATATCCCGCCACCTGATTTATTTTTTTTCGATCACGCTGCTGGGCCAGGCCCCAGAGACATTCAAAACCCACCCAATCAACATGCTTGCCAAAAGCTTCCGTCCTGCACCGAGGCGTTGTCTGCAGAATTCCGTCAAAATTGTCGCCCAAACAACCAAAGGTCTCGCCCAAACAACCAAACAAAGAACGAATACCACACTACCTTGCGTTCAAAACAAGTCGAGACTCAAAAAACCGCGCGAGGCTCAGACCTTTCGGTCCCGCGATGAAGGCCATGCTAACGGGTTTTGTCGCGCAACAAGGGCAGTCCCCAATAGACAGCAACCTCCCGGGCGCCCCACCGTGCTCGACCTGGGAGAGACAGGAGCTAGGAGCCACGGACATACATCGTTCCAGCTTCCCCCCACCATCTATGCGCAAAAGAACATGGGTTCAAGAGGAACCTGAAAGTTGGACAATCCCAATTAGGAAATGCACAACTTCTCAAACCGCTTTTCGTGGCAGACCAAAGCAACATGAAATGCAAACCTAATTGCAAAAGCCACCCAATCAAAAGTGGCGACGTAGTTTCTGAACCAAAAGAGGAATCCCAAAAAACAACAGTTTCCATATAGGTCACGCCCGAATTTTGTCAAATGATACAAGAGGTGAGGATTTCCGCGAAGTCCGCCAAAAGATTGCGATCGTTGCTGTGAGATGCACGTCGTATCGTCTGCCAAAGATTTCTGGGTAAAACACACACACACACATCACCAAGCGGTTCTCACATTGCAAGCCGCGTACTCAAATATCTAGAAAGCAAGCCAGGCCGAGTGGCTGTTTTCTGACACCTCCCATGATGAAATTAATCCTTAGATGGTCAAGTTGAGCCCCCCAGTCATGCGTCATATGTCCACCGTACCAATCTTTTCTCCGCGGTGCTCCCTCTTCAAAAAATGCGTGCCACAAAACATATGTTGGATGCCAGGCAAAACTTGGCACGACGGCTTTGGATCACCAGCGGCAACCTTCTTCTTCCACAGAGCGTGAAATGCAAGTCGTCTGGGCTCTGACAACAGGGTAAGCCGCAAACAACCCACCAAGCCAATGTTCAAGTCGAAGCCTTGCCGGTGTCTTGTAAGCGATGAAAAAGCTTGCACAAGGTCCCTTCCCATACAGCAATTTGACTTTGACATCGACTCCCCAGATCTACATCACCATCCACTGGCACAAAGCAACTAGAAACAAATGCTTCGTCAAGTACAGCGGTGTCAGCTGCAAGTACCATCTTTAGGGTCCCCCATTTTGACATGTCCCCGTTTGGACATTCCCTGAGCTCGCAGGAATTGACTCTGTTTGATCATATTTAGATTGACAGGATCCATTGTGACAATCCCATTGATTCACAAGGTCCATCTGTGTCTGTGTGCTAATGCCTCCATTCCACATCGGTTCGGCCACTCGTCGCCAAAACAAGTCTACTTCGGACCTGTCTGTTGCATTTGTTGCATCATAACCATGTACTGGTTGGATTGGAACAAGCTAAAGTCAGATTTTGCCTTTGTTGATTCCACACGCCTTCGTTGATTTCAGAGGAGACGGCTACAACGTCACCACGCTTGGCGGCGATTTGGATAAAGCTCCAAGACTGCCGAAGACCATATGCCCAGAGCTTTGGATCGAGACTCGCTTGGAGTTTGAGTTCTGAACAAAGAACAACGACCATGAACGACAATGGAAAGCTGTGGCCTGCTCAAAGTGCTCAAGTTTAACTTGGTTGACATCGGAAGGGGAGCCCAAAACTTTAAAACTTTAGCAGTATTCAGTGGGGAGTGAAAACAAAACCACGGCAAGCAAAAATGTAAAACATGCTTGCCAACAACGACCATGAAAGGGCGTTTTGCTCTGTCCGAAAGGACCAGTCCAATCCATAGCAAAGAATCGTCATGGGTTCAAGCGACTTCCCCTTTTTTTTTCGCTCGCCCTCGTCGAAATGGAAAAAAAAACTCTGACCTCCGGGCTCCCAGGCTCAAGATCTCCCTCGAAGGACTTCACCTGAGGGGCTTTGCTTCTGAAGCAAACCCGCAACCGACTCACAAGGCCATGCCAAACGGGGGCCATGGGGTATTTGGCCCAACGTCGAGTTGTGTGTGTGTGTGCGTTGTTGCTTGTTTATCTCGATGTGCGGCTTGGAGGTCAAAGTTCAGAACAAGGTAGAGAATAAGATTAAGGCGGCAAATCAGGGGTTTGACTGTTGAGGCGGTGAGGAAACTCGATCAATGGCAGACGGTTCTGTGCAGAAAACCGCCGTCAAATACGACAAGGGGCTTTGATCTGTGAGCTCGGTTGAGCCCCTGCGGGCACTGCAATTCGAAAACAGCACGGTTGCTTGTGTTGGTTGCCAAAATAATGGGTACACATCGAATAACTTGTCAACTGGGTACTGTCACGTGTTGCCACCAGCTTCACATTCGCAAATTGTGCTACCTCATCACCGCAAGAAACGTGGCAAGCTGGAAGTGTTGCCGCACGCGGCAAGTGGCCATTGCTTAGCCACATTCAAAGCCCTGCTTAGTCCAAAGCAATCGGAACTTGCCAACTGCAAGGAATGAAATGCCGAAATCTGCGTGAAACGGGCGGTTGCGCACGTTTGCAACTCTCCATTGGGTGTTCCTCATTTGGTGTCCCAGTTGCAGCTGAGGTCGGATAAGAGCTGACACAGCGAAGAACATCAAAAATGAATCTGAGATTCTTTTTATTTGGCATCCAGGGATTTAGTCGGCTAATAACTGGTGGAGGGCGTTCCAGCCATTTTAGAAGGTCTTTTCATAACTAAGGACAATCTGCAGGACTGAAATTCTTCGGAGCTTTTTTCGAGTGCACTTTCTCGGGGGTGGTTTAAAGGGAAACCAGGAAGCGCCCCACCCATTTTGGGACAAACGAGACTCCCGGGAGTCGCGAGGCCTCGCGCCGCAGTGTCTGTCGCACACTGTCGCGGCAAGCGGCCACCTGATGCCCCCAACAAGCCGACGAACGGCGAACGGGTTTTTTGGCTCATCTTCCTGGTGCGATCGGTGGGAATGACCGTTCCGGGTGTTTTTTGAATGAACCGGTTTTGGGGATTCCCTTAAAGGAAACCACAGGGCATGGGGTTTCTCTTGCGATCATTCCATTTCTCACTCCCTGCTGAGAACCGGCAAGTAATGATGGAGCAACGAAGTTCAAAGACCATGAGAGTCTCAATGAAAGCCTGGTACTAAAATGGTCTACCCAGAACCATGTACAGGATTAAGAAGGCGGCAGCAGCTATTTATGGTGTGGATCGTCCCTGACTAACCTTCATCTACCCGAATCGGTTTCGATTTTCGCTCATGAGAAAAAGAAAAAAAGCCTGTGCCAGCCCATGCGCTCCGGGCCACCCGACAAATCTCTTGCTGTCGCCCTCCGCTTTCACTTCCGCCAGGTGTCTGCCAGACGGCCCAAATCGGCGCATGCGAAGCGCGGCAGGAAGACCAAAGTACCGGAGGGTGAACGCTGGAAACTTCATCAGGGATCCTTACATTTTACACCTGAACATTGCCTTGTAAATGGTGGTGTCCCTTTATTCTGGTGGAAAAAGCCATGTTTCAATTGGGCAAAATGCATCTTTCAAGGAGCCCTGTTCATCCGAAGCTCCAAATGCAAACAGGATCGCCATGAGCAAACTCTGCTGGCTGCAAATGCCAACCACTTCAGCCGTTCTAGACAGAGAGCTCGGCCGAAAACAACTCGGCAATGATCGGGCTGTTCAAGGTTTAGTTGCGCAACCCAACCTTCAGGGTGAGGTCGCTGCGATTCGATGCAACATCTCTGCCAGAGCAAACGCAGCGTCTGGAATGGATTGTGAACCTGAAACAAACAACCCATAATGTTGACCCCATGTAAATTAACTTCGTTTTGTTCATAATTAGGCGGGGTGTGCCTGGGTTTAGCGAGGAATCAGACCATTTTTGGAGGGACCATTCTTGGAGGGACTACCCCTTAATCATACACCGCGGTTGAAATTTTCATATGGGGTGAACGTCACTCACAATGGGATCGTTCTCCGGTCAAATCGCTGCTTTGGGCCCGCCTGTCCATCTCCTGCACCGACTGGGCAGACACCTTCCGGACGTCGGACCGCCGGTTCGGTTTGCGCGCTGACAGGTTTGGCGAGTCAGCGATCTGGATACATGGGCCTATAGACGAAACCAACCACCTGTCTGATAAACCGACACCACACACGTATCAGCCCACGCAACGATTTGTGTTTTCGAAGCCGAAGCTGTGCCCACGCAGAGGCATGGCTCCGGCCATCTCGTCGACTCATCGTTCCGGGAAGAAGAAGCAACAAGTCGCAAGATGGTCGTCTTCTTTGAGGCTTCCTGTTTCTGGCTGTTGCTTGAAAGAAAACCACAGGGACAACATTTTTACAAGCAGCTTGGGGAAGACCGCGTTCGCGAACTTCAGAGCTTCAAGAGAGTTGCGCACGACATCCCGACCAAAACCCACTCGGCTTCGAGGAGTCGCCCTCTACAAGAACAAGGGCTCAAATCCCCAGAACCACCAATCCAAATCACCAATCCGGGGCTGCCTGAACCAATCCAAGTCACCAATCCGGGGCTGCCTGAACCAATCCAAGTCACCAATCCGGGGCTGCCTGAACCAATCCAAGTCACCAATCCGGGGCTGCCTGAACCAATCCAAGTCACCAATCCGGGGCTGCCTGAACCAATCCACCAAATCCGGGGCTGCCTGATCTGTTGCAGGTCCACGGAAAGAAACGCAGACCGCGTCTCGAAAAATGTCCGGCCCCGGCAGCCATCCCGCCTCCTGCATGAAGCCATCTACCGCCCGCCGGGAGTTCGTCGCTGCCTGTGTCACCGGCCGTCTGACACGAATAACACCGCTTTTGTTCGGCGCGTAGCAGACTTAAGAGACTGGAATTCCGAAGAAACCAAATTGGTTTGTCAACCCCACTCAAGCTAGTGTTTCACGTCGCTCCTTCCTCGGACTTTACTCAAAGGTTGTACAGCGAAGAGGTCCAATAGGCAAGAATATCAAATAAATTAGATTTCAACTCCGATCAGTAGAAAGGACAGAACGGATGAGCAACAAATCCCCCGGACTCCTATCCAAGGGATTTCCGTCTTGCGTGCCAAAGGGAGCCCATGTTCCAAAGGGAACAGGCTGGAATCCAAGACCTCCGATTGACCGTCGACGGCTCGGACAAGCCAAAGCCAGACCATCGAATGAAAGATCGGGCGGCGAGCCAAACCAGAAGCAGGCACCAGATCGGGCGAGTAAAACCGCACTTGTTGCAGCATTGTGTTTTGCTTGTGTATGTTCAGTAGAAATGGTAAGCATGAAACATGCGCTGCTAAACCCTACGGAATGTAAGTCCATTGGAGTAGTATGCATATACATTGGCAATACATCATTAATTCATTCACGTAGTTGTTCCTTTCTGTATACCTTCCTACGCTCTCAAAACCATGCCGGAAATGGAAAGCTCAGTGCAGCTCGCTGTGGCAAAAGAGACGAGAGACCAGAAGGTTCTGCTCAAGATACGACCCCAGTTTTCCAGACAGCTTGAGTGGCAAGAAGCGCATGCAGTAGGAGCTGCCCCTCCCAACCCGCTGATTCGCCAGCTCGAAGCACGCAATAGTCGTGCTTGATTTTAACCGGTGGCGCGAACACGGGGAACTCGAATGAGCACCCCCGTCGCCAATCCCCAGCTGATGCTGGGTAGCAGGCGTGTGAGCAGCATGTGCAGCTGCTCTTCTTTTGCATTTCATTTCTCCTTCAAGTGCTTGCCTAGCTGCAGCGTGAGCAATTGGCTTCGTACGGCTAGGCTAGCGTAACCACACTGATACAAGTGTGCGCGCACGTCATGTGCAGTGCCCCGACTCGAGTTCACCTCACGGACTCATGCGGACAGACAAGACAAGAAGACATACCTTCCTACCCGATTCAGCCCTCAAACCACTGGGCGCCGCGCCAAGACGCCTTGCTTCACGGCGTCCTGGCACCAAACGAGGTACTCGGACTTCAGAGCCTGGCAACGAGGTGAGGGCTGGGCCGGACACCCGGCTGTTTGTGGGTGCCGTTGCCCTGAACACCAGGGCCATGACCCGGCTTAAAGTTTAGGGTCTAGGGTTTGTTGGTTGACGTTGGAAGGGGAGCAAAAAAATAAATCTTAGCAGTTAAGTGGGGATTTCCCACTAAACCACAATAAGCAAAAAAGTAAAATGTTTCCCAACAACAACCATGGTTTAGGGTTCAGGGTTCAGGGCTCAGGGTTTAGGGTTTAGCCATGAGAGTTTGACTTTTTGGGGGTCCAAGTGTGACAGATACCCTCGCACCAACTCACATGGAACCTAACGTTCGGGGGGGTGCTGGTTTGGAGCATGTTCCTTTTTAGACAGGGACCCCCGAACGTCAGGTGCCATGTCAAAAAATGGGTGGGAGGGTACCCAAATCGGGTCATGCCATCCTTTGGCCACTGGGAACACCCAGCGCCAGGCTGGGAGGCCCTGTTGGCTTTCCCGCTTGATCCGGCAAAAGGAAAGAGTGGAGCCTCAGGTAGTTCGGGCGGGTGCCTAAAAAATATGCGAAGCTCTTCTGGCTCTAGCAGTGTGAACGGTGGCTTCGGGCGGGTTGTGCAAGGACTCCCTGGTTTGTGTTGCTTACCTTTCATACCAGGCCGCTGTATTCTGAGATTGGCCAGCGAAGCCCTCGCGATTCTTAGATCGTGTTCACTTATTGTTTTTGAATCTGAAGAATGACGTGTTTACTGCCCTTTTCAGATCTGCCCTTTGTCCTATACTGCAAACCTATCAAAACACCTAGTATGGTCAGGTATGTTGTCAGGTTCTAGTGCTTCTCTGCAAGGAATCATCAACATCATCATCGTCGTCATGCATCTCATGTAATCATCTGATGCTGTTTCGGCTACCATTCGGCGGCACAGCATTCGGCGAAGGATTCTAATCAGCAGCAGGTCCCTATCTTTTTCTCGGCATGTCCATGCTCGCTCTCTCGAGCCCAGCGATCCCAACGGCCCAGACTGATGGGCAAAGCGAGCATCCCTCATGACTGAAGCAGGCACGTGTGCCACTTCGAGTTTGTATCACAAAATAGGCACAATGAAACCACGGTATTAAAATGGCTGACCCAGAACCATGTAAGGAAATACAAAGTGGCTGGGATTGTCCCTTACTACCCTCCAATTAACCAGGTGTTGATTGTCAGGTGAGAAGGATACACTCAAAAGGCAAAACGCAACTACCCAGCTGCCTTTTTAGTAGCTTTCCAACAGAAAAGACCCCGCAGAATCCATTTCCGTGGCTCCACGCGAACGGAACGAGTGCCACGGTAGCCTTTGTAGAGATCAGAGTGTGCTCTGCGGGAAGCATCCAATCATCAGAAAAACAAGACAGCCCTCTGATGCTGGCTAGAGCAGGTCCTGGCAATGAGTGCTGCAAATCTGTACAGCTGCCCAACATATATTTTGTGCTTTGAGATCCAGCAAACATGTTCTGTTTTGCCCGGCATGCTTAAGATGGCTGGAATAATACATATCCTGGAACGTCCACCAGTTCAAGAATTTCATCCGTCTCCGCAAGACCATTGCCCACCAACCGTGAAACTAGTTAGACTAGCTCCTGCGGCCAATGTTGCTGGCTTTCCTCAATCATCGTCTCAAAGTTTAACTTGAGAAAGCCACAGGAAAACACGCTCTTCACCTTTTCTTTGTTTTTTTCGGGGGCAGGGGTACCTCATCTTGAACAGCTATCCGTGTGAAAAAGAATGCCGTGTCACGATGCTCGCCTCACGTCCGAAAGCACGGAGGTACGCCCAGTGCCCAAGCCGTGTCAGACCAGCCTTGCCTTGTCCTATGTCTGTGAGATTTAGAGTAGCTCCAAGCTTCTTAAACTAGGTCCTCTATTTCAGAGGTTAGAATAAGGGTACCGAATTTTTCTGTAGTCTATTTTAGGGGAACCCTCCCCCAAAAGAGTTGGTAAAAGGGCACTACTGGGGGGACCTAGGAGTAGTAGCTCCTCACTTCTGAATGTCGAACTTGATAGTGGGGACATTCTGGGAGCCGAAGGAGAGTCAAATCCAGCGGCCATTTCCTCGTAAAGCCCACCAGCAATCTCGTCCAACCCGATATTGCAGAAAGACCGTCCGGTCATCCGGCAGAGTTGAATTGTAGCAGCAGCCGGAACATATCCTGTTTATGAACAAGAAATACATTTGAAGCTTTGGCGACAAGCTTGCCGACCTCATGATTTATCTGTTCCACAAAAGTGGAACAAAGCCTGGCGCTTTCGCAAATCGAGCCCGAAGATAGGCCCAACGTAGGTCAGCTCGAAACTTTGTTCACTAGTGCAAGGGTTGCAAAGCGGCTTGGGCGCACAGGCAGCGAGCATGCCGTGAAACCAGGTCCAGCAGGACACCCACCCAAGCTCGGTTGCAAAAGCCGCACGTTTCTTGGTTCAGCGATGTTTTACTCTTATTAGTTGCCAGCATGATTCTCCAGGCTTGCGCAAACTTCTTCTAATCCCTGCTAAGCTCCCTTCAAGCCAGAGAGCAGCTGCTTCTGGGTAGCTCTTGGCAAAGATCTCTGGTGGGGGGCTGCAAACGAAGTATTCACAGCAACCAACAATCCAAGATGGGGTTTTGCGACTTGGGGTTCCAAGCTGCTGCTTGATGCACGATGTGAGGCCAATGGGTTCCCCGAGCTTTGTTCTGGCCCAAAAGGGCGCCGTCGCGCATTTGCCGCGATCGGAAGCCTCGCGTCGCATTGTTTTTCGGGGCGCCTTTCCTTTCAAGGCCCCGTATCGCGGTGCGGAAGGCATTCCCACCAAACCGAGGTTCCATGAGATGACTTTCGGGGTGCCTTCGTACACAGACTCCTGCTCATAACCAACATCCTGCCGGCAGAGCAAGGCTTAATATACAGGCATCCTCCCATCGAACTCAAACACGCCAAGCCCGTCCCCTTTTCTTGCACTACATTGCACAAATTGGAGGCAAGGAATCCCCAAGGACCTTCAGTGAGCTCGAAACCATCAAAATATGCTCGCTTTGTCCAAATCACATGCAAGTCAACATGTTTCCGAAATTTGGGGGACCAGGTTGGTCAAACGTATAATATGTCACAGGCATCAAATGCCGAATTGTCCACCGGACACGTCTTGTGCTTGACATGTGAAGTGGGATCTCCGCCGCCTACGTTACTTTTGGGCGGGGGCGGGGGCTTGTACCGCTGATTCCCAGACAGTCCCTGCCCAGCATCCTCAGCATCCTCAGAATCGTTCTAGCATCCTCAGCATCACCACGTGTCCGACAGAGGAAATTGCCAACAAAAACCTACAGGAGTCTCCAACCAGGGAAACGAGCTTGAACAATCAGACACATGCCACAGGTCCCCACTCAAGTCCTGAGGGGACCTTTGAAAAGCAAAAAGTGCAAACAAAAGAAAAGAACGATAAGCATCAGCAAGACAGAGCTTGATTGCATCAGTAGCACCCCAATCCATCACTCTGGGGACCTTTCGAAAACACGAGGAAGTCGCAAAACAAAGAGCCGCACACATCTTCGGCTAGGACCAGGAACATGAACAAACAGAGGCAAACCAAAGGTCCCTACCGCAAGGTCTGTGGAGCCCCGCTCAAAAGGAAACAGTGCAAACAAGAGAAAAGGAACAGAAGCATCAGCTGGACAGAGCTTGATTGCAGCAGTAGCGCCCCAATTCATGACTTCTGGGGACCTGTCCCACGAGGACGGTACACACATCCCCACCTACGGCAGAGAACGTGAACAAACCGTGGCAAGCAAAGGTCCCTACCCAAGTCCTGCGGTGTTCGTTGCAAAAGGAGAGAGCACAAACGAAAAGCCAAACAAAAAGAGAGAATCTTCGGCAGAACTGTACTGTACCTGTGAGACAAATGCAAGAAAGCAGGTCTGTTTTTGTCGGCAGACGGAGCCGAAGGTGTTCAAGTGCCATGTTGCGGACTGAACGGATATAAATGCATATGCATGCATTTCATGTGTATGATATATACGTATAGACATATACAAATATATGTATACATCCCGACAAAGCGCGCCGTGTTATGATCATGTTGATCCCCAACACCTTCTGCAGAATGCACCACTATTCTTGCGTTGACACTGTTTGAGTTAGTGCCCACAACTGGTGCCACAAGGGCATTGCATGTGACAATTGTCTTGCTACACATCTCCAATACAAAAAGATAAAGCTTGCAAACAGCTCGAAATCACTCAAGCGTCCCTGTCATAGCAGGTCACAGAAAGCAAAGCCAGTGGGACAAGCTGCCATTCCGACACCACGCTTAAAGGCTCAGCCTTTGCTTTTCCAAAGCAAATCGCCATGCTGACCGCTAGGATCATGCAGGGCGGCCGTCTTTTTTGCTTCCCGCAAAAGAAACAAGCATCCAACATATACCCAAAGCAAGGTATGCCAGATTGGCTCCTGCTTCTACAGTTCGCAAAAAACTATTCTCGCAACCTGAGCTATTCAAGGTGGTTTTTGCAACTACATCCTCACGCTACACAACGTCCATTAAAAATATTTGTTGGTACATAGAGCTGAGTGGCTAAGATCTTTGGCAAGGTGATGCCTACCCCAGCTCGCCAAATAGGGTACTTTTTACAGGGCGTTGCCTATGGCTTCCTTTTGGTATTCCTTTCAACTCCGAGCAACAGGGGGTCGACCACTTTTGAGACACTCCCAAATGTTTTGACCCCGCATGCTTCGCATTTTCAAGCCATGGCTCGCGGGATGCAACCCCGCGAAGTGTTGCGGGGCGCAACAAGGCTGAGATGCGGTCGCCCTACCTACCCCCTCTCAATGGGAAACGCTCCAAAAGAGAGTTCGACATAGAGCTGCACTCGAGAGGGAAGTCTGAAGTCTATCTTCGAATTGCCAAAACTGCCTCAGTTGCCTCAGTAGCCTCGGTCGCGAGAAGCAAGCCCGAGGCTCGTTGAGGGTGTGGATTTCATCGACCCAGGAGAATTACGCCTGCCAACCACGCCATTCAACCGTGAAGTGTCATAGCCATGTTAGCGAAACCAACCAGGTAGGGGTGTGTTGAAGGTCTATTGTATAAGTTACTAGCGCCCAGAGCCGGCTACGCACATTGCCTCGAGAAACAAATTTCTGGAGCCTTATTTCAGAGGAAACCGTTTTCTAGGGTACTCAACTCTGCGGCAGTTTCTGTGCTGGTGCGAATCTACTCAGTCCGCATATAGAGATCCTTGCAAAATCTAGGAATACGCACAAAGCAAGCCGGAAACATAGTTGCTGAATGCTATTTTTCAAGACAAACAGGTCCCGATGTGGGATCCAGGCCACATCTTTTTGATATTTGCCTGATGCAGTTGCAAGCCCCTCTCCAGACAGCCCACTCATTGGCACGTTCAGAAGCCCAATTAGAGCGTTCAAGTTTTGAGCTCGTCAGTTTTGACCTGTATGATATGCCAATAGCTGAGACTACAGGTGAACGGATAGGAATTACACTGTTGATGGAATCAGGTTTCATCCACAGACCCCAAGATCAGATGTGTGACACTTTTATTCAGGGGAATGGTCCAAGGCTCCATGGAGGCTATGGCTTAAAATCACGTAGGCCAAGAGATCCAACGTCATGGATCTCACAAAACACATATACAAGTCATGACCATAGGTGAGCTTTTGGAAAAAAAAAAACATGTTGGCCTTGGTAAAGTGGAATAAAACCCAACCCAAACCAGTGCCATCTATGTCTGACAAAACAAATTAACCTAAAAAGGACACCTAGATTATGGACCGAGACAACGAATCGGAGGCCTGTCCAATTTTCGTTGGTCTTTTCCTCCACTCCCACTTAGCTCATCTCAGAAACGAAGGACGGAACCGCTGGCGCTTCTGACGGTACCCCTGAAGCCGCATCACCTCTCAGCTGCCAGCAATGGCATGAGCTTCAACTAGGGACCCTTCGGTCTACATCATTTAGGTGGGGATTCATGCCCACTTTGAGAAGGTTCCAACTCTTGAAATTCATGGCAATGTCTGTTTTGCGTGTGCTCCTGTTGCACAAGCCATGACGCAAAAACAGACGCTCCTTTCCTGAACCTACTGACTTAGCCGCGAGGGGTGTATCAATGTCAACCTTAAAAAGCTGAGACAACGCACGCCCATAGCAAAAATCCCCTTCAAACCTTAACACATTGCGTCCCACATCTCCCCCAAAACTCAGGCAAAATGGGTGTGTTTGCCCCTTGGCTCCCTTTGTGGAAAATTGGAGTGTTGCACGACCTCCAAACATATCTGCGCGACGGAGGGCCAAAGCTCAAACCATTTGCAAGAGGTACATGCCAACAAGCAGAGTGAGCCACAATCAAAAACAGGTATTCAGGCGGGATACTCCCGCCAACGTGCTTCTTTTTTGGGGGGGGGGTCCCCAATGTTGTCTTGGGGACCCCCGAAACGGCCAAAAAACGGCTCTTCTCTGAGTTTCCCTTTACCACCAAACACAAAAAACGGGCTGCGGAGCCGCGAAGAAGCCACAGGCGTATCAACCAGTACTTGCAGCTCGACCCTCCAAATCAACCAGACACAGCCGTATCGCATACGCATATGCGTGTCTTTCTTAAGGTTGAATCCCCCTATTTGCGTGGTTTTCCTTGTGGCGCTCCTCAAAAACAAAACACCAAACATGGGGATTCCCGCAAACAACAAAAAAACAGATACATAATCTAAGTAAGCCATGCCTAACATTCTCTTAAAATATACATATATATATATATTATAATGTTGAGCGGTTTTTTGGTGTATTTTTTGGGGGGATCAAAACCACCAGAGGTGTCCCCCCCCCCCCACATCAGGAACCGACGATATGCGTCCCATCCGACGAATTCCGACGGCGTCCGAGTCGCTGGAGCCCTCCTCCGGCTGCGGCAGCTTCCGATGAGAGCCCGACGCCATCTCCTGAAGACGGGAGGCGAGAGAGACCGCACTCGGCGGGGCTTGGGGGGGTTTTGGTTGGGGGGGGTTGGGGGGTTTTGGGACAAAGGTTGGGGGGTTTTGGGGGGTTTTGGGGGGTTTGGAAGCCCCAAGCAAAACGTGGCACGTGGTTGGTGACTGTTTTTGCGTGGGCATTTCGGGGTTTGAGATCGCAATACCTGTGGAGGTGTGTTTGGGTTTCGGGCGAAAAATTATTTGAAAGGTCAACACATTCACATTGCCTGGCAAGACTTGCCAGAAACAACTACGCCACAAAAGGACGGGCTGACTTGTTGACCAAAGAACCACTTTGGGCTGAAATTCTTGAAAGGTATGAAGGGTCATAAAACAAATTCCTTCCAACTAGCAACACCACTTGTTAGTAAAAGGACGGTTTTCTAGCAATTTCACATGTGATTGAATTGTGGGAAGGAGTTCGAATTGAACATTATTCAGGTTGGGATTTATGTCCGTCAACCACTTTTCAGGGGGGTCTCAAGTAAAATTCCTAGCTATGTGTTCTTTCCAATGCCTATGGAAGGTGGAACGGGCCACAATTTTGGAGAGTTGCGCCTCTCCCCTCCTAAGCCACACGCCAAGAATGCCAACGCAAAAGCCTGGCTTTTCAACTGTCGTGGCCACTTACCTGGTCTCAGACCCTATGCAAAGAACATGTGTCTTGTGACAGCTGGTAGAAATTTAGACAAGCGAGGGAGACTCAAGCAAACCATTCTGGTCAAAGCAACCGCCGGGCCAGAATTCCGATGCCAGCAGAACAAAGCACGAGTCATCGCGTGACCTCTCAAAACATGACAGGCCACCCTTCGCAGGTTCTCCAAAACCATTTCGATGGTGTACTCGCCTCAGTTCGAGCTCTCACAAATCGCCCTGGGCCTGAAGGGGTTTCTTGAGTACGTATGTCAGGTTTTGCAATGACCCAGAGCTCTGCAAAGGTGCGCATTCTTATCTAAGGTCTCGCAACAGTTGGTGGCTTGAAAATAGGGGTCCAACATGGAACCTGGTAAATGGAAAAGTAGACGAACACCTGCGGCCGTTTGGCTGCGCCCAGTTGGATAGATAGGCCGATAGGATTGGGACAGGGGCTCGGTTCATTTGACACCTTTCCTCCTTGAAAGCCTGCGACCAATTCAGAAAAGCAGGCCCGCAGTTCCCAACAAAACAGTGCAAATGGGCAAAGTGCAACTCACGAATCGGAAGAGCTTCATTTTCTCTGGGCTCCGCTCTAATTCCCAATAAATCCCAGTTTCCAGAACAGTAGGAAACCAGCCATTCTAAATTTGGCTTTTGAGGGCGGTTCTCATGGCTGCCTGCTATACAGGTAAGAGGAATCACTGGGATTTATGAAGACATCCGGGAAATTCTGAAGCCTTTCCTGCCGATCAACCGACGAAGAATTCTGGACCAATAGGACTAAACGAGGCCGCAAATGGGCGTCCAAAACTGGTGGAATTCCTGTGATTTCCCTCCAAACAAGCCATTAAAGAAAAGAATGGGGCAAATGGAGGCGTTTTTCATGGGAGCCCTGAATAAATCATTCAACGTGGCAGACCGGGTGAACCATCAGCCCTCAAGCCTTTCCTTTGGGCGCGCGCCGCAGGGCGCTCGGGCGCTCCTGAGGGCCGGGCGCTTCCAGGAGCGCAGGATGCTCAGGCCATTCACTTTGCCGGCGCCCTGGGCCGATTTTCCGTTGGCCGAATTTGAGGAGCGAAGGTACCCGAAGTTCAGGGAACGTGGATGCCAAGAAACCACGCTGGGCAACGGGACTCGGACCCCAGTTTGGCAAAGCAAACCACAAAAAGTGGTTTGCAAGGGTCATTCCCTCATTCCCTGCTGAGTACCAACAAGAATAGGAGCCCCCGCATTGTGACAGGGGCTAAAAGGGCAGCAGGACTTTCCCTTAACCTTCGCCCGTTTTGATTGCAGCTGGGCGTGCGGCGTCCACGTTGGATCCTGGCAACACTCTCGCGGTCCGAAGATCCCAAACAAAAGAATCCACCGATGGAGACGCCTCCAGACTCGTGGCTTGATACATGCTGTCCTTTTGAACTACAACGCAGGGGATTGCTGGTGTCCGCAAATGTGTACGTGTAAATATAGAGAGATATTCATTCGTGCCCAGCTTGCAAACCACATTGACCCTTTTGACCAAACGCCTTCAGCTACACAAGCGCACAGCTCGCAGTGCACGCGGCCGACTGCTGAAAAACATGCGAGGCAGGCATGTGGAGCACCAGCGACGACAGCTTGCAGAACCGGAGCAACAAAAGGATCAATGACTTGAAAAGTATCGATAGCCGCAACTCGTGAAGGCC
>CAUJNA010003335.1:654553-683765 GCA_963377175.1 Effrenium voratum
GTGTGTTTGTGTGTTTGTGTGTTTGTGTGTTTGTGTGTTTGTGTGTTTTTGTGTTTGTGTGTTTGTGTGTTTGTGTGTTTGTGTTTTTGTGTTTTTTGTGTTTGTGTGTTTGTGTGTTTGTGTGTTTGTGTGTTTGTGTGTTTGCGTGTTTGTGTGTGTGTGTTTGTGTTTGTGTGTTTGTGTGTTTTTGTGTTTGTGTGTTTGTGTGTGTGTTTGTGTGTGTTTGTGTGTTTGTGTGTTTGTGCGCTTGTGTGTTTGTGCGTTTTGGTGTTTGTGTGTTTGTGTGTGTGTGTGTGTGTGTGTTTGTGTGTTTGTGTGTTTGTGTGTTTGTGTGTTTGTGTGTTTGTGTGTTTGTGTGTTTGTGTGCTTTGGTGTTTGTGTTGTGTGTGTGTGTGTGTTTGTGTGTTTTGTGTGTGTTTTTGTGTGTTTGTGTGTTTGTGTGTTTGTGTGTGCTTGTGTGTTTGTGTGTTTGTGTGTTTGTGTGTTTGTGTGTGTGTGTGTGTTTGTGTGTTTGTGTGTTTGTGTGTTTGTGTGTTTGTGTGTTTTGTGTTTGTGTGTTTGTGTGTTTGTGTGTTTGTGTGTTTGTGTGTTTGTGTGTTTGTGTGTTTGTGTGTTTGTGTGTTTGTGTGTTTGTGTGTTTGTGTGTTTCTGTGTTTGTGTGTTTGTGTGTTTGTGTGTTTGTGTGTTTGTGTGTTTGTGTGTGTTTGTGTGTTTGTGTGTTTGTGTGTTTGTGTGTTTGTGTGTTTGTGTGTTTGTGTGTTTGTGTGTTTGTGAGTTTTTGTGTTTTTGTGTTTGTGTGTTTGTGTGTGTGTGTTTGTGTGTTTTTGTGTTTGTATGTTTGTGTGTGTGTGTGTGTTTGTGTGCTTGTGTGTTTGTGTTTGTGTGTGTGTGTGTTTGCGTGCTTGCATGTTTGTGTGTTTGTGTGTTTGTGTGTTTGTGTGTTTATGTGTTTGTGTGTTTGTGTGTTTGTCTGTTTTTGTATTTGTGTGTTTGTGTGTTTGTGTGTGTGTGTGTGTGTTTGTGTTTGTGTGTTTATGTGTTTGTGTGTTTGTGTTTGTGTGTGTGTGTGTGTCTGTCTGTGTGCGCGTGTGTGTGTGTGTCGGTGTGTCTGTGTGTCTGTGTGTGCGTGTCACAACCAGGAAACGCCTCAGATGGTAGTGGTTGTTTTTCGGCTTCCTCATTGAAACCACTAGAAAGATCCAACTCGCTTCATATCCACATATGGGCAACCTGCCAAATGGGCGTCGGCGTTCAATGTATATATATATATATACACATAGAATATATATATATATATGTATGTCCCTTGTGGTGTCTTTTAGACATCATCTGTTAGGCCATTTTAAACTGAGCTTCCATTTGGTGGGGTGACGTTGATAGAGGAAATATGGGGTACCCTGGTAGTTCACACGCAATTCCGCAGAAAGAACGCCCAGCACCTTTTCCCATTGGGGCATTTAAGAAGCAAAGAGGAAATACAGCGCTTACAACCTTCCCTTGCAATAGCTGATGCAGTCTTGGGACTTGTCGATCCTTAAGAAACCAACTTAAGAAACCAAATGAGCCGCTGACTTTGTGACACGATTGACCTACGTCTCGACAAGATGACTTGGGGGAACGGCGGTGGGCCCTTTGGGTTTCATGTTTTGTGGGGAAGGAACCCACGGAACAAGTTGGACAAAATGAGGCAAAGAGTGAGTGCAACTGAGCTCATCGGAATCCTCAGAACTTGTACTTACGCCATGAAAGAGGTTGGAGTTTTAATGTCTACCCCCCACTCGTGCACCGGGAACCCAAGTCCAGGACGGGCACATTCTGTCTTTGCCTTTGTCGTCGAGCGGGCCAGAATGAAGCCCGACAAGCGACACATCGAATCCGAGAAGAGTGCATCATTCCTCGAACATATCATCATGGTTTTTTCCAGGCCGCAAACTCCCCTTCCCATTGGCACTCGGCGGAATCTCCCTCGGAAAAATCGCAGCTGGACGAGACTCCAATGAGTCAGCGTGATGTCATCAGGAATCGCCAGACCCCACGACCTCGGAAAAAGCCGAAGCTCTCGCTCAGCTCTCGCTAAGCTCTCGCTGCGATGGTGTCCCCAGTGAAATACCCCGATGGCCAAAGAAGGGGCGGAGGCAGGCTGTTTTTTGTTGTTTCTTTTTTTTCCGGCAACTGCTGGTGGTCCAGCACCTGGTCAACGCTGGGATAAGTCTCACCATGTCCCCAAAGCAATACAGGTGCGATGAAAAAAGCATGCACTGATTGCAATGTGTAGGCCACGCGGGAGGATTCCGAATGCTCAGTTTCCTTTCTGCTTCGTCCTGAAACCGTGAGGCAATGCAAAATCCTTTGCCCGGGAAAAACCCTCCAGGAGCACCTTCTCAAATGGGGGGAATGATTTTGGCATCACAGCCAGTGAATCGCAGAGAAAGAAACCATAAAGCGACATGGAAGTGGACAGCTCGAGTTCGGTCACCTCCTGCAAAAGTATGTACAGCTGCTGATCAACTAAGCAGGACTTGATTCAGAGGACTTGATTCACACCGCAAGAGTAACACAGAAAAGCAATTCTTGACCCGCTCTGATAGAAGGATTCAATATGATTGAATGGTGCATGAATCCCTACCTGCCACTGGAACAGTTGTCAGCCATGAACCAGGGAAACCAGCTAAGATGCCAGCTTCAAGCGGAAAACTGTTCGTCCAAGTTGCCAACATTCATCTGGGACAAGGAAGAATATGTCTTTCAAACAGTTCCAGGGCAAACAAATACATGCAAATAATCACTCGCCTCTACCCCCCAGATATGCTTGATCATCTGGGCGGCAAGAAACATCAAGGTCTATGAAGCCAAGGCTTGTTTATTCAGGGCCCATGAACCCAGAGCCCACCTCTGCGCGCTTCAACCGTAAAATTGTAATGACTCTACTGTCCGTCTGAAAAGCCCCCCCCCCCCTCCAGAAAAGAAGACCCACAATGGGACGACACATAGAATGCTTAGTCTTTGACTTTGGTCAATGCGGCCAAATATGCCAAGACGATCCCAGGAGAAGATTAAGTCAGCCTTCAGCCTGCTGAGCCGACCAACTGCCCGGCACGGCACCCCAGCCAAAAGTGATTCGAGCCCCCACTCAAAGCGGACACCCCCGTCAACCAGGGAGTTCATTCATCCGCGGTTCCCATTGCCCAAACCGGAAGCACTCTCCTGATGAATATGGACCCGGGCCCCAAAAGAATCCAAAAGGAGATTCCTTGACAAATCAGGTCATCTTTGGTTTCATTTCAATTAGCAACCGTCCACCTGCGGAAACCCATGAGCTCCGAACACGCCGCCAGAAGCCTCGCCCTTCTGTCCCCTCTCCAGCCTCAATTTGTTTAGCGCCGGCTTCCGTCCGTTTCGCGGGTTCTCGGGTACCGGGAGGAGTTTCCCTGACTTCTGCCAGATGCACCGCGTGAAGAGAAGGCCCTAGGCCCTAGGCCCGGTAAAAAGACTCCGAGGAGCAGTGGGCGAAAGGCGAGGTTCAGGTCACCCCGGTTGCAATAAATGGCATCGAATTGAGGAAGGTCCATCAGAAGCGTGAAAATGAACAACGGGAACAGTCCCCCGCAAGGGATGCCACCCCGTGAAAACAGAGATTGTTTATGGGGGTGCTATCGCAAGGCGCATGTAATGTCATTGAAGGATCAAGGCGAGTATCACCTTCATAAACAAGAACAAACAAAAACCAAAGGAGAAGCTGCGCGGGAAGCTTCACTTGATCCTTGCGCATTCCGTGCATGCCTCTATAAATACATCCAATCGCTAATCCGTGCTATGGACATCGCAAAAAAGGCCAGGCAACTGCCTCAAGTGCCGGCGGATGGTGAGGAAGTTTCTGTGGCTTGGACCGCACGTGTTCGTTTCAGTCGGATGAGTTGAATGTGGTGCGTGTTTGCCTCTGTGTATGTGTCAAACCAACACGGCGCCAATTCAAGGAAATGTTCAGCTAACTCCAAGAAGGTTCCTTTGATGGCCCTGTCTCCAAGTTCCCCACCCGAAAAGGGCGGACCCTCAACCAGACATGTCAGCCATGCCATAACCAGCTGTTCGAAAACTTGCCCAGTCAACCGACGCTAAAAAGAAGGCCGGGCGGCTCATCTAAAAGCCGGAAGCTCCTCGGCACGACCACCGCCATCTTGGGGACGGCTCACCTGAGCGAGGCTCAGGTATCAAAGGACTCGGTCACTGATGTCACTGTGCGGCGATCAGTATGGGCATGAAACTGAACTAGGGAATTCTACGGACATCATTTCGGTGGGGTTTTATGTCCACCAGCCACTTTCCGTCAGGTCCCCGATTGCAATGTGCGGCCGTACGAAACAACGCATCGGGGTTCGCGATATCGCAGTGCTTCGAGCTTGACCTCGAACAAAAGTTGGCCGAAGTTGGCCGAAGTTGGGTGAGATGTATCGGTTCACACGAGGGTGTTCAAACTTGGGGGCGCAAAGGAAGCGGACGCACCTCAACCAGTCCCCCAGCCCATTGGGACATTCAGTTTGCTCCCTTGTACCAAGAGCCCGAGTGGGCAAAGGCTCCCCAAAAAGCCGTTTCCTCGGGGCGAGCCGGGCGTCCAAACAAAACTTGGAGCCTCTCAAAGAACTGGATTCCCTAGAGGCCCTGGGCACGGGAGAGCATAGCACCGTCGATCCAGCGAAGTTGCCTTTGAGCTAACGTTCTCTTGGAATCCCGTGCTCACAGTGATTGCTTCTGTACCTTAGGTCCGGAAGTGATTGGCCGCTTGCTGCCATCGCCCCTGTTCCGCAAAATGCCAGGCACCCCTGCAAGGATGGAGCACTGAGCCGAGGACGGACGCTGAGCCGAAAAGAAAGGCCGCCGAAGTGTCAACGCCAGCAAAACTTTTGAAGTATCACTGCACCGACACTCCCCCAAACAAAGCTCTAAAACATGGCGACCAATTGGTGAGAACGCGGATTTGCTAATTGTGTGTGTGTGTGTTTTTTGGGGTACCCATTTTTTGTTGTTTTAAAGGACGCAAATGGAAAAACACCATTTGGGGGGTGCCCTAAAAACGACACACTCAATTCAAGGTTGTCTTACAGGTGTTTGGAACGGCCCTTCTAGGAGTCAGCATGGGGTGGTTTCTTTTGCGGCAGCCTAAAATGGCCTAAAACATGATGGCGGAGAGACTGCGTTTCACCCTTCCATGTGGTCACAAGCCACTTTCTTTGGGCTGCGGTTGTTTTCAGCGTTCGTGATAAGCATCGCTTCCCACTACCTTAAGCGCTTGAGAAAGGCTTGAACAACATCTAGGTATCCCGTCTTGCAAGCAAAAGATGCTCGTCTCAAGGAAGCCTCCTGCTCCTCTGAAGCTTGATACTCTGGAAGTGAACCTCGGGTTTTGGAAAAGGACAACCTCTTGTCCACTCCCAAGTTTCTTAGCGCATGATTTCTGCTCGGACATACATCGCCTGATTCTTCCTGGGCGGGGCCTCGTGAAGCTGTTTCTTGGATGGCTTCAGCTTCTCCAGAAGCTCAGACCTCATGGAGAAAAAACGAGCCGGGCATGTGGATGGACCTATCACAAACCGGGGGCAGTTGCGAAAAAACACAAACTCTCTGTCATCAAATGGGTCGTCAGTTGTCTCATATTTCACAATATCTCCTCTCAACTTCTCTTGCGAGTCTTTGCGCGTGGTGCCATATTTTTGCTATGCATGAAGCTGTGCGTAATGTTGCGCATGATGTTGTGACTCGATGCTGCGCGCAAAGCCGCGCATGACGCTGCGCCTGATTTTGCAAATCATGCCGTGTGCGCATGACGCTGTGCGTGATGTTGGCCACAATGCTTTTCGAGCTGGAGATGTGGAAGTGAAGTTTGCGTGCTGCTTTTTTGCAGTTTAAAGATGCCGCCTTACGGGCTGGAGGATGCGAGAGCGCGCTTTCCGAGCAGCACTTTGGCGCTTACAGTTGCGATTTTCGAGCTGGAACTGCAAGTGGCGATTTTTCAGCCGGACCCATGGGAATGAAATTATTCTCATACTATGTTTGTGCACTTAAAAGTTGCGATTTCGCAGCTGGAGCTGCAGGTGGGAATCCAACCCGCCACCACGCGACTGCAAAAGCAAGCGCGCAGACCACGAAACAACTTCCAAACACCATTTTGCAAGCAAAGAAAGTTAAAAATCGCACAGCGACACAGCGCGAGCCATCCGACACACGCGACCCTCGCAGAGGGTCAAGAACAGTTCGCGACGCGCCACTGCGAGAGCGCTTCGACAAGCACGATCTCCACAGGGTTCACCGCGCTCAAGACGCATTCGCACTTCGACACGCACAACGCGGATCCCAAAAAGTGGGCAGGTGAAGTAACACTGGAAAAGTCGGCAGGGCAGGTAGCACTCGAAAAGTTGGCAGGAGAAGTTGGCAGGTGACGTAACTCTTGAAAAGATGGCGGGAGAAGTTGGCAGGTGAAGTGTGCAGCCGGTTTTAGAAGAAGCGCCCTTCGCATGTTCCCCCGGAGGGCGGGGGGGGGGGGGAAGGGTCAATGAAAAATGGGGGCCCTGCTGCGTGCTCCATATGGTTGTCCAAAACATTTGGAACCATCCTTAATTTCCTGTTCAGTTCATATCCATCGACGTGATTTGCTGTGGAATTCCACATGCTACGGAGAAATCCCCACCTAATCCAGATCAGTCCCAATATTCTGAGGAAATACCATGCTCCAAAATATGCACTCGGCTGCTGGTTGGCGAACTGATGCAGATCAAGAGCAAGCTCCTGCCGCGACACATGTCAACTGCGCCATCATCAGACCTGGCAAAAGAAGAAGAAGTAAAGATCCAACCATAGATCTTGCTGGTCAGCAGGGAATGAGAAATGGAAAGACCCTTCTAAACCATCCAACTGGTTCCTTTCTTCGGGAATCCTCTGGTTCATTCCCGCAAAAAACCTTCCCTAGTTGTCGCAGTCGCAAGAAACATCGGATCGAGGGGTCCACGTTGGATCGCCCAACTGGCTCAACCAGCCTTCCATTTGCTGTCCCCTGGCAAAAAATGAATCATATTTCCAGTAGCGACAGATTTCCTTTAAAACCAACAGCGGAAGAAAGAAAAAACTTAAGCAAATGGAAGCAGCTCTTCTCTCCAGTCCCTGGACGCCCTCGCTCGGCCCTGTGGCCGAGCCCAGCCGCTTTTTCTGGGGCCCCCAAACGACGCCAGCGCCTCCACCAAGGTCGGCTCAAAGAGCGGGGACTCCACGGCGCCCAGCAGGGCCTCAGGGGCGATTGCGAGGTCCTTTCAGCGCTTCAGCAAACTTTTCATCTCTCAATACCCATGGATCTCGCGCGAGGTTAAACTTCTTGTCGCTTCAAGCTGCGAAACCAACCGCCTAGGGTCAAAGCCGCGCCTCAAACCAGCACAAACCGGGGGCGTTCAAACCTCGCCGACTCGACACCGATCACTCGCCTGCGCTGCTTCTTCTGAAAGCCGCGGCCTCAGGCAACAGCTTCCGCTTCTGGTGCTTGGGGTTCGTGTGGTGAGGTGGTCTTCTCGTGAGGCGAACGGCTCCCTGAACCGTGGGGTTGGCTTGTTTGTGACACACAAAGCAAGGCATAGCTACGTACACCCTCTTGGGGTTGGCCTAAAGGGACACCAATTGGAGAAGCCGCCCATTTGGGGAGAGATTGCTTCCTCCAATTTCGAGTCTTGAGACAAGATTCGGAGCTTCAGGAGGGCCCTGCGATCCGGGGGAAGTGTCGCGGATGGCCTCAACATCTTCCTAGCAAAGGGGGATGGGGTCATTTCGCGGTTTGCATCCACCCATCCGGTGGACACAAAGCTGTGTCCACCACTGACAAGGATGTTTCCCAGGACGTAAGACCATTGGTGCAAATCTGGTCGGCCAGATTTGAAAACCCTCACAATAGATGACTGAGTCCGCAAAAATGTTGGCTCGTGTGGGCCCACTTTCACTTGGGGAGAAGGAACAAATTGAAGACCAACTTGACACCAAGAAGCCCAGCAAATGATCAAGCCTTGTCAACTCTGTGAAAGATTCGGATGAAACAAGAAGGTCTTACATATTAGGGATGCACAGTGAATCTCCAGTAATCAGTTCTCCCTACTTCCTAGCACCTACATACCTCAATCTGATCTTCGCATCAGACCCTGGCAAATGTCAGGAAATTCGCATCACACAACATGCCGCACGCAACAAGGCGGCAGACAATAACTCAAGTTCCGAAGGATGTTCCTTCAGAACGTAATTCGTCTTTCCCGAATCAATCCACCTCGGATGAATAGGGCTTTCTGGGGGTTCTTCCCGCAAAGATCCAATTTGACTCTTGTAGGTGGGACACCTGCCCACATCAACCAGGTCCGTTCCCATCTAGCACCTCTTGGTTGCTGAAACGACTCCTCTGCAAAAAGTTCACAACTTCTGGTGGGCTCAATACGGAAAGCTCTTTCAGACTTCATCCAAAAAAAGTCCAATTCTTCATTAGGGACCCTCTGCACAGCATCTGTTTTGAAGGTCCACCACCCACTTTCCAGGGTTGAGCCGTTAAGCCTTCTTCAAATTCGTGGCCAAGTCCGAAGATCCAAGCCAGTCCAGTCCATAGCACCCCCGCTCCACTCTCGCTTCAGGTTGGGAGCCCTTCTCCTGCTAGCGATCGGACAAGGAGCCCCAGGCGCGACTCCGGCGCGGCATGCGGAAACGTCACATAAAGCATCGGGCGTTCAAGGGGGTGAACGGCACATCCCACGAGGCGGTTTGCGACACTTCCCTGCGCCGTGTTTTTTTTAACCACCAAATCTCTCTAGCCACGAAGACCGACAGGATTTTGGCGCCTTGTGGATTCGCATGGGCTGCTTGGCAGGTGCTGGGCACTGCAAACAAAGCAGCTCGGAGTCGTCTGTGGCTAGCACGTTCTACAAACTCATGCTGCCATGTCATATGAGTATGAGGGTGTTTGGGGGGCATTTGGTTTGAGGGCAAAATGACGAGACCAGCTACAATGTGCAGAAGTGAGAAGAATGCAGAGAAAAACACAGGGAAAAAGGTGAACACAAACGCAAACAATGTGCAAGACTAAACTGGAAAAGCTGTTGCCCAAAAACAACTTTATAACCATTGTGTCTTCAAGTGGGGGAGTCAGCGGAACTGCATTGTTTGCAATGCGCTTTGGCGATCAGTGCGCGTCAATGTAAGCAGCGAAGCACACAACAAACGAGCTGTTCGTCGTCAAGTGGACGGCAAGCGCACTCTTCGGACAGATGGCTCCGATTTTGAGGTTTTCTCCAAAGATGAGGGTCCAATCAGGGAGGGGTCAAATGGCACCAAGGAAACGTCGTGCAGCTTGAACAGTCGACTGCTTGCGCTTGTCCTCTTGCCTCTGGCAATTGTAGGCCGAGGTTTCTGGCAAGCAAACCTCTACAAGCAAGCATTGCTGACTCCAAATCGATTCAGGATCCGCCCATCAATGAGGTAGCTTCGCTCTTTGAACAAACTACCTACAAGTGTCCCTTGGTAGGCATCTAGGTAAATAACGCGCCACCAAATACCGCAACACTTTCAGAGACACTGTCTGATACTCCCCTCCCACATAAACCATTTGGGGTGAGGTCGTGTGAGGTCGTTATAGTTCACCCAGAAGGATGGCTTTTTGGGCTTGGACAGATCTGAGGCCAACGGATGTGCCCGTCCTGTCTGGGTCTGCGGCTGGCCTCGCAAGTGGCGTTCGTTGGCTTCTTGACGCTCGGGAGCTACCGGGGGGTAAGCGAAAACCGAAACTGGGCTGCCCTCAGATCCCCCGCTAAACGTTTAACTGTTAGTCGGTTAAATGGAAACTACCACTAAACACTAAAAGGCTAAACAGCTAAGGGGATGGCTGGGAGCCACCAAGAAAGGAAACGCCAGCCCAGCGCGTGGGCCGATTCCCATAAACAAAAACACACCCCCAATCCGCAGCTTCATTTTCAAAAAAAGAAAAACGCGCTTGCGGGCAGCCGCGATTCCTGAAAGCCTCAGTGCCTGGGTGAGTCTTCGGTGAGCCTTGTTCTAATTTGAATCGGAACGCTTTTCTGCTTGTAATCTGGAATCTTTATCAAGGAGTCGAATATTATTGAACTGCAAGTGTGACAATGGCACATTCGGCTACCCTTCACTTCACGCGCAAAGACGTGAAGCAAATAGAATAGAAAAGAATCGGGAAGGGACCCTGATCACCGGAGCTTCCTCACAACCTCTCGAGCCCCAAAAAGTGTCAACTCTGCCAAGGCTCCGAAATGGGCAGGTAGAAATATGGCTCCGGAAAAGCGATAGCAAAGAAACCCACCAATTTTCTGACTTCCGATCTAGTGGAGGGCCCCAAAAACAGCCACCAAACTCTTTGCATGCCACAAAAAAAAGGTCTTCCCAACATGTATAAAATCCAGGAACTCTATGTATAAGTCCCAAAATAATATACCAAAAAGGTTTTCCCAAAATGTATGAAGTGTGTTGCTCGTTTCTTGGAGCATGGCCTCCCCGATCATCTGGCACTCCCGGAGTATCTCTGCAGCGCGGCCTGGCGTCTGAATCCTTGGAATGCACTGAATACCAAGCGACAACGCTATCGAACTCAAACTCTTGTGGGGGATATACTTTGTATGCAAAATGTAAGAGAGTCACCACCACCAAATCCAATTGTGAATACAGTTCATTGAGAGTATGTTAGAGTATGGCCATGGGTGAAGCGACTGTTATCTGAGGTAGCATCAAGGCTCGCAGAACAAGAACCCCGATCAAGTTGGGTTCCGAGCTGTCAGATAGGTTGTGCGATGGCTCTAAGACTGGCTAAAAACAGGTCTGTCGGCCATGTATTCTGAATTCGTGGGGGAGTGTTTGATCCTTCTTTCCATTTCGGTGGCCTGGAAGCTGAAAGAAGCACCTTTCGGGAAATCAAGAGATGGAGACCCTATGCCGTGTCGCTAGGGTAGGCCAAAGTTGACAAGCTCTTTAAGGAATGATCCAAGCACCAGGACACAGCCTGCGCACCAAAAACCCACCTGTTGCGCTCTGGAATGTCAGCGTACATTGCTTGCAGTAACTACCTCTAGCGCCTCTCGAGGCCAAGATTTCCTTCGTAGGCAGCTCAGAGAAATCCCCACACAAACGCCTCCACCATCGCTGAGCTGGTGGACAGGTCCGTGAGAAAAGTACCACCAATAAGGAATCCATAGAACGACCGAACGTGATTCCAAAATGGGATGGGGCAGTGGCCTCACGCGAACATGAGCATCAGTTGAATCAACGGCCCAGGCAGCAACCCACATGGTTCCTGGCCTCGCTTGCGCCAACTCTACCGAACCCAGTCTCCTGTTTCATTGTGTGCTTCTTTGTAGTCAGGGCTCGAACGAAAGCCTCGAACATGGAGCAAGCCCACCGCACAAAGGATTGAAAGACATCGCAGGCCAGAAACCAGCTGATCGAACATCGAAAGCCCGGACTTCTGTGGCGTCTTCTTTTCTTTTGGCTCGGCCTGCAAACAGCTTGTGCTCAAACTCGTCCCCTCCTTGTGCATCACGGTTTGGGGAGCTGAGTCTGTCAGAATCGAGCCCAAACAGCTGGCCCCTCCGCCCGGGCGAGAATCCGCCTGTGCCCGAAGCTCCTGGCGAAGAGCGCCAGACATGTGAGCTACGCATATGGGGCTTGACCCATATATGAGAGTTGACACATAATTATGAGGGTTGACACATATGGGGGTTGACCCCAAATGACCATCAGCAATGTTCCTCATTTGGTGGGATGATATCATCGCTCTAGTAGTTCCCCCCCCCCCCCGCCATAAGCAACTTTCCTCATTTGCTGGGATAATATCATCGTGGTAGTTTCCCCCCCCAACATGAGTAAATTTCCTCATTTGCTGGGATAATATCGTAGCTTCCCCCAATGGGCATCCCATGTTTGCAGGACCTTTTGATCAACCCCACATAACCCCACTATGAACGACGTGGCGCATCTGTCTTATGTGCCCTGCCCTTGTTGCGAATGCCCCCCTTGTCGGAACAATGAAAGAAAAACTGCATCGAGCGCGTAAAATGATGTTTAGAAGTATGCGCGTGATTTTCCGACTCCTTGCGGAGCATGAGCACTATCGAAGCGCACGCGTAGATTGTACGTGAAGCACATGCTATGTTGAAGTAACTATTGTTTCAAGATGGATCAGTGCAGCGATGTCTCCACAAGCCAATAGTTGAATGGCAATGTGCATTTACATGCATATGTGAACATATCATATCATTCACTTAATGGTTAATCTATGTGCTGTGTCATGTTCGCAGCTATTTCTACTCAACTCATGTGTGAGAAAAGCCCATGTACGTGTAGGCAATACTGACGCGCGCGCACGCGCGCGCGCCCACACACAAACACACACACACACACACACACACACACACACACACACACACACACACACACACACACACACACACACACACACACACACACACACACAGATCGTTCAATACAAGGCTGCAAGGATACTTGGTAGTGTCTTCCACATTTTGCTGGTGCAAAACTGAAAACCAGCGCTCGCAAATACCTGGCGTCGCAGTCTTCCACACCTGCTGAATAGCACTGGCCATGCACGATGGTGTTAGATCTGCACTGGCAAGTGAAGGATACACATACTGGAACGCAAAGAGCTCGCCAACCATCTTTTTCGGGTGATATCGTTGCATCAAATCACCAGTTGGCACTGCTGTTTAGCACAGAAAAGTGCGAAAACAGGGTACAGAAAGCGTTTGCAACAGCCCCACTCTTCCATCTCATTTGGGTGGCCATCTTGTTTTGAGGGCATCCCCTTTTTTTGAAAGTGGTGTCCAAGGGAATCCAAAAAACGAACACCACCATTTTTCCGGGCTCCCCTCCCAAAAAAAAAAGAACAAAGAGAGACACGCCCCCATCTCGGGCCCCCACGCGCGGTATGAAAATCGTGGACGCGGGCGGATCGATCCCTCGATCCCTCCGTCCCCGCCTTTCAGAGCCTCCGGCAGGAGCCGCAGGACCTCCTGGACCACCGCGTCGCTGGCACCTGGCCGAGTCATGCCACGTGGGGGGGGGGTCTGGTGCCTTTGAGCCGTGGGTGGTAAAGATATCCCCAAATTGAATCAGCCCCTAAAACTGTTTGGGTGGTTGTAACGATATCCCCAAGAAACTGTCAGCCACAGTTTTAGAATAGGGGGTGTCCCTGGGTTTGGTGGGGAATCATCACTTTTGGAGGGGAACATTCCCTGGTATTAGACAGGGTGGATTGATATGGGGGCAGCATTACTCATTTTAAGTGGGGATTAGAAGGGAAGTCGAAGACCCGTTGATGGAGACCATTGCAGGGATGGGCATCTGACAATGAATCAGTACTGACACAGAAAGGGCGTGCCCCTGTTGTGCCAACATGGACTCACGTGTTCTAGGTCCTCCAGTAGAGAGGTTAGAATAAGGGTACCCTTTTTTCTGTAGTCTATTTTAGTAGGGTCCCGAACACTCCCAACCAAAAAAGGGGTGAGAAAGGGCACTGGGGGACCTAGGATTAGTTGAGCAACCCCCAAGTACTGTCCCTGCCATCTGCACCGCCCTGACCTTGCTTTCGTGCGGCACGCCCAGCCCTCTGCCCGCGCCACATATTGGGAGGGCTTTGGGCCAGTCAAACTCCATAGGCCATGGCTTCCTGATAAAAAAAGAGCCTCACAATGGTTGCTTGAAATCCCTATATTCCACATCTAGAAATCATGGCTGGAGGGCGGTGGGCGCGTTTCTGCATGAAGGCGGAGAGCTCGTGCACCTTGGTCTTTGGGGAAACCTGCAAAATGGGGTGGTTCTTCTCTTCCACTTGCTTAAGCCCCCTGGCAAGAATACAAATATTCCCAGTAGTCATAGATTCCATTTAAAACCAACAGGGGAAAATAACAAAATATTCTTGAGCAAATGGAAGTTCTGGCTCGCGACAATACAGACAAAAACACAAGGATGGACAATTCGGCCACAAGGGAAAAGGGTGATTCTCTCTTGGCAATCCGTTTGCCAACCCCATAGAGGCTCACCATTTTGAGACATCCCGTCCGGAGCAAGAAGGCTTTGTCCGTAGCTTCCGAAGCGAAGACGCAGTATCTGTCCGATCGCATGTCGCTTGGCTCTTTCGGCTGATACTGGTAGTTGTCAAGGTTTTTCAAGTCGCTGTCACCAAAAAGCCACTATGCATGTTTTTAGATCCACCATGCCACGAAGCGGCACGAAACTAAGATGTTGTTCTCATGCCGATGTGCTTTCCACTTCACTACCACAATCCTCAGTGGAAAATTGGGAGAAAATCTATTAAATCAAGAAGCAACCCATTCTCAACACCAAACTGATTTCAGATATTTTTTTTCGGGTGAGGCGACCATCCGTATGTCCAATGAATATCGGGGTAGATTTGTGTACGTGAGGACAACCAAAGGAAACCTAACCAGACAAGCAGCTGCTGAATCAGCACAAATTGTCAAGCCTTGTTGGTTTGGCAGGGGTCCCTAAAGCGTCGCTTGATCAATAAGAGGCACGGGACAAAGCTGCAAATGGAAAAATCAGTGGCATGCTCAAAACTGTGCCTCGTGGTGGCTATCAGCATAAAGATATAACAAGTTAAACCCGTACCACAACCGTGTGCGTGAATATGTATACATATATATATATATATATGTATATACACATATATATATATATAGCTACATATATGTGTTTGTCTATGTATATTATGTCTATTGATATTATTGTTATTACCATTATTATGGTTATGGCTATTAGTTATCATTATTATTAGTATTATCATTATGATTAATTGCTATTATCATTGTCTATTATTAATATCATTACTATTAATATGTTTAACATTAACAATGTTATAATTATTATCATCATTATTACTATCGATACTATCATTAGTGTTATTGTTACTGTTATTGCTATCATCATACCATTGTCAGTATCAGTATCGAGATCATTATCATTACTAGTATCAAAATAATTATCATATTACTATATACTATAATTATTGTTATCGGTAATAGTATTAGTATTGGTACTGTTATTGTGTCCATCATTATCAGTATCATTATCATTATCATAATCATTATCATTATAGTGTCCATTATCATTAACATCATCAATATAGTTGTCATAGTATTACTATCATTATTATTAATACTACTATTCTTACTATCATTAGTATTATTATTCTTATTGTTATTGTTATTATTATTGCTGTTAATATATGGATTACGGTTTGACTACTAGTACACGTACGATTGTTTTACTATCATTATTTTCATTCAGTACTATTAATTTTATTACTATCATCATCGTTATCATTATCAGTACTACTTTTCTTATTATTATCAGTGTCGTTTTCAGTTTTATTATTAGTATTATTGATATCATTTTGAGTATCATTCTAATTTGCATTATTATTAGCATTAGTATTAGTATTATTATCATTATTATTCTTATGATCACTTATTGCGGTTTTGGGCGAACACGAAGTAGCCCAGGGAAGCAAATGAGCACAAGGTAGATCACAAAGTGCCCACAGCACCCGGAAACACAACTCGGATGAAGCTGTGGATGATGACCGGGTTGAGGATGTGACGGTAGAAGAGGAAAATGTTTGGGGAGGTTTGGAAACACGTTGCAATAGTAAATCGGGAAGTATGCCACCAAGCCCAGGGCACCCGCGCCGTAAAACCAGGTACCTCCTAGTGCCAGCCCTATCCCGCACCAAGCAGCAAACTACTTAATGAGGGGGAAGACCGCCGCACTATGGCGCCTGACGTTTTACCGCAGAAGACCTGTCGGGAGGTGGAAAACTTGAGCCAAACGGCCATTCGGCCGTTTTGCCACATGATGAAACAACACGTGAACAAAACACACCCCCCTCATCCGATATCTGGACGAGAGAAAGGATGCGAGACAGTTGAGTTCACGACGAAAGGGACCAACCAAAAATGCCGGTGTCAACTCAGAGGTGAGCCAAACGGCATCACCTGGGCCCCAGTTAAAATCCCGCCACCACCCCGAATTATCGGGGCGACAGGATTATTTGACGAGTGGACCACATGAGTGAACAAAGACATATTGGAGGAACCATACGAAGATTCCTCTCGTGCCGTTCATGAGTTGTCATGGGACGATGCCATGCGGAGGGGGATCCTATCTGGATCACCGCGCCTCACTGCACGCCGTGGAGCGGTTGGAAGAGTAGTCGAGTTGGGAGGAAATTAGAAACGGAAGTTCCGAAATTGGTGTGAAAATATCCGGCTATGGCCGGCCCGGCACTTCTAGTGCGGTCACAGCCTCACACAGGATCGCCAGGGGAACCGTCTCCGGCGCGCACGGCAGCGGTGCGGGAGGGACACGAGCAACGCCGGATCAGCGGTACAGGGCAATGGAGACCATCACCCCCAGCAGCGCCGCATGGGCGAGAGGAGGACCGGCGCGGTCGCGTTTTTCGGCAACACACGTACTATCCTCGCCCTTCTAAGGCGGATGCTGATTGCGGTACCCGCCTACCACCCTGAACCAGGTTCTTCCCGGTCCCTGGGCACGTCGTCTCTCCGGCGTCCGCCACGGTCACCTCGATCACCTCCTCCATCCCGACGGCGATCCTCACCACCACCCCTATTGTGGTCACCAGCCGGAGGTCGGCGAGGCGGAGGGGGATCTGATTGGTGACGTCGGTCATCCCTGCGCCGGTCCCGGTGGCGATCGCGACGGTCATCACCCGGGTCATCACGTCCGCGGCGCTCATCTCGCCCCGGACCGCGCCTCTCGGAGGTCTCCTCATGACGTGGAGGAGGTCGGCGATCATCGCGTCGGCCTCCGCGGGTATCCCTGCCACGATCATCCCTTTGTCGGGGCGGGCCAGGATCCTCGCGTCCACCTTTGCCAGGTCGATGTTTTCCTCGACCCTTCCCCTCACCCTTAGGACCGCGACGATCCTCGCGGGCCCCAAGCGCGGTCCTCGACCGATCGTCATCTCGGCGGGGCCGCGACTCATTTGCCGCACGAGTGGTCCGAGGCACACCCGGGGGAAGCTCCCACTCGTCGTTGTCGTCATCGCGCGGGTCATAGCCGCCATGGCCGCCCAAGGAACCGGTGGCATCCCGTGGTGGGGACGCAGGAGTTCCGGGACCGCCCGATCGAAGACGAACTCGGGGAGTCGCGTCCTCGCCGGTAAAAGGATCCTTCTGGGTGTAGAAACCCTTGGTCCTGCCCCTTCTCTCCCCACCTTCCACACCGCTTCTCGCGGGGACCGGGGATGGACGGGCAGGCTGGGCCATGCTCTTAGAGCTGGGTTGCCCGCTAGGCGGGACCTGAACGCCCCCCTGCCCTTTCTCGGGCGCGGGGACCCGACCACGAGATGTCCTCCTGGCCTTGGGTTGGTCGGACTCACCCTCCAGCTCGGACTCGGTGTCAGGGACACGAGTATTGATGGCCATGTCCTCTTCCTCAAACGGATCCCCAGTCGTAGTAACGCCTGCCGCAATGGGAGCGGGAGGAGGAGGAGGAGGAGTTGGCACAGCATCGCCAGAAATGACGCCTGCATGCGGCACCACGGGAGTCTCCGGTTCTACCGGGACAGGCGGCGCAGGAGGAGCCGGGGGCGGTGGCGGAGGGGGAGGGATCTCCTCCTCGTCGTCGCCCATGGGCTCGTCAAGGTCGTCAGGCTTCTCGTCATCTTCGTGCGAAGAACCATCCGATCCCAGCTCATCCTCCGCTGATCCAGCAAAGTCGGGCTCGTCTTCGTCCTTCACGCCGGGGCCTGGTGTAAGGCGAATTCCGGGTCGATGGCGATCGCGGGGTCGGAAGCGGTACTTCCTTGGTACAGGGTCGGACAGCTCCTGTTTGATGTCATCCTGGGTTTGAGGACGGTCGGCCAAGCATGTGTCGTAGGCAACGGTGGACGTCCGGTAGATCAGATCGTCCATACTGCTGAGGTCGTTGAGGGTGTAGACATACCCCTTCTTAATGCCTTCCCGTATCGTGTCCATAGCCCGCTTGAGGCGCGCGGCAGGATCGAATCCGGCCTTTCTCCGCATGGCCTGCAATATCCCGCAGTGCTGTGCGAGCAGCCCCACCTGGAACTTGAATCCCTCCCCGGACACGTCGTTGGGGAGTACCGGAGAAAGGTGTCCTGTTCTCAGCCCAATGATATGGGCCTCAAGAATGTAGTAGGACGTGTAAAACCCGCATCGGTTGGCGTTGAAGTTTGCGGTGGTTAGGCGTCTGCCCCACTCAGCCGCATATCCCTCATATTCTTCGAAGAATTCGGGGACGGAGCTCCCGTTGAAGGCCAGACCCCTTACCAAGATCGCCTTTGCTACCCACTCTTCCACGTTGTTGTCGACCGTGTCACGGTATTTGCCGTCAAGGACTTCGTCTCGGAGCGAGTCGTGAAGTTTTCGGAAAATGCCATCCACGTCCTCTTTGTCAAGGTACTTAGGAGGCCGCATCCCAGACATCAACAAGGACCGGGCATCGACGGCGGGACTCTGCGAGTAGAGGGCCATTCCGATGGCGTTGGCGTCTGAGTTGTTCCACAGAGCGGGGACGAAGCCCTCGTATTTTGCCAGCCAGGGAGGAATCAACCCGTCAGTGCTCGCTATCGTGCGAGGGCCGCCGTTCGTGTCTCCGGTGGGCAGGACGCCATCGTAGAAGATGGGAAGGTAGCAGGCGGTGCACAGGTGAGCGCCGACCGGATGGGCCGTCATGCACCTATGGCATGGAACGGACACCACCTCGCGGACATGTTCCGTCTTGGTGATCTGATGGTACTTCTCCATCTCGTCCCGACACTTCCTCGGGTTATCACTCAAGGAGTTGAGGAAGTTGGGCGGATAGCACCAAGGCCTCAGGTAAATGATGGAGCAGTCCTCCTTGAAGTAGACGCATCTCCAGTACCCGATCGCGATGTTCTCGCGCGACGCAAAGGTACCCTGACGAGTAATATGCATGCCCCCATTTTCCATGGAGAAGAAACGTGCATCGATAGCCATGACCACATATCGGGGATCGCTCCTTTGGCGTCGACCCGAGGTGTGCAGCTCCGTCACGTTGCTGTCGGTGATGCGGTCGACAGTGTCGTTGGGGCACTCTCCGTGATCGCGGAGGGATTGATACTCATCCGGCCGAGAGGGAAGGAGCTCGATCAGAGCTCGCCCACCCCGAATGATCGCCCCACGTTCTACGTAGAGCCGATACATTCGGAGAGGCACCACCTTGTAGAGCGTCTTGGGAACCACTTTGGAGGTGATAGGAAGACAAACAGGGCTCTCGTAGAGCATGTATTGGTATCGTTCACGAAATGCCCGGTAATCAGTGTCGGATCCGATCTCAAGCGACCTTACCGCCGCTATGCGGGCGGAACCAGGCAGCAACCGACGCTCCTTGTCACGAATGACGGTGATGATGATCTCGAACATTCCCACCCCATCCTCGAGAAAGGAAGACAGGAGGTACGAAGAAAAAGCATCCTCAGACTCGACGCTGGTCCCGAAGTAGTGGCTCAGGAACTTCTTCAGTTGTATCACCGAAGTAACGTTCCCTTGCCCGCTGGCAGACGAGGCCTCCAACTCTGGGTCCTTGACTGCACCTGCATTTCCAGGCTGCACAGCTGTTCCACGGAGCGCGTCGCGTATTTCCGCGCATGCTCTCCTGTAGTAGTGCGAAGAGGCGCCCGTTCTACCCTTCACCTTCTGACGGATCTCGTCGGCGAAGTAGTCCAGAAGCTCCTCGGGTGCGGGAACAATGGCCTGGATCATCAGGTCAGGATCACTCTTGGTCGGGAGGATAGGCCCTGCCCTGGATCTCACTCCCATCTCCAGGAATCGGGCAATGTCCCCGATTTTGGCGCACAGAGTAGTGATCGTGTTTCCGATCCTGGGGGCGATATCTTCGCCTCTCCTGGCGCCGAGGATGACCACGTTTTTCTTGATGGACTCCTCCTTCAGCCTCTCGAGGTTCCTCCGGGTGTCATCAGTGCCTTTCACCGCGCTGAGGCGGAGAACCGCAGGCTCCGGTTTGTCCGGTCGCACGAGCTGGCCGTCGGGAATCTGGTCGAAAATGCGCGAGGCGGACTTCACTGCTGGGACATTCCTGTACTGATCCGGCACGCTGTAAAAGGCGTAGGCGAGAGTGTCATGCGAGGATGTCTCCCAGTACGTGTACTCCTCGGAATCACGCGGGTCACCGACGACGCGACTCACGGTCCTCAGCTCGGCCAGAGCACGCTCCGCCTCGAACTGCGATCCGATGGTCGTGGGCAGCATGGCCCTCTCCTCCTCCGTGCAGTCGACGTATATGAACTGACCGGTATGCAGATCTCTGGGCGCGGCGAAGGGCCCCGCAGTGTCATGAACGCCCAGTAGAGTGCTCCTCGCCTCGACCTGGCTAGGGAGCGCATCCGCAGGAGGATGGGCGGGCTCGGCAGGGGCGTCAGGGGCTTGAGTGGCAGGCGGAACAGGGTCGTCCTTCTTATGCTCAGAGGCCCCCGTGGCGGTTGTTCCCGCTGCCTCTCCTCCAGCCACTACCGGTTTGTCCCGGGGCTCATTCATGTCAACGTCCTCACCGGCATCGCGAGCCTCTTTCTCCGCCTTCTCCTTGGCCTCCTTGATCTCGCGTGCAGTAGGACGTCGATAAGCCGGCCAGGGGATGCCCATGATTTTGTCACCACGGGTGAAGGCGGACTCATCTCTGCGAATGATAACTGCCCGATCTTCACGCGATCCAGACATGGCCAGAGGACCACACATGGACCGGAAGACCTGTGCGACCGATTGTGCCAGGCAGTCCGGGTACTCCCCTCTGAGCGCGGTGGTTCGCCATGTGTCAGGGACGTTCGGCTCCAGCTTGTTGCCACGATCGTCGACGCGATCGAGCTCACCAACGATCTGGTGAAATGGCAACGAACCAAGCCGGGTCTTGCGGTGAGCGGCGTGGAGGCAGTCATAGAATGTCCTAATCTTCTGCAACCCAGCCACAGCACCAGCCACGTGCGGGTGAACATGCCCCATCCTCCAGGCGGTCGCCAAGGCCATATCAAGGCCGGCACGGACCGCGGAGAGCTGGGAGTTAAGGTCATAGGCGTTCATGTACTCTGCCGTCCAAAAGACGTCATCCATGGGAATGACCTCGCCGTTCCTGGAATCGACCATTCCGAGTCGGGTCCCGTCGTGCACCATTGCATCGCACCGTGTCCTGTTCGGATACGAGTTGGAATTCCCAAGCGGCTGCTTGGCTTTTCCGAAGATGCCGGTGTGGTGGTCGCCGGATTCGCCCTTTCGGGTCACGAACTTGGAGTCGATCTGATCACGAATCTCCGGCGGGTATTCAGGGGGAACGATCGTTTCCATGACCTTTGTCCATTCGTCAGCCTCGGTTCTATCCGTGGCCTCCTTCCCGAAGTGGACATACTGGAGCTGCCTGGGGCCATGCACAGTGCATTTGTCTGCATATGCGTGGGCCCAGTCAACCATCGTGGCGCGTTTGGCCATTTCACGTTGCCCATGGCGATCATTGGGGACGGCAGCGTTCAGTGTCCTCGATTGATCACCTTGCTCTTTAGTCACCTGGTCCGAGTTCCTCGCCTTGTTTGCGTAGCTGGCCACGATCGGCTCGAAATTTTTCTCTCGAGCAGCGATGTGGTGAAGCACGAACCTGTCGGGCCGGGTGAACGCCTCGTCGAGGGAAATCGACCCTCTCTTCGGCTCCGTGTCGTCTCCATAGTAGTTGGGATTCCGCTCTTCGGGTTCCTCAAGTCCGCCGTGCACCGGATCCTTCGACTCCGTGGCGCTAGCTCGGACGACCCTGTGTCGGGACGATCTCCGCTGAGCTTTCCATGCCTCAAGCGTCTGAAAGGTCTCCTGCGAGTCGGGATCATAATACTCGCCATCGGGGGTGATGGTATATCCCTCAACGGAGACCCCCGCGTCCCCGGTGGAGGTGCGGGCATCGGGGTCCACCTCATCGAACTCCGAGAGATCCTCCTTTGTCGGAGGTCCTCCCGATCCAGTGCTCCCCCCTACCTCCATTGAAGCAGCAGTGTGGGGATCGACGCCTGGTACGTCATCAGTCGTCTGATCAAGGGTCTTCATGAGGTCTTCGAAGCTCTCCACATCATTGCCTCTGATACCGACCGGTTTGGTCACCGGCGCTGCGGGCGGCCCACCTTCAGGGGTAGGAGTCGGGACAGTGGTGGGGGCGGCCGGTTCTACCGGCGTGCCACGCCAGTATGCTATCTCGGCGTCAACATCCATGTCGTCATCCTTCTCCTCGACGGTCGGGAGCGTGGGGACGTCCTTCCTTTCACTTCCCGCTGGCTTCTTCAGCTCCTCAGCCTTCTTTTTGGCCGCCGCCGCGGCCTTGCGAGATGCCTCAGGCGTCGCGAGGCGCGGGAAGTTGCTCTCGTCCTTCCCGGGCGGAGTCAGCACAGACTTGGGCAATGGCCCCCCCCATCGGGGGGCCTTTGGCGGGTCGGCAGGCTCGGGAACCGGTGAACTTCCCCCGGAAGTGCGGATGTTTGGCGCCCGAGCGGGAGGTGCACCCTTGGTAGCCGTAGAGCCGGGATCCGGCGACTTAGCTGGCGTGCCGCCCTTTGCGGGCACGGAAGGGACAGGGGCCTTGGGGACACTCCTAATGTCGATGGGCCCCTTCGCCTTGGCGGGCGAGGCTTTCGGTGGCGAGACGGGGCGCGTCGGTGGTGACATCATCTTCGGCGTAGGGCCTTTGGGCTCGGCCTGGCGGGCAGGAGCCATCGCCACAGAGGGAGCCGCCGCCTGTGCGGGGGGCGTCACCTTAGATGCCGCATCAGTCATCTCTACGTCATGCGATTGACCAGAGCTATCTGCCCCGGCGACCTTCGCTGGCGGGGCGGTGGAGTAGGTTAACGAATCATCCCAGACCTTGGTCTGGAGAATCTTTTCGGCCTTCACCTTCGCGTCCTCGTCGGGAGGATACATGGTCTTCTTGTACAACATGCCCAACGTTTTCGCAGCATTGGTCGCACTCATGACGCGGTGTAGCGTCCACGAGATGTCCACGGCCGCGCTGGCGAGAGCCGGGAGCGCTACCACAGCTCTGTACTTGTTCGCGGGGGCGCCGGAACTGCCGACACAGTGGTCGCCCCAGAAGGCGAAATCCGCAGGAACCACTATCAAGTTCCTCTTCATCGCTGCCCTGATGAACGTCGTGATGACGCCGAGCATGTGGTATTTCGAGCGGGCTGAAGCCATGACGCAACCGAAATGAGGATCACCACATTCGATCCAGCTCTCCTCACAGACTCAAGCCTTTCCAGGGTGGTGTGGATGAGGGTTTGCGCGTTGCTCTTGATGACCGACACCTGCTTTTTCTCATCCCAATCGGCCAGGTCATGGAGACGGGTCGCAAAAATGCAGGTGTCATACTCCATGGCCCCCCTTCCAACCGCTTTTTCGCGGTCATGAGTGAGCCGTGTGGCCTCTTCGACCATGGTGGCGATGGGGACGTGGTAACCGCTCTCCCCGTACGGGCAGTGGAATTGGATCTTCGGGATGGATCCCTTTCGTGGCCCGCTGTCAGTGGACCGGAGAGTGTCCAGTTGCGCACTGAACTCATCCGCCGTGATGTAAGAGCCCTTCTTGCTCTTCCCGCGCGACGCAAAGCAAAGGTCGTAGAAGACAAGCACCTGGGCATTGGCCTTAATCGTTGGCTCCTCCAAGTATGTGGGAGGCCCCCAACCCGCTGCCATCGCGGCGAGGATACCAGTGACTCCGGTAGTGCTCATAGGCAGGAGGCCCTTCAACACCGACGGTATAGTCGGGACATCAGAATCAATGCATGTGAGGGCGAATTCCGGGAACACGGTCAGGATGACGTTCCTGAACATTTGGTTTCCCCAACCTATCCACTCTTTTTCGAGGGCATTCTGGTCGTATGTAGTCAGATGAGAGGTCTTAGGCCTACTCAGGCTGGGGAGCACCTCACTCTCGGGGTTCGTGATCCACTCTTGTTTGTACTTCCCGATCATCTTGTCGATGTCAAGAAACATAGTGGACGGCGCCAGATGCTCCTCCATGATGTAACCCGAATATTTCGGGTACTCATTTTCGAGCGCAAATGGGATCGACGATCCAGCCTCTTGCACCTTCACAGCGTATGTGTTGCTGACGAGACGATGCCTGGCGAACTCCGGACTGAATCCACCAGTCTTCGTGGGGGTGCTAGGAGCAGCCAATCGCTCCAGTTCGCGCTTGGTCGCGCCAATCTCCCCGATAGCATTAGGCTGAAAGAAGGCGCGCTTCCTCCAAGAGAGCGACGGAGAGCAGGGGTTAACCTCAATATAAGGGTTGAACCGTTGCAACTCGACGTCTCCGTTTGCGTAACATGTGGAGAACCCCTCACCACCCGTGATCAGCTCCAGGTCATGGGAGAACTTGATGGCGAGAGCAAAAATGGGTGCCCGAGCCAACATGAGACGCCGCGTTTTATCTCCGCGGGGGTTGTCACCGCTGGCAGCATCCACAGGCAGCATGAAAGAAAGATGAGCCCAGACTCCTTGGCCGTAGTGCGCCCACGGGGTGTACCCGAGGGCTTGGCTGTATACCAGCGACGTCCAAATCCCGAGTTTGTCCTCGGACTCTGAACTCACCACCTCTTCATGGGCGATGGAGGCCCAAAGGGAGAACTGGCTGAGTCCGTGTGCCCAGAGCTTGTTCTCAATGCTCCCCTGTTGCCATTGGTTCCAATTCGGGGATTCGGCATCAATGACAGACGAGAGTGAGGGTACGATCCAATATCCCTCGCCTGCCGTGATGCCGTAGTCGTGGGCCACGTTGGTCACCCCGGGGGTGGCGAGCCTCTCAACCTTGTTCCACAGGAAGAACTGGTCAAGCACAGTTGCGACCTTCAGCTCAGAGGTCATGTGCTCCGCAAACGCTCCAAACCCGCCGATGGTCGATCGATCTGCTAGTGGTCCTATCCTGACACATGTCGATGATCTCCTCCAAGGTTCTATCCTTAATGAGGGAGATGCCATCAACAACGATCTCTGGGGGAACGAACATAGCAAGAGGGCGCATTTGTAGCCACTTTCTCACTATGGAGGGCTCGTACTGAGTGAAGCTGCTGATGCCTCCCGTGTGTTGGGAACGGCGCGGATCACCCATGTCATAGCAGTCGGTTGTGAAGCCGACATAGCTCCGGTACTGGTTCTGCTTGACCGCCAAGTACTCAGTCCTCCAGTTCTTCTTCAACTCCCCGTCAGCGTTCGTGATGGACGAAGACCACCCTCCTCCGGACGGTCGACAGCAGGGGTGTACTGCCGGGTCGACATCCCTCGTCTCATCGAGCCCGAGCGGCGCAATGTGGGCGTGAGGGAGGTAGTGGGTGGCAGAGCCACGGATGGGGATCGCATCGCACAGGATTGCCGCAGCGGTCAGGGCATTGTGCTCAGTGGCGATGAAACCAGAGTCCTTGAGCAGGGCGATTATGTTGGCCGCCCTTCCTCTTCGGTAATTTAGGATCTTAGTCCTAACATCCGCGGGAAAGGAATCATAGCCCTCACATTTGACGAGACCATTGATCATGGTCTCCACCTGCTCTCCAGTGATCACATCGCTCAAACGGGCAGCCTTTAAAGCCGCGCGACCGTTGAGCTTGGAAACCCAGCTGTTGAAGCTGTTCTGCATGATGTTGGCCACGGCTTTTACGCGGCCGGTGACAGGGTAGGGGAACCGCAGCGAAGATGCGCTGGAAGGTGTGGGGAGGCTTTTCTCAGCCCCAGCCCTGGTGATCGATCCGCTTTCCGCGGAAGCCATATCACAGAACCCGCGTAGAAGTAGCGGAAGTGGGAAGTGGTCCAAGGCAGCCGCCGGCGGCGGTGCAGGAGGGCGATGGAGATCGCCGGAGGTCGCACAGCAGCGGTGCGTGAAGGTGGTGAAGATCACCAGCAGCCGAACGGCTGTCGAGGCCGGGGTGGAAAGTCCGTCTAGGACACGTCACCCGGGCCAGGGATTGTCGCAGCAGCGGCCCAAAGCGCGAGGCGGGGCGGCTATGTGCAACACTCAGGCTCTCACAAATAGTGAAATAGAGGAGCTCAATTGGATTTAAAGATGAATTGTACACAATCACAAGACCGACAATACCATCAAGAATAAACAAAGGTCAAAGCCCCGTGTGTAGGGGAGTCCCATATGGTCTTGAAGTGGTCGGAAATGTGCATCGCTTGCCGATGTAGACTTCCGAGGAAGTCGTGCTCAGCTGAGAGAGCCAAAAAGCGACATGTAAACGCTTAAGAGCATCCCACACTGCATGGCGAGCAACAAGAGAGCACGGGTTCAACAGAGATCGAACACATTCAACCGAAAATTTCATCGAAAATCCTTCCCCAGGCAACATCGTGAAAAGAGAAGTTGTTCTTCCCGTTTCGAAGCGATATAGAGCAGGGTGCACAGCGTAATCGATCATTAGTCCGTTTGTTCACGGCAACAGTAATGACGGTGGCGTGACCGCAAGCTCCAACCTGGCAACTGCAGAGATTAGATCTGTATAGGTCATGGTCATCAATAAATTGGCGGATTTTCTGAACGCAGAGTCCGGGTAGGTCGCCACCAAATCCGATAACAATGTCAAATTCGTGATGTATAGCATTCAGGGCAAAGGCAAGAGTAGAGGCAGTAAGCGCGTCGCACTTTTGTCGAAACCTCCTAATCTTGGACCAATCCCTTTTGCAGGAATCCGGGCATGAAGGAAAAATATTGAACACAGCAAAATTATCTCTTTTTCCTTTTAATCCGGGATACGTAGAGATCCCTCCGGTGCTTCCATCATCGAGATCGATTTTTACGACTCTGTGCCCGTGCTGAGGGGGCAGGAGTGGTAACACAGATGAGTCAATGACAACGGTAAGGTTGTCATTCTCAGACGCCCTAATCTCGGTGATTGAAATCCTGCAATCTGAGATGTTGGCGTCATTGATGAAGGAGTTGAACTTTGAGTCATGATCGGATTCAACGCGAACCCCCCTGATTGGTGGAAGAGCAGGAGCGGCAGGGGGAATATGCATGGGTTGGGTGGGATGGGAGAGATATGATTGCAGAAACCCCTGCTTGAACATCCCAAGGGTGTGGAGATTTTTGCTCCATACGATCTTGTCGACGCACGCCTTTGTGAGGATGTCGGCTCCCTGATAGTCCGCAGGGCATGCAACGAAACGAAATATCTTGTCGTTGTATCGCTCATTGAGCCACGCGATATCAACCCGTTGGGTACGCGACATGTATCGCATGTTCGGGTTATTGCCCGTGACGATTATTCTGCATGCGGCTTCGTTGTCCTCAAGGACGCTGATGGGTTGTGGGATCGAAGCGTCATATTTGATTTTGCACTTACATACGATTGAGTCCGAGGAGCCGCGACCGATGGCAAAGTGCCAGAGAGCGGCGAGCATCATGGCCTCTTTGGAAATGCCGTGATCGAGGGCGACGATTTCGGCCTCGGGAGTAGACTTCGATACGGAAGTTTGCTTCTTGCTCACGGCGGTGATGGGCATGTAGGTGCGGGGGCCAACGAGGCACACGAGGACCCCGGATGTGCTTTTTGCGTCGGTGCGATCACCGGCGAGGTCAGCATCGCAGTAGGTGACGACTTCGATCATATCAGATCGATCGCCAACCCATCCATAGAGGTGCAATTCAATGGTGGAGTTAATGTACGACACGAGCCTGTGAAGCTTCTGGTCGCACAATTGGTTCCACTTTGTGATTCTGCTGGCAAGCGCTTGCACTGGTCGGATTAAATCATAACGGCCCATACGAGCACCATATAAGATTTTCATTAAGACTTGTGCAGCTGCGTCGCCTAGGACGCCGGGCGTGGCAGAGATGACCTCGATGTCTTCTTTTTGATCAACAAGCCTGTCAAACTCCGGGTTTACCGGGTTCTCGTCAAACTCAGGCTTGCTCTCGTCGAGGACCGGGGTCTCGACAGTCTGAAGGGCCTTTGGAAATTTTGACTGGCACAGTTCGAGGTAACGCTCAACACATGCTTGCATGAAGCAAGATTCGTTGTACTTGATGAGGTTGATCTTGGCTTTGCCGCGACATGCGTCGGCAGCAGGCCTTCGGTCCGGGCCGAAACGCATCTCCGGTATAGGCTTTGAGGGAGGATGTCCGACCGTCCAGGCAGTCCTTGGATCGAAGGGCCCATCAACGGTGGCTGATCTGAACTCGTGCTCGCAGCCGAGATATCTCTTGAGAGGACGGGGCTCCTCCATATTGATAACGGAACCTATGAGTCTCCACCCTTCGGCGAGGTTAGCCGATGGGCCACTTTGCTTGAAATCGTCAACATAGACAACGAGAAAGGTCTCAAGTGCAGGGTGACGAAAAACACTGGGCCAGTCGGGGATGGGCACAAATCCAACCTTTTTAAGTTGGGTCTCGCAGTGCTGTTCCCAAAAACCTCCAGCGTCGGGGTGTCCATAGAGCGCAAGAACAAGGGGGCATACGGGGTCTTGTATGCCCTCCCATTCCTTCGGCCATTGGTCACGGGGAAGGCGTATCCAGGTCTTGGTTCCGCCGAGCAGCGCCTGTGTATATGCGGATTCCCCGTCGCTGACTTCAAGCGAGTTTCCTGGCAAAAGTCCGTATGCATCAGCAACCTTTCCCGCCGCCATGGTGGCAGGGCACGAAGTGATTTCGGAAAACAGAGCCCAGGCATTGGACTCGTCCCTAACGTGACACCCCTCGAAGACAACACGGCCCTTGAACTTCCTGTTTGGATCATCCTCAGCAAGTTCGTGATTCTTTTCGACGCATATGTCAAAGATACGACCAACATGAACTTTGGTCCCTTCTCGATTTGCCTCAGCAGCGACGTCACGCCACTCACGCACCCTGGATTGGTCCCAACAGCCGAGATCCCTAAGCTTCTTCCACTCCTTTTCTAGGGCGGCGAAGGCCTTGGGATCGAGCTTCGCCTCCTTCCGAGGCACAGGGCGAGCGACACAGGCACTGAACGGAGGGAGCCCGAGACATGGACTGTGACCGGACCCATCGGCCCCACGAGGCATGGCAAACCACTCGGTGTTTCCGGTGGAGGACCACATATGTGATGGGAAAGTAGCGGATGCAGCGGGGGCACCGTTGTCGGTGCTACCGAATCC
>CAUJNA010003336.1:0-55910 GCA_963377175.1 Effrenium voratum
CGAGTCAGCTTTGGTGGTGGTGTCGTCGTCCTCGTCGTCCTCGTCGCCGTCGTCTGTTTTTGTTTTGGGGGACGGAGGGGGCGAGTCAGCTTTGGTGGTGGTGTCGTCGTCGTCGTCTGTTTTTGTTTTGGGCGGGCGGGGGAGCGAGTCAGCTTTGGTGTCGCCGTCGCCGTCGTCGTCTGTTTTGTTTCGGGGGGACGGGGGAGCGAGTCAGCTTTGGTGTCGCCGTCGTCTGTTTTTGTTTCGGGGGACGGTGGCGATTTGGAGTTGGGTGTGAAACTGTTCGTCGTCGTCGTCGCCGTCTGTTTTTGTTTTGGGCGGGCGGGGGAGCGAGTCAGCTTTGGTGTCGCCGTCGCCGTCGTCGTCTGTTTTTGTTTCGGGGGGACGGGGGCGAGTCAGCTTCCGGGGTGCGTTCAAACGGGTTATGCCCTCAGCGCGTTCTCGCGGCGGGCGCGCTGGTGCCTGTAGGGTTTAAACACAGCTGGCTTTCAACAAGTCACTATTTGCTCGCGAAGCATAAGCTCTGCGATGGCGACTCTCTCCGAGTGCGAGCGCGAGGCCGCTCCTGCGCACGAGCGCCTGCTCGCCGCCGTGAGCGCGGCTGACGCACTGCCGAGAGGCACCGCCTTTGAGAAGGTGAAGGGGGGCAGGGATCGGCTCCGGGGGGAACTCTCCTCCGCGCAGCGCACGAACGGAGACGAGCTGGTGAAAAGCGCAAAGGCCTGCGCGCACCGGCTCAACCAACGCCTGAGCCGGATGAGGAAGCTCTGCATGGATGCGCCCGAGCCCGCTGCGCCCGAGCCCGCTGCGCCCGCTCCCGAGCCCGCTGCGCCCGAGCCCGCTGCGCCCGAGCCCGCTGCGCTTGCTCCTGCGCCCGCTCCTGCCATGAGCATTCGCGCCATCGTGAGTCTCTGGTGCACGCTGATCACAGAGAGAACGCCGGGCCATGTCGAGATGTGCAGATTATTTCGACGCTTGGGCAGCACCATAAGCAGTGCTGACCTACATGTTGAGGATCTCCGGGTCATCCGGCGGAAACTGTGGAAGTTTCGCAAATTCATGCACTCCTATTATTATGACAAAAAAATGTTCGGCCCTTGCCTTGTCAGCGCCTCGGTGAGCACAGGCATATTTTGCCTCAATAATCTGTTCGCCGAAGTGCAATCGAGGATGTACACCTCGCTTGCCCGCGGCAAGAAGCGCAAGGCAGACAAGCTGTAGCTTTTCAGGCGAACATGATTGGTTCGCCCAACCCGTTTCCGACCCCAAACCCAAGGAAAGCAGCCCCCCTCCCAGTGGAGGTTCAGCGGCTTGCCTTGTGACATATAGCAAGGGGACGGAACACAGGGAAATTTGTGCGGTTTTGCGCCAAAAAGGAGCTGAGCAGGCTCCGGGAATTCCCCAGCCTGCGCAGTGTCTCAAAACTGTCAAAGGCTAGTCGAGGGTCCTGGGCCTCGGAGGCGCCAGGAAGTCGTCCAGCTGCCTCACAGCCGCCGGCCTGCCCCGTCTCGTCAGCCGGCCCGCCGCGTTGCCGCTGCCCTGCGCCGGCAGCGCCAGCTTCAGCAGGGTCTCCCGGCCCTCCGTGCTGCGGACGGTCATGGAGTCCACGGCGCCCAGCTGCTGCACGTCGCCGTACTGAGGGTTGAAGCTCCTCGCCGCGTTCGTCGGCGCTCGGAAGGCGCCCGCGTCCTCCACCGCCTTCACGCGCCGCTCGGTGAGGTCCTTGTTGGGCTGGAACTTGTCGGCGTTGTCTTGCAGGACCCTGAACTCCGTGGCCGGCTGCTTCTCCACGTCCTCGGGCGCGCCGTGCACCGTCTCGTGGGGCCGCGCGTTGTAGGCCGAAGCGGTCTGCTGAAAGTGGTCGCTCCACTGCCCGCCCTTGCGCGCCACCCTCGTGGCCAGGTCATTCTTCAGCGTCTGGATGCCCCGGTCCACCACGGCGATGGCGTTGCGGTCCTCGGGCCGCTTCGTGCGGTGCACGGCATTTTCGGGCAGCTCCCGGTCCAGCGTGGCGAACTCGTTGCCCAGGTCCGTCTTGACCACGAAGTTCCCGTCGTCCCCCGTCAGCTCCCGCGCGGCGCGCTTGGTGGCGCGGCCCACCGTCTCGGCGTTCTTGTTCTGCAGAGGTTCCACGGCGGCCTCCCGGGTGAAGACGTCCATCACCACCAGGCCGTACTTCGTCTTCCCCCGCGTGTTCTGGCTGAAGTCGATGAGGTCAGCCTGCAGCCGGTCGTTGGGCCCCTCGGCGGCCGACTTGCCCAGCGCGCGCGGCCGGGGCGCCTGCACCTGCCGGCCCACGTCGGCCTTCAGCGCCTCGAAGGCCATGGCCTGCGTCACGTCGAGGTCGCGCTGCCTCGCGGGTCCCGCACGTTGAAGTCGTCGGCCAGGTCCCTCAGCGCCTCCATTTATAACCCAAAAAGGGGCTGTTCAAGGTTCCCTGGATGCAGGGAGGCCGGAACACACCTACTTCTTGCCCCCAAAGAGGGACTATTCAAGGTTCCCTGAATTCAGGGAGGCCTGAAGACCGTTTTTTTTTCTACTTGTTCATTTGGCTTTGTTGCCCCAAAAAGGGGCTATTCAAGGTTCCGTGGATGCGAGGAGGCCTGAAGACTACTTGTTCTTCGGCCCCCGCTGGGCCTGCCAGGCTTCCACCTCGTCCAGCCGGGCCTGGAAGCCCTTGCACACCCCCCACAGCACGCTGGTGAGGTGAGAGTAGTCGAGAGTAACCATCTCCGTGCCGTCGCTCCACCGCGCGGTGCCCGTCAAATTCTTCCACTTGGTTCCTGCGAAGTCGTCCGAGGCGAAGCCCAGCCTCAGGTCGCCGTTCATGTCCGGGCGCTTGTACTGCTTGGCCTCCACGGAGTCGAAGAGCTGCTGGAGCTCCGCCACGTCGGCCTCCGCCATCTCCGTCTTCACCCGGCTGTCCGACAAATTCGTGAAGCTCGTGTTGCTGACCACGTTGCCCGTGTTGCCCGCGATCACGAGGCAGCCGGGGTTCCTCTGGTTCGTGGTCAGGGACAGCTGCGTGGAGAGGCTCTTCGTCTGCACCAGCGCCTCGTCGTTGATCATTATGAGCTCGCACTGGTGCGCCCCGCCGTCCCGCTCCAGGAAGACCCTGGCGCTCTGGTTGCCCAGCAGCCGCAGCTCCGGGCCGCTGTCGGGGGCCGCGCTGTTGTTGGACACCTGCAGCTTGCTCCAGCCCGCCCAGTTCTTCGTCAGGAAGAGATCGTCCGTGAAGTCTGAGGTGTTGGTCACGGTGAGCGTGTTGGAGGCGAAGAGCTGCGGCGCGGAGACCGTGCCCGAGCTCGTCACGTCGCCGCAGACCACGCTGCCCGTCGACACTCCGCCGCTCGTGGCCGTGACGGTGCAGTCCAGGCTCTCGCAGTCCAGCGGGCCCGCGGACGCCGCCCCGGTGATCGTCAGCGTGGCGCCCGTGACCGCCCCGGTGGCTGCGAAGCTCGCCGCGGTTGCTGCGCCCGAGGCTGTCAATGTCCCCGTGGACACGTCGCCCACCGTGGTGAAGTTCCCGGCGTTGGCCGTGTTGTTGATGGTGAGTGTGCTGCCCGTGATTCCCGTGGCGGAGCTCAGCAGCCCCACACTGGCCGCCCCTGTGATGCTCAGCGAGCTGCCCGACACGGCGCCTGTGGACGACAGCGTGGCTCCGGCGACGGTGCCGGTTGCTGTGAGCGCAGCGCAGGAGACTGCGCCCGAGGCGTCCACGCCCGTGGTGAACACGTCGGTGCAGTTCACGTCGTTGCACAGCAGCTGGTCGCAGCCCACGTTGCCCTGCGCGGTGAGCCCGTCCAGGGTGGCCGAGCCCGTGAGGGCCAGCGAGTCCGCCAGCAGGTCCGTTACCGAGACAGACTCTCCCTCGAAGGCGCTGGCCCTGATCTGCATGCTGTACAGGTCCAGCGTGCCCGCCGACTGCTGCACCAGCCCGGGGATGGAGCCGCCGAAGGCTCCGAAGTGCAGCTTCGCGATTCCGCCCGGCGGCACCGAGAAGTCCAGGCGCGCCGTGCTCCACACTCCCTGCGCGGGAGGTGCCGGTGACGCCCACGTAGTCGTTGTCGGCCGCGCTGACGTACATCACCAAGTTGGAGGCCGTGCCCAGCCGGTACCGGCAGCCGAAGGAGTAGCGTCTCCCCGGCGTCAGCGTGTAGGTGCGCACGATGTTCCAGGCGAAGGCGCTCAGGGTCATGGCGTAGCCCTCCAGCTGGAAGCCTCCCACAGTGAAGCTGGCCGAGGCCACGGAGCTCTGGCTGTTGGAGCGCACCAGGAAGTTGCCTAGCGTGGTGAGCGTGGGCTCCAGCAGCACCTCGCCCAGGGTGGCCAGCGTGTCGTCGTCGGCCCCTCCGTCGAGGAACTCGTGCTTCAGCAGCAGCGCCGAGGCCGCCGTGTCCTCCTCCGCTGTGCCGGTCTCCAGGGTTGCGTCCAGGATCTGGAGGCCGTAGACGTCCACCGTTCCTGCCGTTTGGTTGGGCAGGCCCGGCGCCTGGAAGTGCGCGCCGAAGTGCAGCTTCGCCACCCCGTTGGGCGGCACGGTGAAGTACATCTTTGGCCGTGCTCCAGGCGCCCTGGTCGCCCACGAAGCTGCCGTACAATGGGTCGTAGACGTTGTCGGCCTCTGACATGTACACCACGAAGTTGGAGGCCGTGCCGAGCCGGTAGCGGCAGGCGAAGAGGAGCTCTCTGCCGGGCGTCAAGTTGTAGGTGCGCACGATGTTCCACGGGTTCGCCGCCAGGGTCAGGGTGTAGCCGTCCACGCTTACTCCCGCGGTGTGCGTGGCCAGGACCACGCAGCAGCCGCTGCTGGGGCGAACCGTCCAGTTTGACAGCGAGACGTCCGTGGGGGCCAGGATCTGCTCTCCTATGGCGGCCACCACCTCGTCGGCCCCGCCGTCGTCCGGAAAGCGCTATCTGCAGCGCCGAGGCTGCCTCCGCGACTCCGAGCTTGCCGGCGAGGAGGCCGTCTACTTGCGCGATGGTGTAGTAGCTGAGCAGCGCGGCGGCGATGCTCGAGGCCGTCGCCGTGTCCTGGTCTGCGGCTGAGCGGTACGCCACCTGCGCTGCTGCGATCTGGCTGCTGGTGAACGTGTCCTGAGCTGGCCCGGTGCGGTAGGCCAGCAGCGCGCCCGCGATGGCCGCCTGCGTCTGCGTGTCCTGCGCGCTCGCCGTGCGGTAGTCTCCCAACAGCGCGTCTACCTGCGCCGAGGTGTAGTAGGCCAGCAGTGCGCCTGTGATGGTGCTGGTCGTCTCCGCGTCCTGCGCCGTTCCGGTTCGGTAGTCTCCCAACAGAGTGTCCACTTGTGAGGAGGTGTAGTAGGCCAGCAGCGCAGCCGCGAGGGCCGCGTCCGCCGCTGCGACGGATTAGCAGTCTGCCGTGATGCTCAGCGTGTCGTCGCCGTTGGCCAGCGCAGCAGAGAGAGGAGCCACGAAATGCAGGTTGCGAACGACGTTGCTTCCCTGAAGGAGCTCCCAAGTTGTGAAGCCCGCCCAGGCCGGCGCGTTAACAACTCCGCCTCCGGGAAGCTGCAGGGCGGCGAGCTCCGCGAGGATTGCGTCGTGGGCGCTCTGGAGCGCGGTCTCGCTGGCGGAGAGCGCGGCGTTCGTGGCGTACGAGGCCAGCAGCGCCGCGTCGGCCTTGGAGGACTGGAGCGCCGTGATGCTGGCGTCCCGGCTAGCAAGCTGCGCTGCGACGAAGGCCTCGGTGGCGAGGCCCAGCAGCGCATTTGCTATCTGAGTGTCTACCTCCAGTGGCGTGTCCAGTCCGTCCACCGTGGAGAGCAGGGAGGCCAGCGCGCTGGCGTCCGCCTTGCCGGCGAGGGCGGCGTCCAGGGCTGCCGTGGTGACGGCGCCCAGGAGAGCGGTCGAGAGCTTTGAGTCCACCTCGGAGGAAGTGTCCACGGCCGAGAGCAGGGCGTACGCGGTCAGTGTGTTCACCGCCAGGTCCGTTACTTGAGCGTACGGCGTCAGAGCGAGGGCCAGCTGCCCTGCGGTGACGTGCGTGCCGTCAGTTACCTCTCCGTTGTCCAGGACCTCCGGGATGTTGCCCGTGACAGGTCCTTCAAACATGTTTTCTTAGGAGTAGGTCATAATTCATAACGCAGGGGTGTTGTACTGTCGCAGCGCGCCCTCACAGGCGTCGCCGCTTGGTGGTATGTTTGACATACCACCCCCTCTTCGGCACAAGTTTCCGCACGTGTCACAGTCCGTGGACCTTGAGAGCGAGGCCGGCTCCGCGCCTTTCACCCGCCTCTTTCTCTTCTACGACCGGGCCGCGGAGAACAGCGCGCTGCCCTGCGTGGCGGAGCACTGGTCCGAGCCCGTGCGCGCCGTGCCCCGCTGCGCCTAGAGTCAGGCAGTTTTCTGGGAGACAAGGGCAATCCTTATTGGGCGCAGGATGGCGCGCTAGGTAAGCCACGTTGGGCGAGCCATCAAACGAGGTTGGGCGAGCCAGTACTCAGAGTCGTTGGGCGAGCCCGTACTCATTGGGCGAACCCGTACTCAGAGTCGTTGGGCGAGCCAGTACTAAGCGGCCGTTGGGCGAGCCAGTACTCATTGGGCGAGCCACTCAACCACTTTCACAGTGGCCTCCACTTTCAGTGTCCCACAACGCCTGCGCCTTGGCGCTCCTACGGTGCCAGCTCGGCACGTGCCCGCTCGGCACTGTGCCTGCTCGGCGCGTTTACCTAGGTGCCTCGGCACGTGCCCGCTCGGCACTGTGCCTGCTCGGCACGTTTAGTTAAGTGCCCGCTCGGCACTGCCTGTGCCCGCTCGGCACGTGCCCGCTCGGCACTGCCTAGGTGCCCGCTCGGCACCGCCTGTGCCCGCTCGGCACTGCCTAAGTGCCCGCTCGGCACTGCCTAGGTGCCCGCTCGGCACCGCCCTGCCTGCGAAGTTCAGGATGTCCAGGATGTGCACCTCAGGAAAAAAAAGGGTGGGGGGGTAAGGGGGAGGGGCTTGAACCACATGCACATGACATGCAAAACCGTGCAAAAAAACATGTCAAAATCATGTCATGCAACCACACCATGCAAAACCGTGCAAAAAACCATGTCAAAATCATGTCATGCAAAAACAAGATGTCATGCAAACATGCAAAACCCATGCAAAACCCATGTCAAAAACCATGCAAAATCGTGCGAAGCAGTGCGCGCGGCGCGTACGCTGGCGTCTACACCGGGCAAGTGGCGCGGCAGGGCGGAGGCTTCTACGCAGGCAGGCGCGGCAAGCCACTGAACATCCACTCTCCCCGGGTTCCTTGCTATATGTGCTATATGTGCTATATCTCACAAGGCAAGCCACTGAACATCCACTCTCCCCGGGTTCCTTGCTATATGTGCTATATGTGCTATATGGCCCCTATATAGCACATATAGTACAGATTTCGCGCGTACAGAGTATATAGCACATATAGTACATATAGCAAGGAGCTGGGGGAGAGTGGGAGTTCAGCGGCTTGGCGTGTAAGATATAGCACATATAGCACATATAGCAAGGGCCCGGGGGAGAGTGGAGGTTCAGCGGCTTGGCGTGTAAGATATAGCACATATAGCACATATAGCAAGGACCCGGCGGAGAGTGGGGGTTCAGCGGGTTGGCGCGGCTTCAATGCCGGGCAGGCGCGGCAGGGTGGCGCACCCAAGCCGCCGTATGACCGTATGATCCGTATGATTCGTATGACTCGGCGGGCTGGCGTGTCAGGCGCGCCTGGAAACAGGCACCAACCATTTTTTGGTTGCTGCCCGCGTGGAGTTCCGCGTGGAGTTCCCCTCAATCCTGGGGCCACAACAGGATTGAGGGGAGCAATCCTGGGGCCACAACAGGATTGAATCCAAGAACATGTTCATCCGACATGTATTCCGACATGTTGAAGAAATTAAGCGTATAGCAAGGAACCCGGGGGGAATTTCAATGCAGGGATACTGCAGGGAATCCCTGCATTACCGGTATCTCTCTCTTTAGAGGGGGTTTCCCAAATGGCTTATATTCTACCTGAGAGGCTCCCAGCACTCGTCCGTCCAGCATTTGACCTTGTCCTGCGAAGGATTCGAAGTCTAAAACGCTGCGTGGAGGCGTGAGGCTGCAAAATAGAGACCCCTAGATATGCGCTGCAATTTGGCTCCAGGTTGCATTTCAAGCGATGTCAAGCTTTGCCAAAGGAAACCCCTTTTCCCTTTTTTTCGGGGACCCTTTTTTTGGGACCCCTTGTTTTCTTTTTTTTTTGTTTTTTCTTAGCCCTGCAAAGGTTGGCTCGCTTGAAATGCAACCTGGAGCCAAATTGCAAGCATATCTAGGGGTCTCTATTTTGCAGCCTCACGCCTCCACGCAGCGTTTTAGACTTCGAATCCTTCGCAGGACGAGGTCAAATGCTGGACGGACGAGTGCTGGGAGCCTCTCACTCTCAGGTAGAATATAAGCCATTTGGGAAACCCCCTCTAAAGAGAGAGTGCAGTCAAGACTTAACGAACAAGACGACCCGCAAAGCCGGACGATGTTGCCGTCGGGTCGGTCAGTAACCGGGCATAAAGTGCCCGTCGTCGGAGCCCGTCTCCACAATGGTACCACTCCGCTCTTCAGAGGAGTCGTCGCCCAGGTTGCCCAGCACTCTGTTGGCAGCTGGGCGCAGTGCAGGTATCTGATCCAGGCGGCCAACCGTGCCAGTGTACGCGCTCTCGGGCACGCCCAGTTTAGCGTGCCCAGCGCGGGTCAAAGCGGCTCCGGTCCGTGGACAAAAAGCCAGGCATCTTGTAGACGGCGAGTGGGCGTTACTCTGCAAGTCAGGGACTCTCCAGGTCTACCTCAAAGTTGCTGTCCGAGCCACCTCTTGCGGCTGTCCACGTAACAGTGGTCATCCTTTCTTAAGGAACCCACCCGTCCGGCGGGCGACTGGATGGCTACGGTGTGAGCCCACCGGGCTGCCTGCGCGCACGTCTGCTGCGCAACAGCTTCTCAGGAAAGCCTCGCACAGCAGCGGCCATGGCACTGTGGCCACCGTGCAATTGACTGTGCGGCACCAGGACGACGCCCTTCTACGCGCTCTACCCTGCGGCGCACCAGTGCATCTGCATCTACGCCGACCCTTCTGACATTCCCCGGCCGGAGCATGAACTACTCAACCGAAGCAGAACGTGCCTAGAGCCGGCTCCAAAGTGTAAGCCAAAGCAACAGACGTCCGCCTCGCAGTCCGGCTTCCGTTCAGGCGTAGTCCAACACCGTGCCCCTTATCTGGGGCCTCCGTGGCCCTCCCAGCCAAGCTTGCGGGCAAGCTCCAGTTCGCTGGCAAATCAAATTTCCATGGAGACGGGTTCTGGAACAGCTTCATGGCTACAGATTCGCTCACGCCGTTCTGGACAACCTTTTGAAGTTCAAGAGACCGACGGCACCTCTCATGGAGCTGGCGGTCGAAGAGGAGCTGGCTGTTCAAGAAACAAGTGTCAGTGCGAGAGCCTGGAACGGCAGTGGTGAAAAACATCGAGGTAAGACCTGGCAAGAGGACCGTGACGTCCAGCTCCAAAGAGCTATGGCCCGCTGGCATGAGTTGGTGATGGTGTGGAATGACACTTCGAAAGCCAAACAGTTGATGCTTGAATGGAGACAGTGGAGAACCAAACAAACATGCTGGCCAGGGCGCCTGCTACCAACAGCATGTGGAAGTTTTGTGACATGCTTCCATGTTCGGAAGCAGTATGCTACAATACGTTGTGTTTGGATAGACAAGCAGGTGGCAGCATTGCAAAGCGCAAAGCAATCCTTGAGGCGATCGCATTTTGTCGTTTCGTGCTGGGAGAGTTGACTTACGGCGACCTTCCAACAAGCAAGAGATGTCATGGAACGGCCATGTCCAAACCCACTGTTGATTCACATCAAGCTTCTCCGTTGACATGCAAAGAACTGGTGTATTTACATTCATTGGTTTTCTCGGCAGCGGATGTCTGGGATGCTATTTTTGCGGGCTCAGTTTTGTTCATGAGAACTTTTGTGCTTAGCACTCGCATGTGACACGGGTTAGTACACACCAAACTGTGTGTAGGTTACATGTGGAGATAGACTCTGTTTTGTTTGTGTGAATAGTTCCATTCATGTAGAATGGCAGCTTGACAGACTGCGTACCGAAAGGCCGTTTGTGCGAGATCAAAACAAGTTTCGGAGCTCCTGGAAGACCTGGGAGCTGTAGGAGTTTAGCTTGCCTGGCGCCATAGCTGCTTTTCTACTGTCTTTGCGTTACCTTGTGTGAGGTGCTTGGATTTCGTGGAAATTTCGTATTTGTGCTGATTGATATTTGCAGAACAGGTGGTTTGTGGGCGTGTGTACTCAAGCCATGGCCTCTGCAGAAGAGTTGACGCAATTGTTGCAACGTGTGGCAGCAGCAACAGAAGTAGCGGTAGCAGCGGCAGGGCGACATTAGGACCTTCTGGTGGTGAGACAAGTGGCAAAGGAAATGATTGGTTCAAGATTCTGTCGCGACCAGAGCTGTTTGGCAGCCGGAATGCAGAAGATGAAATCAAGCAGTTCAGGGATTGGGCCTGGACTATGGAAACCAATCTCACATGTGTTGATGAGAATTACAGGGATGAGTTGAAGACCATCCACACGCACTTAGACAGGGAGTGCCCCATGTCTTCCATGGTTGAAGCCACCCAACTCAGAGCTGCCAGGTTATATTCTTCGCTGGCTGGCCTTACACGTGGTCGAGCTCAAACTTTGGTGAGATCCATTCCAGACAGCAATGGATATGAGGCGTGGAGACAGCTTCATGCCAGTTTGCAGCCCAAGACAAAGACACGTGGTTTAGCTTTGTTGAGTGCAATCACTTCATGGCCCAGCTTCAATATGCAGCATTCTTTGCAATCGCAGTTGCTCAAGTTGGAAGATGCTTTTGAAGAGGCGAAGCGGGTTGGCTCAATAGTTGCAGACGACCTCAAATGTGCAATTTTGATGAAGTGTGTGAGCGGTCAGCTCAAGAGTTTTCTCACAATCAATGTGGATGAGGACGCAGATTACAGCGATTTGCGGGAAACCATTTTGAAGTGGGAACGCTCACACATGAGATGGAATCAATCTCTTGTTGTGCCTGATGACCAAGGACCATCACCGATGGAGGTGGATCGCGTGCAGAAAGGCAAGGGCAAGGGCAAGGGTAAGAGTGACAGCAAGGGCAAAGGAAAGGGCAAGAACGATGGAAAAGGCAAGAACAATTACAGTCAAGATTATGGTAAGGGTAAGCAGAACCCTAAAGGTGGCAAAGCGGGAAAGTCTGGCAAGGGCAAACAAGAACCTTCTGGAAAAGGCAAAGGATTTTCCAAATCCAATGAGCAACGGGCTTGTCACTATTGTGGGAAGGTTGGTCATTTGCAGAAAGACTGTTGGCAGAAGGGTCAAGTTCGACAGATCGATGAAGCCCCGACCGCGTCATCGAACAAGTCAGAAGCCTCAGATGCAGCCAGTCAGAAATCTCAGGTTCGCCGAATCGAGAGTGTTGGCCAAGGACCTTTGATCTTTGATCTTACTGCAATTGATGAATATGGTTTTGAGGACGATTTTGATGACGAGTGGGTGCAGGCGATTTCATTCGCTCAGCATGCAACTGAATACTATGATATTTCAGGCGGTATTTCAGATGATGAATCAGATGAGTTTGCAGATGATTTCCACTGGTATGCGCATTCAGTTTCCGGTGCACATGCAAATGTTCAGGTGGTGCGTGCAATTGCAGAGCATGACAGAGATGAGCTTGTTGACATTGTGGTTGACAGTGGTTCAGATGCGTCTTTACTTTCACAGTGTTATGCAGGTGCTGGTACGCCGACCAAGGAAGCTGGATTTGGTGGACTCTGTGACGCTCAAGGTGGGTCCATTTCAGTTCTTGGCATTCGCAATGTTGAGTTTGAGTTGCAAGATGAAGATGGGTATTGGCCGGTAATCAAGGAAAAGGTTTACATTGGGGGAGTTTCCAATCCTTTGATTAGTTATGGCAAGATGCTCAATGGTGACTGGACCATTCACAAAGATGAAGGCAGACCCATGCTACACCACCCCTCTGGAGTTCGAATTCCGGTTTATATGAAAGGTCGCTCTTTGGTGGTCAAGGGTCGCGTGAGACAGGTGAGCCATGTGAGAGCAGTGACTGCAGACTTGTCAGAGAATCTCAAGCCGGTCAACCTCGCAGTGGGCTGGCAATTCGATTTGTCTTCTGGCAGGCCTGTGCATTATGGGTTGTCAAAGCATTGTGTTGACTCCACATTGCAATTCACTGTCAAGGCGTTTCCTTTCAGAACCACGCTGATCAATCAGGATGGTGTTTGGCAGGTGTATGAATTTTGCAAGAAGCTCGAGGACCTCAGCAATCGCGAGAGTGCATTCAGTCACCACGACATGTTGGAGACCATAACAATTTTGAGCAGGACACCTCTGGGTCCCCATCAACTTGGTTTTGAAACTCATGATGAGGTTCCCATGGATGCACCCCTTGCTCAACAAGATGTTCAACAAGATGAGATCCCTGTTGTTGTTGAAGATGCGGCAATTCCTGATGAGCTTGTTGATGAGTGGAAGTTTGATGAAGCGGCTCGCACTTGGACCATGCGTCATCATCGGCCCAGATCTCAGCTATTTGTGCCTTCCAGTCATGACGGTCTTTTCAATGCAGATGATTTGATTTCAAAGCGTGAGAGTGTCATGAAACAAGAAGATGGTCAGACGGTTGTGCGCATTGATGACTGGCGCGATGACAAGCAAGCAACTTTGGATACAGGTGCGAATTGGACGGGAAAATCCATTTTCACGTTGAGACCTGAGCAAGCTCTTGTGCCAGTTGCAGTTGCAGATGCAGATGGAGAGAAGCAGCTGACAATTGAGGGCATTGTGGTTACAGAGCAAAGCCCTATCAACACTTTGAGAGCAGCCTGTGCACGGTGTGGAGTTTCTCAGAGCGGTGGCAAGAAGAAACTGTTCACGCGTTTGGAGAGCTATTTCGACAAGCAGCAACTTTTGGCTGCAAAGACCGCAGCAGACCAGGTTTTGCAAGAAGGGTCCAGACAGCCAGAGATGGTTGCAGTGCATCCTCCTCCAAATGCAGATGAGATTGCAAAGCATCAGTTGACGCATTTACCGTATCAACCGTGGTGCTCAGCCTGTGTGAAAGCAAAAATGAACAGGATGTTGAACACAAACTTCGCAAAGAAACGCCTACGGTTTCAGCAGATTTGTGTTACACTGGTTTTGGAGATTCAGATGAACACAAGCTCATTGCCCTGGTCATGATTGACAGTTCCAATGGACTCATGCAAGCAGTGCCAATTGATGCAAAAGCAAACATCATGTACATGGCCAAAGAGGTGGTGAGATTCATGAATTTTTCCTCACATGGTGAAGTGCATTTTGGCATGAACCCCATGATCACTCGCAACGACCAAGAACCAACCATGTTGAAGTTGCAGCAAACCGTTCAGAATATTCGCAGCAAGCTCGGTTTCAAAACCTTGATCGAGAACCCATACATCAAAGACCACGCTCATAACTCATTGGTTGAAGGTGCAATTCACCGACTTCGGCAAACTGCATGTGTTTTGATTCACAATTTTGAGGAAAGAACAGGATTGAAACTACATGCAGACCATGCGTTGACTTCATGGGCATTTGTGCATGCTTCATGGCTTGAGACTCGCTTTACTGTGCGTGGAAATCAGACCACTTATGAGGTCATCATGGGTCATCGTTATGAGGGGAAGTTTGCCGAGTGGGGAGAGCCGATCATGCTGTATGTTGCAGATGAAGCAGGACCAAAGGGACGTGCAAAGTGGCAAGAAGGAATTTTTCTGTCAAAGGCAGCCACCAATGACATGTTCATATGTGGCATTGGCGAACAGATTAGACTGACGCGTGCAATCAAAAGGATTCAGCCGGATTGGAGCAAAGGTTTGAAACTGTTTGCAGATTTCAAGGTTCCTTCCTGGAGAGTTGAAGGAGTGATTGGTTCAAGACTTTTGGCATCAAGGAAGCCTCGCCAACAACCAGCGCTTGAGAGTGTAGGTTGGGATGCACGCGGACGACAAAGCAGGCGGGGACAAAGCAGATGGTGCAAAAGACTCTGTAAACATGGATGACAAAATGCTTCAAAGCCTTCTTGAGCTGGACCAGTTGGATGGGAGTCCAGAGCAGGCGGGGATTGAAGATGAATGTGCGGTTGATCCTGTCAGTGAAGATAGTGTCACTCCATCCTCTTCGTGTTCAAGGCAATCTGCAGCAGGTGCGGCAAACCCAGCAAGTGACACTGGTATTTCAGGCAATGGAGATGACTGGTGATGTGGACGAGCAACAGACACCTGAGAAGAAGGCGAGAGCCCAGCCGTCTAAGCATCCCAGAGTTCGTGCAGTGCAAGCCTCAGACAGAGATGAGTGGATTACTGAAAATGATCAGCTTGTCCGAGTGCATCGTCAACCGCGGCAGACATTGTACACTCCATGGAAAACGCAAGATATGCCTGTTTCTGCCGACATACAACTGAAATTTTCTATGCAGATGGTTCTTCAGAAATTGTGTATGACTGGTGGAAGGGTTCAGACCAGCGTCGCAGGATGAAAGGCCCCTGGATTGGCAAAACCAGCTGGAGCTTCAAGAAAGTTTACGAACCACCGTTTCATGGTTTTAATGATTGCGGAAGTGCAGAGTTTCCAGATGTGGTGAGGAGAATTGCAGACACAGATTTTTCACATGTGGATTCAGATCCATTTGTGGAATGGGATGACAATATTTCAGAAGCAGATTTTCTGGATTGGCTTGCAGATCAGCCGAATGACAATGTTGAAGATGAAAATGCAACAGATGAAGCTAAACTGTGGTTTCCTCGAGACTCGGATGTGGAGCCTCAGCTCAGCTTGGGAGAAATGGAGACACTGGATTTGATCGCTGATCAGATTGAGGTGCAGCGGTTGCAGAAGATGGAAGTTTTGCAACGGAAAGATGAGCTACCTTCTGGATCGGAGCTTGGGTCGCCATTGACAGCAAAGATGGTGCGAACATGGCGGCAGAAAGAACGAGAAGTAGATGGAAAGCTGGAACAGATGTGGTGTCGCAGATCCAGACTGGTTGCTCGAGAATACAATTTTCTGGAAGAGCGAACTGACTGCTACGCCCGGAAGTTCAGCCATGCTTACGCGTTTGTTGCCAATTTTGAAGGTGACGAACACTCTTGGAGAAGATTATGCGCTAGCAGCAGCTGACATCTCAGATGCGTATTTGATGGTGGACCAGAAGCAGAAACGAAAGATTCAGCTTGTGGGTAGTTCAGCTTTACCCACAAATGCCGACTTTTACATTGCGCGTTGTTTGCCTGGACAAAGAGATGGTGCGCGCAGGTGGTATGACCATTTCCGAGCTATTCTGGAGGCAGAGTTAGGAGCAACGGCATGTTTGGAATGTCCTTCTCTGTTTCGAGGTGTGCATGAAGGGAAGACGTTTTGCATTTTGGTGCATGTGGATGACGTGATTTTGGGATCCTCATGCATTGAGTAGAGCATTCAAACTGACGTATCATGTGATGAGCGCGGTTGGAGACGAGGTGAGTTTTCTGAAGAAGAAGTATGCTCTGACCGAACGTGGCATTGTGGTAACGGCGCCCAATTCTCATTGCAGAACGTTGGTGGAAGAATTTGCCAAGGCCAACGGCAGACCTGCAAAGAAGAGCAAGATTCCTTGTTCCAATGATCTGTTTATTTCTGATGATTCAGATCTTCTGGACGAGTGGTTTGCAGGCAAGTACAGATCGTTGGTGGGTCTTGGTTTGTACATTGCGCAGGACAGATGGGATTTGGTTTTCGGAATGAAGAGCCTTGCAGCGTTCATGAAAACCCCAACTGCAAGAGGTTGGGAAGGCTTGGAGAAGATGGTTGGCTATGTGGCTAACACTTTGGATTTCAACCAGTTGCTGGAGAAAGGACAAGCAGGGGACACTTTCATGAGTAAGCTTTTTGGAGGTCACCCTGGCGCCGAGGTACAGCTGGAGGCGTACACGGATTCGGACTGGATGGGCAGTTGGTTGAAGAGCATGTCAGGCGCAGTGCAAACAATCAATGGTATTCCATTGTCCATGACGAGCCGGACACAGAAGGTGGTGAGCCTCAGTTCGACAGAAGCAGAACTGTATGCAGCTACAAGTGGGACTGTTGACACTCTGTTCATTAAACATTGTTTGGAGTTTTTGTTGCCAGGCCACATCAAGATCAAGCACACTTTGCATGTAGACAATTCTGCCGTGAGACAACTATGTCAGAAGCTTGGAGGCGGCAGGTTGCGACATGTGCATGGAAAGTTGCTTTGGTTGCAGACATTGACACATACGGGTGGTTTGGAAATTCGGCAGGTGTCCACCACACTCAATCCAAGTGATGCAGCAACGAAGCCAAAGACATTTGGCGTTGTTGAATATGCTTGGTTTTCATTCAGGATTTGAAGAAGTTGGAAAGAATGAGATGGGAGACATGTTTGAGAAACATCTCAAAAGCATTCAGGTGCGGAAGAACGCAAAGACAGTCGCAGGGAATCGATTCCTGGAGGTGATGCAGATCATGTTTGCAGGCAATCTTTTGCAAGGTGGAGCGGCATGCTTTGTGAGTGCAGACCAATGCAGCGCAGATGAGTTTTCTTGTGAGCCCAATTCAGATTTTGATTTCAGTTTTCATGTCATGACTCATTGGAGTTTTATATGCACGGCCTTGAGCTTGGTGACGGTTTTTCTCTGTGCTTTACTTGTATGGTTTGCATGCATGTTGGGACGTATTTGCAAATTGCAGGATGCCATGCAAGATGAGATGAAGAAACGGCATTGTGAGACTATGCGTGACATTACAGAGCTCACAGTCATGTGCGACAGTGCTAGCGAGAACACTGCAGATGTACAAGGCGTGTGTCACGGCATTCGTTTGAATCAGCATTCGATTGCAAGAGAAGTTGAGAAAGTGTACACAGCAAACTTGTGCCACTGGAATATGATGATGGGATTTTGCGTGAGAAGCTATGAAGCCGCTCAACGTGGTGAAGTGCAAGCAGGGAGTTTCAATATTGGACCTTTCTCTGGAGATGCTTTGAGATCTCCGGAGGATTTCATAAACATGGTTCCTGCAGCACGTGAACTTCATGAGACAGGTGTTCATGTTTTGCAGCAGTTGCATGAGCAGTTTCATACAGATGTTGAGCAGCCGGCAGTTGCAGAGCCTGATCAGGAAGATCAGCCCGACCAGAACCCTTACGAGCTGTTTACAACAATCGTGCGAAATTTCTCAGAAGGAAGAATCAGCACACCTGACTTCTTTGAGAGGATGTCAGAACTTCGTGACCTTGCAGCCGAAAGGATTTCAGGAGCAGACAGCGATGGCAGATAACTGTTTTCCTCTGGAGTATGTGCGAGATGATAATTCGTGCAGCACATCCAAGTGCATTTGTTTTCCAAGGTCAGAGCCTGATAGTGATATGGGTCACTGCACAAAGCTCGTTTTGGGCCTGAGTCGTAGGGTCTCATCCCAAAAGGCGGGGTGAGAACTTTTGTGCTTAGCACTCGCATGTGACACGGGTTAGTACACACCAAACTGTGTGTAGGTTACATGTGGAGATAGACTCTGTTTTGTTTGTGTGAATAGTTGCATTCATGTAGAATGGCAGCTTGACAGACTGCGTACCGAAAGGCCGTTTGTGCGAGATCAAAACAAGTTTTGAGTTCATGACCTACGCGCGCAGCAGGTGGACGGATGGTCAACATGTGGAACGCCTGTCCTTCGAACACGGTTGCGTTCATTGAAGGAGCAGTGGGCATTCATAAAACAAGCAGAGCCAGCCAGTTCAGACATGCTCATTTGCCACTCACTGCATTCACGGATGGTGTGCTTGATGACGGTTGGGCGGAAACATGGCAGTCCAAGAGGTTGGCCGCAGGAATACAGGACCCGCCTAGCATGCCACTCATGCCGGCCCCCAACGTCCAGGGGTCACCTACAGTGCGGCCCTTAAGCGCCATGGAAGCTGGCGAATGGTTGAAGAGACTTTTGCAACTTCTGTTTGGACAACCGGCGCATCACCTCTCACACCATGAAGTGCACTGTATCTCTTTGGATGACCGTTTGACTCTGGGTTATCATTCAGGGGGACACAAGATGGCCCACAGATATTCAAGAGACGCCCTGGCCCGACCCTTGGCGTTGGTGTCTCGAATGATGGAAGAGATCAGGGCGGGCAAGTTCAACCCAGAGGAGTCTCGAGTTGGAGGTGGACGGATTAGGAGGTGGCAAGCTGCTGACGGCGAAACCGAAAGCAGGAGCCTCAGTTCGTCCTGCCAAGCAGAGTTTTTCAGACAGTTTGCATGGTGCTGGTGCTCGGGAAGAAGGTTCACAGTTGAAGTCTTTGGATGAGTCATGGACGGCGGTGGAAGAGACATCATCAGGAGCGTTTGTGGGAATGACTCGCGACAGCGTTCAGGAGCCAGTTGTAGCAACAGGCTTCAATGATGAGGACCCAACAGAGGCGGTGTCGCAGGCTGGAGGTCAGGACCTCGATGCGTCCCATGAGGAACCGTGTGACAGTGACTCTGAACAGGAGGGCGCCAGCTCATCAGGCAGTGATTCCGACATCCCTGAGGTGGAGCCCATAATCAGGCAGGCGCCACTCGCTCCGTCAGGCACGAAGTTGGTCATGCGTTGTGTACACAAGACACTGCGCTTGGCGTTTGAGGAACACAAGAAAATCCTCATCTGTGGGAGGCAAATCACAGACAAATTCACGGAGCAAGCTGTCTCGAGGTGGGATTCCCCAACTTGCCGCCAGTGCTTTAAACCGACGCTAGTGGCTTCAGCGAGGGCTTGAAGAGCAAGGCTATACCTCGGCGAAGGCCTGAGATGTGTGCGCCTCCAAAGGAAAAGGTTTTGAGCGAGTTCCCTGACGGAAGAGTGCTGCGTCACGTTTCCTTGAGCATATCAGCATGTCCGGAAGTGTCAGACGAAGCATGATGTTGAGTTTCGGATGTGTTCTGCCATAGTTGTGGATTTGGGCTTGCAACGAAGTGCGCAATTCCAAAGATGCCGTCCGACCGTGATAGCAGCCTTAGTCTTTGTGACAGTCTCGGGTGAGTTTGTGGCCATGACACAAACGTCAAGACAGAGACAGCTGACACTCTTGCAGTTTCCAAGAGTCAGGGAAAGCGGGTTTTGTTCGTTTCTTGCCACGCTTTTAGATTTTTCCTCAAGCATGGCACTGGTGGACAGCAAAGCCGCTTTCTCGCAAAGATGCGATGAAGTGGATCCGAGTGGGGCGCTGAAGCAGGCCCTTGACTGAGAAGGTTTGTCCACGTTCTCCCAAATGGCATTCGCAGCTGGGACGCCTAACAATCCGGTCAGTGACGAAGCGTTTGAGGTGTTGGCCCAGACTGTGTTCGGAGATGGTGCCACCTTAGGGCAAACGGCAAACTTGAAAAGGTTGCAGTTTGAAGCATGCACCATAGTGATAGCAGATGTGAAGGCCAAAGTTTCGGTGAGCGGCAGCGCTGAGCCGGCAAGGCTTCCTGCGGCCGAGAAAGCAGCCAGACTGGCCGACCAGAAGAAGAGGCTCCTGGGAGTCCCCATCCAAGGAAACCTGCAACCCGCGCATAGCCTGCTGGATTTGGTGGCGGCAATGGCTGAAACCAATGTTGTGGTTTACATCGCGCCTGAGAAGTGTGGCGTGAGGATGGACGAGATTGCCCAGATCACCAAACAGCAGAAGGCAGTCATTGCAGTTGAGAGTTCCACGTTGAAGGTCAACTGACACCCAAACAGATGCGGATTTGGGTTCAGAGCTGAAGCTGCAGTGGGCGCTGCAAAGGAGAGGCCTCGCCTTTGATCAGTGCAGCCTTGTCAGCTGGGAAGTTCATGAATCGTGGTTGCAGCAGTTGTTAGGGGTTTTGACCCGGGCCGTGCCGACCGGGTATGCCCCAGTCAGAGTGGCGCAACTGATGACAGCCGATCGTGAATTGTGGATTGCCATAGCAGAGGAGCGCTTGCCAAGCCTGAGGCCTCAGGCAGATGGCAAGTGGCCTTTGGATAATGCCATCCAGGACTTGAGGTACAACCCGAGAGTCACAACGCAAGTGCTGCCGTTACCCTCTGCAGTGTCCAAAGTGGCCACAGCACCTCCGCCCAAGGAGGCAAGTGGAGGCAAGGCAGCCACCAGGCCAGCTAAGAAGGCCAAACCCCAAGCGAAGCGCACATCCAGGCCAAGGTGCCCGGAGCTGCTGATCGGATGTGAGCTTAAGACCAAAGACGGCAAGCCAGTTTGCTACGGGTTCAACCTTGAGTCAGGATGCAGTTTGGCGACGCAAGGAAACCCGAAAGCGTGCAGCAAAGGTGTCCACATTTGTGCCAAGTGTCACAAACCGGGACACGGTTTCATGGTGTGCAGGCTGGGAGGAAGCTGACTCGTCGGCGCAGTGGGATCATGGCCTCATTTGGAGGCGGAGCCGACTCAGGTCTCAGGCAAGTGCATTGGAAGCCAAGATGCATGCAGTCGCAAGATTTTTCACAATTTTCCGGCGGAAGCCAGCGCAGCAGATGCTGAAAGTCAGCAAACTGCACATGGAAGCAAGGACTCCATGAATGCGAGGCAAACCGCTGGCAAGCGTCCGCTTTCGATCGTTTTTCCAAAAGCAGCTGCAGGAGGCCAAGGCGCCGACAGCCAAAACTGCGCCAGATCGAAGAGGAACAGAGTTGAGATGGTCTCAGAGCGAGTGCTGGGGCCGACTGGTGCTTGGGAAGATGGTGCTGAAAGTCAGCAAATAGCAGGTGGAGTTAAGGATTCCATCAAGGCTTTTCAGCAGGCAGATCTGCACCCTTTTTTGTGGCGTTTCGAAGGAAGGCCCATTTCTGAAGTCATCTGCATCGAGGTGTTCGCTGGAACTGCCAGCGTACGAAGCCGGGTTTCAGGCAGTCGCAGTGGACCATCAGAAGCAACGAGCTGAAGGTCACAGTATCACAATTTTTGATCTTGCAGTGCAACAGCAATTGGTTGTGCTTTTGGAATTCATCAAGGAAAACCAGGCGGTCATTGTGTGGATACATTTGGCGCCACCTTGTGGCACTGCTTCGAGAGCTAGAGATAGGAAGTTGAAGGTGCCCAAACATTTGCAATCATTGGTGCCAGGCCCGCTGAGATCCGAGGACAGGCCGGACGGTTTGGACGGGCTGAGAGGTGCAGACAAGAAAAAGACTGAGCTGGCAAATCAACTGTACGATGCAGTGTTCGAAATTGCAAGTTTGGCGCATTCACTCAGCATATTTTTCTCCGTGGAAAACCCGACCAATTCGCACTTTTGGAAGACGTCGCCAATGTGTCGTTTGGAGCAAGAGATCGACCTGTGGGATGTGCGTTTTCACAATTGTTGCCATGGTGGACATCGTGACAAAGACACCCTCTTCAGGTGCAACGCTGATTGGTTGGCGTCGCTCAGCATGAGGTGCGACAAACAACACACCCACAAGTCCTTCCAAGGAAGAAGCAGCTTACCCTTGGGTCCTTTGTGCGCGAATGGTATCTTGCATCAAGACGCAACTGAGCAACGCAGGAGCCTTAGATCCCAAGGACATGTTGAGTCAGCTGCAGGCCCGTGAGCAAAACTCTAGCAACCGCATACTGCTGGGCGGCATGCCAAGAGGGCGCAAATTGCGGCCCTTCGTGTCGGAATTTGGTCAGTATTTAACGGTTTTGGGGCCGGTTCAAGACGTGGACTCTTTGAAGCACTTCCTGCAGCTGAAGCCCAAGGGCAGCAAGATAACACGCAGACAAATTTGCACATGGGGGGAGGCACGGGTCTGCGCTCAACAATTTCAGTGGGCCATTTTGCCACCTATGCCAACAGCAGGTTTGGTGGAAAAAGGTTGTGGGAATACCGAGAAGCCCTGAAGAATTTGTCAAAGCAGTCGCAGCAGGCCATCCGAGAGACATTGCGGTTTTCCTACAGAAGGAGACAAAAGCAGCCGTCATAGCCAACAGAGACCTCACCGCTGTGGACATCATCAGGAGGCGCATTGAGTTCATCAAGCGCTGGCTTGGCAGAAGGAGTGAGTTGGAGGAGGAAGAAAAGAAACTGCATGCAGCGATGCCTGAATATGTGCGAGTGGTCCTCAAGGGCAAGAATATCTTGCTTATGGGCGAAATGTTGAGAGACCTGGGTTACCCAGATGTTATGCTGCAGCAACACGTGGCGGAGGGCTTCAAAATAACTGGATGGCTTCCGGAGACGGGGTACTTTCAGAAAAGGGTACGACGTCCTGAGCTGAGAGTTGAGCAAGCCTTGCAAATGGCTAAAGGTGTGAATCATGGCATATTGAAGCAAATGCGTGCAGAGGAGCTGACTGACTTGGACCGAGCCACCTGGGAGGAGACCTGCAAAGAAGTGGAGAAGGGCTGGATTTTTGAGGACGTTGCTCCAAACCCGCACGGTGTCTTGCTCGCCAAGAGATTTGGGCTGCAACACAAGGAAAAGGTGCGAGTCATTGATGACTACACCGTTGGGGGCTTGAACAAAACGTGCGGCTTGAAAGAAAAGCTGAGAGAGCCGTGGACGAGATGGCCGCCATGATCGCGTATTCTTTGGACACCTGCGAGGCGAGCACGCATCCCAGATTCCTGGGTCGCACCTACGATTTGGAAGCGGCTTACAAGCAATATGCGGTACACCCAGCAGATAGAGCGATCTCGAGATTAGTATTGCTCTCCCCTTTGGGGCAGTGGGATCGGTGGCTGGATTCCTCAGAGTTTCTTCGGGGTTGGCGTATGCAGGACTAGCAGGGTTACAGTTGTTGTGGAGCAGTTTCTTCGACGACTATACTTTGCTTTCCAGGGAAGATGTCTGCAAATCTGCGGGCTACGCAGCAGAGGCACTGTTCACCTTGTGGGGAGTTCGTTTTGCAAGGACTGGCAAGAAGTGTGTGGATTTTGCAGACACCTTCAAGACCCTTGGACTGATGGTGGGTCTTGAGAACTTGGGTTCGGGCCTTTGCAGAATTTTTCACACTCCTGACCGCAGGGAAGAACTGGCGGACGAGATTGAAGACATTTTGCAGAGGGGACAGTTGACAGCAAAGGAGGCGGAGAGGTTGCGTGGCCGCATGGTTTGGTTCGAAAGTTTCGTCTGGGGTAGGCTTGCCAACTATGCTCTGAAACAGATCAGGATGGCGTTTGAAGGCAGCAAGTCGAAAGTGGAAGTTGGACAGGTCTTATCCAAACACTTCAAGGATCTCAGGGAGCGGGTTTTGACTGGCCCTCCAGTGCTGATCACAAAGACTTGTGGTACTTTGTGGTTTTTATTTACGGATGGAGCGTGTGAAGGCACTGAACCCATGAGAGGTTCGATTGGTGGAGTCCTTTACAATCAGACAGGTCAGCTGATGTTCCATTTTTCAGAAGTGGTTCCTGATGAAGTCATGAACCAACTCTTAGAGGAGTCAAAGCACCCAATTTACGATCTCGAAATACTCCCGGTGCCAGTCGCGGCAGTGGTATGGGGAGAATGCTTCCGGAACGCGCAAGTGGTTTGCTATGTGGACAATGAAGGCGCCAAAAGCTCGCTCCTCAAGGGAACAGGAGCTACCAAATGTGTTGGAGCCTTCGTTGAGAGTTTCTGCAAACTTGAATTTCAAATGCAGTTCAGACCCTGGTTTGCACGAGTGCCCACGGAGTCGAACCCGGCAGACGCCCCAAGCAGAGGAGTCTGCCAAAGCCTGGAAGAACAGGGCAGCCAGAGAACACAGTTTGCATGGAGTGACATCTGCAAAGTAGCAGGCCTCACGAGTGTAACTGGGGTGGATGCGGGTGAGGCAACCTGAATCGCCCCATTTGCGCTTTGAAGAAAAGAGTGCCGCTTCATGTGCAGATTCAGTGATGTCACACACATGCGATAAGTATCTTGTGTCTTCTGGTATGTAAGTAATGCGCAGGTACTGCAAGTACGTTTGGAGGGCTTCGCCCAAGTTTGGCTCAAGTCAGGCGTGAGCTAAGCGAAAGAACAAGTAGAAACTCTCGCAGAGATGGATACCTTATTCTTGAGCCAAAAGCTTGCGGAGTTTTACAAACAGGCATTTGTAAAACGAACTGACTTGAGTTTTTCGGCATTTGAGTTTGTTGGTTCACGCAACCACACTCGCACACATGTGAATGCATGTGGACATATAGGCTCGGGTGGGTAGGGAGGGTTGCCTCTTTTGTAAAAACACAAGAGAGGCCTGAAGTCGTCCCACCCTGCCAGCATTTGCCTGGCTTCAACCCACCCCGACTTCAGACTATTAAGCCTAGCCCTAAGCCGCTTGGATGCGGGTGAGGCAACCTGAATCGCCCCATTTGCGCTTTGAAGAAAAGAGTGCCGCTTCATGTGCAGATTCAGTGATGTCACACACATGCGATAAGTATCTTGTGTCTTCTGGTATGTAAGTAATGCGCAGGTACTGCAAGTACGTTTGGCGGGCTTCGCCCAAGTTTGGCTCAAGTCAGGCGCGAGCTAAGCGAAAGAATACAATGCACGGTTTTGCACGGTTTTGCGCTGCAAAATGCTATTAGTGTCGTCCGTACATAGATGTACGGACTGAACTAATAACTCGTTTTGCACGGTTTTGCACGGTTTTGGGCTACAAAATGCTATTAGTCTAGGCTCTATATCAATATAGACCCTGAACTAATAGCTCGTTTTGCACGGTTTTGGGCTACAAAATGCTATTAGCCCAGTCCGTATATACACATACGGCCGGGCTAATAGCTTTTTTGCACGGTTTTGCGCTACAAAATGCTATTACTTCAGTGCCTATATCAATATAGACACTGGAGTAATAGCTTTTGCACGGTTTTGGGCTGAAAAACGCTATTCTTCCAGTGTCTATATTGATCTAACCGTACGACTCAAAATGCGTGTATATAAACAAGCATGGAGAGTCACCGCCGGAGCCCAGGATGAGCTGATGCAGAGCCTGGGCTACAAGCTGAAAACAAGCAACACAAGCTACGTGACGGCGCGGCATGACGTGCAGTACTTCCCCAGCTCGCTGAGCTCCTTCTCCCCCACAACCTCTAGGGTCTGCCGCATCCCGCTGACCAGCGGCACGTCCTTCATCGACCCCGAGTCCATCAAGATTGCCTTCCGCGTCAGGAACACGGACGGCGCCAACCCGCTGGCCCCAGCCACGCCCAGCCCCGCCTGCTTCGTCCAGCCAACGGCCAGCGCTGCGACGACATCAACTACTACGGCCGCGCCGTGGCCGTGCATGACCTGCTGAAGGGCCGAGAGTACAACCGCAACAAGGCCATGGAGGGTTTCGATGAAGCGTACTCTTTACCTATGCTTTCCTCGGTCCGCCACTCCTTCCCGCTGCGAGGATCCCCACACATGGCGAGTGCTTTCTCCATAGATATTGAAGCAGCCCATAAAACGGTACGGGTTCGTGAGCAGGACCGGGGTTTGCTGGGGTTGCGCACCCAGTTGCCGGGTGAGCCCGCGCGATATTTCTTCTACAAGGTATGTCCGTTCGGAGCTGTATTTTCCGCTCTTTGGTTTGCTCGCGTGGGAGCTTTCTTCGTTCGTATGTTACATCTTCTGCTTTGGATGCGACACATGCTTTGCATGTATGTAGATGATCTACTCTGCTCCACGGATGCTGGGGCGGTCAACCTTTTCGCTACCATGGTTTTGGCTTTCTGTGAAATCTTTAAATTTCCTATTTCCTGGCGCAAGGTCCAAATTGGGCCGGTCATTGACTGGATTGGTTGGTCTTTCCATTTTGGTGCTGGAGCTGTTTCTGTCCCTCAAAGCAAACGGGATAAGCTTTTACAGAGTATCCGCAAACTGTTGACGAATAGTCGTATCCTTTAGCAAGACCTTTCCCCCGTAATTGGCTTGCTTCAATGGCTTTGTCAGCAATTTCCAGCGGCTTGTTCTTGGATGCGATCTGTACGCGGATTTGCACACCCCTCTCAGTACCAATTATAGTCTCCAAGGATTTGGTTTTCACCAAGACACCTCCGGGGACAGCAATTTCCCCAGGGTCAAGCTTTTATCCGTGATATGGGGATGTGCAGACTCTGGAGGATCTGCCTTTGATCCCCATCACGGAGCGAAGGGTACACATGCGAGTAGCTGATCCAGCAAATTCTCGCCGCAAGCTCTCCGCAGCCAGTCGCAGTCTTCTACGCTGTTGGATGCGATGGGCGCAGGATCCGCCCATTTTGGTTCCTCTACAGGAGCCCTAGACGTGTCCCGCTACGGCTGCAGCAGATGCAATGGCCGAAAAGGATTACTTCGCCGTTGGGGGATTCGTTCAAATTCCTTCGCGTGGTTGTCTGTGGTTTAGTGAGCGCTGGTGCATGGCAGATTTGAGCTTTTCTTGCTAATCATAATGATGAACCACCCACGTGTTTCAAACGCTTTCTCGGATAGCGTATGCTGAGTTGTATGGAGTTGAGTACAGACATGTACATGTGTCAGAGCTGTGTGTCATGTGAACTGTGCATGAAACACTTTATCCGGTTGCGAGTGCAATGACACTTGATTGCAGGCGTCTAAATGCTCTGAGAAAATAAGCATGGTAGCGGAGCTGCTGGAACATCCAGCGGCGTGTAGAGCCCAATAGGTCTGATTAGATCGGACGCGCATTTGCATGGTTGCAGATTTACATTTTGCATTCATTGCTTGTGCGATTTGCAGATTTTCATATTTGCAGTGAGTTCACGTTGGACGTGAACATGGCAGATGGAAGTGGAGCAGGAAGTCCCCAAGCTGGTGGACCACAGAGTGAGATCATCATGCTGATGAGTCAGATGAGAGACGCTATAGCAGTCAGCGCTCAATGTGCGCAAAGTTCAACGAGTGCTTTGGAAGCACTGCGGGCCGAAAGGGCCACGGAGACCACACTCAGAGGACCGGATTTGGCAAAGGTGCTCTCGAAGCCAGAAAGGTTTCAGGCAGGCAGTAGAGATGAGGAGCTCAGCCAGTGGAGAAACTGGATATGGAATGTGGAGCAGTGGCTTTGTGCGCTGGACAATAAGTTCGGTGAAGAGTTTGCTTACATTCGGGGAAACCACAACACGGTGGTTAAGATGTCAGAGCTCGCTGCAGACACGAGAGGTCGTAGCCAACAGTTGTTTGCAGTTCTTGCAGGACTTCTTCATGAAAGAGGAAGATCAATCTTGAGAGCAATCGGAGAGCAGAACGGCTATGAGGCGTTCAGACAGCTCGAGGCCGATTTGGCACCTTCGAGCAAAGCAAGGCATTTGGCTATCTTGGGAGCCATTGCATCGTATCCGGCATTCAGCAACAAGTCTTCGTTGTTGCAGCAGGTTCTCAAACTTGAAGAGCTGTTTGAGGAATACAGACGTGTGGCAGGAAAAGATTGGACAGTGATGTTAAGCTTTCCACTATGCTTCGTGCTACAGGTGGACAGCTTCGGTCGTTTCTCAACATCACACTCACGGAGTCAAGCACCTATGAGGAGCTAAGGTCTGTCATTGCAAGATGGGATGCATCGCAAACAAAGTGGCAGAACCCTTTGTCAGCCGCGTTTGGTCCAGATTCAAACAAGAATGGTGTTGCCGACATGGAGATCGATCGTGTCGGTGAGTACAAAGGAGGAAAGAAAGGAAAAGGCAAAGGAAAAGGAAAGGACAACAAAGGCAAAGGAAAGGGAGGCAAATCTGGCTTCCATGATTACAATCAGCAGAACAAAGGCGGCAAGAGCAAAGGAAAAGGAAAAGGAAAGGATGGAAAAGGTCATGAGGGAAAAGGAAAATCAGGCGGCAACAGCAACAGCAACAACTGTTTGCATTGCGGCAAGCCAGGACACTGGCGACGAGATTGCTGGCAGCTACAGCGTGATCAGCAACAAGGAATCAGGCGTGCAGAGCAGCAAACAGATGGTGAGCAAAACCAGCAACCTGCACAGCCAACACAGCATAGCAGTAGCAGTGAGTTGTCTTCAACTAGGCAGACACCCGTGCCATCTTTGTCTTCAGCAACCACATATCGGAATGTTCGGCAGGTTTCCAATGTTGTTCAACATCATTTGGATGACGGTTTGGAACAGTACGATTTGACGATTTTCTCAATGGAGGAAACAGATGATGAGGCGAATATTCACATGGTTGAACAGTTTTTCTTGCATGATGGCTCAGATCATGAAGATGCTTATGAAGACCACAGTTTGGTTCATTTGTATGAAACTGCATTTGAGCAACTGGCAGCATGCAGCGGTAGCAACAGCACTGACATGAACAACACACATGTTTTCATGGATGGCAGTTGCACTCACTTGCAGAGCGAATTGCACATTCGGATGATCAATGGTCGGGCCTATTCTGATGGGTCTGAGGAGGATGTTCAATTAATCTTGGACAGCGGTGCAGACATCTCTGTGTTGCCTGAGAAGTATGGCAGCATCGGAGAAGCAGCTTCAATGCCGAGCAATGTGAGGTTTCGGGATGCCCAAGGAAACAATTTGCCGGTGCAATCTGTTCGCAACATTTGGGTGCGTATTGGAAATTGCAGTTTTCGGGAGACGTTCATCATCGCACGTGTTACGAGCCCTTTACTTGCAATGGGGAAACTCTTGCGGAGTGGTTGGACTATTTCACAATCAGATGGTGGACCTTGTTTGCAGTATGATGACAGCAGCATTCCAATTTCCTTCAAGCGCAACTCATTGGTGACAGATGCACACATTTGCATGGTGACTGAACAGGTCGCACTTCCTTCAGATGTGGAGGACATAGAAATCAAGGATATGAATCGCGTGGAGCTCACTTCAGTTCTTGAGAGGATTGGAGAGTCATGGGATCAGATTGATGTGCATTGTTTTGCAAAGAAGTCAGTTGGCAGACGCTACATCAGCATTGCAGCGGATTCGCCAGAGGAAGGTCTTTGTTACAGGACGACCCTGGTCAAATTCGGTGAGGACTGGGAGGTGATGCAGTTTGAGTTTGATTTGCATTCGGCAGCGCATGAAGAACATGACGCACGAATTCCTGGAGTGACAGATCCATGTGAGATTTTGACAATTGTTTACGGTCAAAGGATGAGACCTGAGAAGCTTGGGTTTATTTACACTGCAGACTCTTTTGGTCATGAGGATGGTGTGAGCCGAGATTTCTTCGGCAATCCTGAAGGTGCACTGGAGGAGGACATTCCAAGCCCAGCGGATGAGGAGGTGCAAGCCTCAGCCCCAGCGGTTGTTGAGGAGTTGCATGATGAGCCGGCAGTTGATGCAGAAGCAGCAGCAGCTATGCCAGATAGCATTGTGGTGAATGACAGCACTGTGACAGTGAACAGTGCATTGCGTGAACTGCGAGAAGCTTGCCAGTATTACAACATTGGCAAGTCAGGTGGAAAGAAAACAGTGTTTGAGAGGTTGGTGAAACATCAGCAGAAGCTCATTCTCGACAGTGTGAAGGAGCCAGAAGCTGAGAGACCGGTGAAGACTTTGCCCAGCGTCAAGGTTCCAGATGCAGGTGAAATTGCATTGCATGAGTTGACTCACATGCCTTTCCGCAATTGGTGCAAACATTGTCAGATGCATCTTGGCAGGGAGGATAAGCATCAGCGACAGAAAACGCCCAAGGACTCAATGCCGACAGTTTCTTTCGATTTCTGTTTCACGGCAAGAGGACCTAACCAAGCTGCGAGTGATCCTGAGAAGATGATTGTTCTTTTGCTTGTTGACAGAGACACCCGATTCGTTGAGGCGGTGCCGACAGTAGCCAAGGGTGGTGCAAAATGGAAATCTTACTTGATTGGCGAGATCGTGAAGTTCATCACATTCCTTGGACATCATGAAGTGGTACTGCGCTCAGATGGCGAGTTGGGATACTTGCAACAGGGTGTGCAGCAGATCAGAATGAAACAAGGTCTGAGAACTGTCATATCGTTTGCAGCGAAGGGCGATCATCAAAGCAATGGCTTAATTGAACAGAATGTGCAGAGTGTGAGACAGCAGTGCAATATTCTGCTTGGACAGCTGGAAGAAAAGGCAGGTACAGTGGTTGACACCATGTCAGCAGTACATGCATGGGCCTGGAAGCATGCGTGTTTCCTGATCAACAGGTACCGGGTCCAGCAGGACACAACGAGTTTTGAAAAGCTGACAGGAACTCGCTACACTGGAAAGATTGTCAGGTTTGGCGAGCAAGTACTTGCGAGAGTGAGGCCAGACAATAAGGGTGAACCACGGTTCATTGCAGCTACATGGTTGACAAAGCTTGGATTTCAAGACATCCATTGTGTCAGCACAGCATCAGGTGCATTGTTGGTGACACGCACTGTGAGGAAAGTGATGCACCCGTGGGACAAGGAGCTGTTGGACAAGGTTTCCGAATTTCCGTGGAAACATCCTGGATTGGTTGCAGGGTGTGTGGCAGCAAGTCGCATTCCGAGAGTTGCAGATGCTGTGACAACATACACTTTGCCTGTGGACGATGGTACAATGCTTGCAGATTTTCTTCGCATGCATACACCTTTCAATGCAGAAAGCAAAGCAGAAGACGATGAGGCAGCTTCGGATCCGCCTTCGGCAGATGAGATGCCAGAAGTATTGGCGGAGGCGGGGACTGTAATTCCTGGAGATGGCTTGCAGTCATTGCCACCGAAACGTGCAGCAGATTCGGGAGATGGACAAAGACAAGTGAGAATCAGGCTTGACGAACCAGCAAGCAGTGGACGCGTGCGAGAAGCGGAGGACACTGGAGAGGCAGAGCAGCGACCAGCAAAGCAAGCGAAGGCAGAGAGCCCTAAGCGTCAGAGGCTGGAGGCTCCACCGGTCAGAGCTGGGAACATTCAGCCGGTGGTGGAGATGGAAATGAGATCGGTGCAGATTGCGGGTGAGACGTTGTTTCACAATGATGACCCCGCAGGCCTTCAGTTTGACGAAGATGAGCTGGAAAGTTTTGAGAACTATGATGCAGATTTTGAAGACAGTATGGACAAACAGATTGAAGCGAGCCCAGAGGAGTATACGTGGTTCGGCGCTCTTTCATCGCTTTACAGGCCATTTGGATCTGAGGAACCACATTTGCCGCAGAGCGAGATGGAGGCGATAGACGAGCTTGCAATAGATGTTGAGCTCCAGCGGCTCACTGGCATGAATGTTCTGGCGGAGGTCAGTCAGAGTGCACAGATTCCAGAAGAATGCAGAGAACTCAGCACGAAGTTCGTGCTCACATGGCGTGCAAAACGCATTGACGGTGTGAATTACTGGATGCGGCGTGCCCGGTTTGTCGGGAGAGAGTTTCAATGGATGGCATGTGAAAGAGACGGAGGTTTGTTCGCGCCAGCAAGCTCGAACTTGGTGCATCGCATTTTGCCCTCGATCATGATGCATCACAAGGATTACAAGATGATGGTCCTTGACTTTCAGGATGCATTTCTGACGGTGAACCAGGAGAAACCTACAATTGTGCATGCATATGTGCGAGGCAAGCGAGTGTCATACCGCTTGTTGAAATGCCTTCCTGGGCAACGTGACGCAGCAGCAATGTGGCACTCAGACGTATCGAGCTATTTGAAAGAAGTGTGCAGCTTGCGTCAATGTGCAGAAAACCCCGTTTTGTTTTGCAGTACAAGCCCAGATGCAGATTCCACAGATTTGGCAGTAGGTTTGCTTCATGTGGATGATTTGATGCTTGTAGGTTTGCAGTCGGAACTGGATAGGATTGAACAATGCATTGAGAAGCATTACAAGATCAACAAAGACCGCTTGGAAGAAGGCGGTGAAATTTGGTTTCTGAAACGGTCATATCGGTTGATAAATGACGTGTTGCACATTCAACCACATCAGAAGCACATCGACAAGTTGGAAGAACTTATTCCTCGGACTGGTTTTGGAAAATCAAGGAAAGCCCCAATGAGCACAGGACCAAGTCAGTTGGAATCAATGCCAGAACCACTTGAACCAGCAAAGGCTGCAACATACAGAACATGTGTTGGTATCCTTCTGTACATAGCAAATGACTATGCAGAAGCACAGTTTGCTATTCGTTTGCTTGCAACGCAGATGTCAAAACCAACACGTGGCGCTTTTGCAGTTTTGCAGCATGTGGTGCAGTATTTGTCAAGTGTTAAGCATGACACATTGGCATTTGAGAGGATTGTGCAGCATGGAGGATTTGTTGTGAAGAACACAACGTCAGATGAGCCCATATTGGAAATCATGACAGATGCAGATTGGTCGGGAGACTCGATCACCAGAAAATCAGTGAGCGGTGTCGTGGCGCTCCTGGACGGCCATTTCTTGTTTTCTGGGTCACGAACTCAGAGAGTTGTGAGTTTGTCGTCAGCAGAATCTGAGTTGTACGCAATGGTGAGTGGACTTTGTGATGCTATGCATTTGAAGCATGTTATCATGTTTTGTCTTGGTTTGGACAAGTTGACAATTCACCATCTTGGTGACAGCTCAGCTGCAAGAGGCATCTTGCAGAGACAAGGGACTGGCGGAAGGGTGAAGCACATAGAAGGCAGACTCCTGTGGAGTCAGCAGAAGATTCAGGAGAAGATAGTCGTGCTCAACGTCGTGCAGACGAGATGGAATCTCTCGGACATGGCAACCAAAGCTTTGAGCGCAGGACGCATTAAGATGCTGAAAGGTTTGCTCGGGTACAGAAATGAGGACAATGAGCCGATTGGAGCAGAAGATCTGGAAGAAGAACTAGGTCGCATTCATGCAAGAGGAGCAATCCGTCAGTTGCGGATGGAGATGAGCAAAGTCATGAGTGGAGCATCAAGTGGAGTTGCAAAGCAGTTTTTGCAGATGGCAGTTTTGCAGAGTCTAGTCACAAAGACTCTCGGAGACGCCTTGAGCTGTGGTGAAACGGATGTGTGCAGGCTGGATGAACAGCCAATTGTTGAAATTGAGGAGAAGTGGAATTTTCATGTTTGGATGATTGTGTGCGTATTTGTTTTCTGGATTTCCGTGCAGATTTCAGTTTTCGTGTATTTGAGAAGGCGCATATGGGAACTGCGTGAATACATGAATGGGGAGACAGCAAGCATGCGTGGAGACATTGTTGAGCTTGCGGACGAGAGTGGAATGCTAGTTGTGAGATTTATGGCAAATGACAGAAATTGGCTCACAGCCAACAACAGACTTGTGGCGATTGATGAACACATCGATCGGCTGGAGAGATACATCATCTCGGACTTCGATGAGCAGACCACGGTGAGGATCAACGCTGAAGTGCATTTTGCCGGAACAGCGAGAAGACTTTCAGAATGAAGCATGAGAGAAATGCGTGGCAGGTGTACGGCATACCCTTTTGTGGTACATTGCCAGGCTGCAGTAGGAGCTAGTTTCACGAAAGATACAGACAGACGCTCACATAATGTGACCGTTGTCTGAGGCGGGGTGCTAATCATAATGATGAACCACCCACGTGTTTCAAACGCTTTCTCGGATAGCGTATGCTGAGTTGTATGGAGTTGAGTACAGACATGTACATGTGTCAGAGCTGTGTGTCATGTGAACTGTGCATGAAACACTTTATCCGGTTGCGAGTGCAATGACACTTGATTGCAGGCGTCTAAATGCTCTGAGAAAATAAGCATTTCTGGATTGGAACTGTCCGAGCGCTCTCAAGCTTACATCGCCTCCTTTGAGACTTTGGCGCAAATTGCATTACTTCATTGCATGACAGCAGCCATTCCAGGCGGCAGGATGAGGGTCCGCATCAAGTCCTGGTCAGACAACTCTGGAGCTGAAAGTGCTAGCAATCGCCTTTACACTCGCAAGTATCCTCTCAATGTGTTCACGCAGCGTTTGGCTTTGTTCAGCTGCTTTTCTGGAATCTCATTGGATGTATCACATATTCCAGGTGAGCTCAACGAGGATGCGGATTTTCTTTCTAGGTGGACTGGTGAGCCTTCTGCGTTACCGGAACGCTTTCCTCGGAGCCGGCGCGTTCCTTTGCATTTGGAGCAGTTATGGTTTCGTCGACGCACCATTTCTGTACATCCTGCGGATGCTCGCATCCCTTGGCAGCCGCCAATTAACGATTTCTTTATGTAGCTTGAGTTTCGACTCGCTGAGACTTTCCGGCGCATTGGCTGAGCCAAACCTCACTGTTTCATTTGGGGTCTATCTGGGGCGAGGTTTGTTTGTCGCTGGCAGGTGGGGGGACGGGATGTAATAACTTCTGCAGCTTTGTTCTTGCACAGACCCAAAGCTTTGCTTCAGCTTCCGCCAGTGACAAACAAATCGAATATTGATTTTTATAAATATTTGCCTTTATGCTTAGCCAATGATTTTTGGATTGCCAAATACATTTTGTATGTATGGCTGTTGCTGAGCAAGTTTGAACCGTAGGCTGCGCCGCCTGCAAGCCCAACGGCCAGCCCAGCCGTCGCCGCTGCGCCGACTCCTGCCGTGGCAGCCAACGTCCCAGAACCTTGCCCGCGGTGGGTGCGAGGGCTGCTGCTCCTTCGGCCCCCCCAGGTACCCGAAGGCCCCGCCCACGCCCTCGGCGGCAACGGCGACCTCTCCCTCCTCCGCAGCCACAAGCATCTGCGGCTCGTTGCGGGCTCTATGGACATCATCTTGCTTTTCATACTAGTACGCTAGCGCCTGCCGTCAGCCGGTCGAAGGCCGACTCTGCGGCCCTAGATTTGAGGGCCGTTTCTTTTCGCGGAAATAAAAACGGGTCCGCGCCACGGACCGAAAACTGGGGCTGCAGAAAGGCGCAGTCAGAGGGTTACGGCAGCGTGTTGGAGCGCTCCCTCAACACCCTTCGTGTGGCAACCCAGAAAGCCCAGCGGCGCTGGGCCAACGGTTTCGCTGGACAGCTGCCGCAAGCGCTGAGAGTTGCAACTGTGGAGGCCCTGTCTGGACAGTCGCGATTTCCAGGCCTAACTTGCGGCCCCTGTTTCAGGGCCGTGTGCAGATGTTGCCGCGAAGAAAGAGTGACGCAATTGAGAGCTGCGTAGCAGGCAAGTGAGGCGTGCCATGTTTTGGAACCCCAAGAACGCTGCTGCCTTGCGCAGGTCGTGATGCTGGAACCTCAGTGCGTGAACTGTGTCTCATTCACGCTTTGCTTGAGGCGTTTTATGGCTGCGGGTGTGCTGCAGCTTGCTGGTGCCTTCGCCGTTGCGTGGAGTTTTGCATGTAGTTTCCTATTCGTGATTTACTCGTGATCTGTTCGTAATTGTATTTGGAATTCTATATTCGTAATTCCACGAAACTACAGCAGCGGCGCATTTCAGACTTGAAAGTTGAAAAGAAAGATTCTGATTCTTGTATTTTCACTAGCTGCCACTTCCTGGAAATGTGTCTCTTTCCAACGAAAAGATTTCCGAATAGAATTTCGAATAGGAATAATATACGAATGAGGGGATGGCTGGAGTCTTGCTTTGCAGGGTTTGTGAGTTGGCCCAAGAAAAATAGTCCGGTTGAAGGCTGCTGGCCGCTCGTGTGTCTGGCGCTGCAGAGGCTTTGCTGGGCGATGTGGCTGGAGCAAGTGTCTCTGGGGGAAATGCGCTCAAAGATAGCTCTCCTCCTTGGTATGGAGGCAGACGCGTTAGACTTGTACACAAGCGAAGTTCGAGAACTTCTCCGTGTAGCTTTGCAACAACATGTCCCTGCGTCCAATTTGACCTTGCCAGAAGAACTGCAACCTGCAAACCGCACGCAGATTGTCTACCTCTGTGCAATTTCCCGTGCGCTGGCAAGGCCTGCGTGGCTGCGATTTTCAAGCCTTTGCGCAGCCCAAGATTCAGGGATGCTGCTGCTGTGGCTGCAGCGAGCTCTTGCCGCGCCTGCGAGAGAATGTGGAGCTGGGCTGCAGTTCGCCCGCAGTCGGGCGTAGTCGCAATTCTAGTCGTTATTCTAGTCGTGAGTTCGGAAGCCTCAAGCGTTTCCTAGTCGGGAATCCCAGAACATTGAAAGATAAGAAAGGCATTTCTTTTCAAGCCAGAGCCAAGTTCATGAACACCTGTGTTTTTGCGTGGTTCGTGGAACAACGAGATGACGACTAGATAACAATTACAGACAGCGTCAGAATCACGCGCCAAGCACAGTTGGCGCCCGTGCGCTGTTGGCGCGTCTTGAGGCACTGTGGCAGGCGAGGGTGGTTGTCTTGAGCCGCCCCTCCCGCTCCCCCGAATTTCAATGTTGCGTCTCAGACAAGCGCAAAAGTTGCCTTCGCGTGTTTCCACGCAACATTGAAAGTGGCGGGTGGAGGGGGGGGGGTGGCGCGTGTTCCAACACGCACGTGGGTCTCGCAATTTCTGGTGAAAGGAGAACGTTCAATCTTTTGTGGCAACCTGGCTTGAGAATGGGGGGGCTTAAGGGGAGGGGCTTTGGGGGGCTTGAGGGCAGGCTTGAGGGGGGCGCTCCAGGGGGGGGTTGGGCTTTATCGGCCTGCGGGCAGTGCGAGCAGCAGTGGGACATGAATGCGTCATGCCCTGCAAGGCTGCGGCCTGTCTGTGGTTTGGTTTGCATTGCGCATGCATCCGTGAGAAAGATTCTCGTCTCAATGCGTGAGATCTGAGGCATGTGAACGTGGGGTCAGAGCAAGGCCGCGGCTCGTGCGGGTGATGCCATGCATCAAAACTATGCATGTCGCATCATTGCCACGAACCTTGGCAAGGCAGGGCAAAATCCCATTGTTATTTTTTCAGCATGCGGCTCGAGTGCATCTGCGGTGCAGACATCTGATGCGTTTGAATGCAGCGCGCAAGATTTGGCTGTGCACGGGCAGATTGTCATGCGCAATGCAAAATACAGAGCCAAAAGTCAAAAGATCGGGCTGTTCTCGAGTTACCTCTGGATGGTAGTGCAAAATGGCTGGATGCACGAGCTTTCCACAAAGGCATTATCCAGGCTTACACTTGTTTAAGCTCATCTGAATTCTCAAGACAATGTGTACGGGCGTCCACACTGCCGCACTTGCGCGTCCAAGATGCACGCACATGTGCTTGAGAGCCATGAAAAGCGCGAGTGCTGCTGCAACCAAGGAGGCCTTCCTTCTCGTTTGCAAGGTCACGAAGTTTCCACCAAGGCACTAAGCGAGGCACGGGGGCCAAGGCTTGCAATGCTATCAAAATAGTCACCGCACGTGACAATGCGAAGCACACATGCGGTGCAATACGTGCCAAGTCAAGAAGGCACGGGCGCGCATGCAAGAAAGCACTGTCTGCTGCACCCAAGAGAATGGCAGGATGACAATGCAAGAGCTGGGGCCGTCCCTGATTTGGAGTTCCGATAGCTTTGTCGGCCTGCGGGCAGTGCGAGAAGCAGTGGGACATGAAGGCGGCATGGGGTCAGAGCCAGGCCGCGGCTTGTCTGCAAGGGCTTGTGCGGGTGATGCCATGTATCAAATGCCGCTGCGGGTGGCGCATAACTATGCATGTCGCATCATTGCGGTGAACCTTGGCAACGCAGGGCGAAATCCCGTTGTTATTTATCCAGCATGCGGCTCAAGTGCGACTGCGGTGCAAACATTAAAAGGCTGCGACGTGGCTGACTGTTGCCCAGGTCCTTGAGGATCGGAACTCAGTACGCGTTCGCATTTTAACTTCCTTGATCCGAAGAGTTGTGACTCAGGCATTCGGACATTGGAAGACATACTAGGTCAGGACATTCTGAGACCAGGCAGAATGCGCATTATACCCATCGGGCATCAGTTGTACGCGTGCATCTGCCTTTGTCACACCTCCTGTTTCTTTCACGCCCAGTGGGTTGTTGACCAGGAGGTTTGTCCACAGATTCTGCAGGGGATGCAGGTGACATGGGTCGGACACGCGTTGTCAATCCATCTCAGACAAAAAAAGAGCTGCGCGCCGTTCTCGTGGGATAGCTCTCATTTGTCACATGTTTGTGTTAGGTTTGAAACAGTGAGCAGAGTTTAGGCTTAGGGTCAGTTTTTTTTTGAGAACTAAGCTAGCTGGGTTTCGAACCTGTCAAATCGTAAAGCTGCAGCCGCCATGCTTTTGTAGCTTAAGATCAAAATAGGGGATGGGGATGCGAAGCTCCCATACTGAATCTACGAAAGCAGAATTTGATGATGCTAGGTATGGCATACGCAGACGCTCTTCGAATGCAGAGAATTCAAACCCTGCTCAGGGTTTCGTTTCGAACCAGGTGCGGTGTTTTGGTCTTTGGTGTTTGGATCGCTACGCAAACTTACTTGTTTCACCCAAGCCAGGATGGAAGATTTAGGGCAGGATGCAGGTGAGTCAATTTTCGTTTGTGGTTGTTGGCTTGATTCGGAATGATTGAAGATGGGACCAAGGTCGGTTGAAGTTTACTTCATGGGGTGAGTTCCAACATGAAGCAAGAGGGGGTGTCATGCAAATCCATACTTTTGACCGCACGTTTTCCAAAGTCTTCAGCAGCCGGCTATCACCCGCCGATTTGGCAGCTGGTGCCTGCAACGGTTGCTAAAGTTGGCAAGGCTTGAGCCAGGTTCGTTGCCATTCAGATAAAGAGAGAGAGAGAGAGAGATGGCTTCCAAAAAGCTCGAGTCTTCTATAAAGACAAGAATGGCAGCTGCAGCCATGGTGGTGACAACCCTAAACAGTACCTTAAATGCACCGGAAAATTGGGGGGGTTTGCCGTGATGCAGTTTGGGTACCCCTGGCTTTTTGAGTTTTAATTGCTCGTCTGTGGGAATAGGCATTGGGATTGATGTGCGCCACAAGCCAACTGCCAAATTGAAACTCCATGCACAGATGCCACCCGAACGCTTCGCCCAACAGCAATGCCAGGCAGGGACAAAGCTGCTGTCAGTTTCAGTGGCATGGCGGTCGCCATCATGAGGAGTGGCTGGCATAAGGCCTTGGGTATCTTCGACCAAGCCCTGAATTTCATTTGCGTACGACGCGCACCGCTTGCAACCACCTCAACCAAAGGATTTTTGTTTCCTGGCGCAAATGGCGTTCGCAGTCGCAGGCGGTCTGGGATCCTGGCTGCAGGTGCTGTCAGCGCTATGGTTTTGCAGGATCTGGGCTGTTTTGCCGGGCGACCCCAAATTTTTCCGTCTCCCAAGGCTTGCGCCCACAGCGCGCCTTGCAACCGCATGTATTGGAATGGTAGGTGGCCTTGCCGCCTGCAAGGCTGCAAATACTCCACCTTATTGACAAGGGGCAATCCGCAATGATGCATCGTTGCATCCTTTACTGTAAGCAGTTTGCGTTGTTGCCAGGCTTAGGGCGTGCCAGCAGCGCACCTGTCGAGCGTTGCTACAGTTAGAGATGGCCTCTCCCGTCCGCATTGCCCTAGGGTCCCCCCCACGCTTTCAAGCACTTTTTAAACACACCTATCAAATTAGACCATTCAAAACCACCAAATTGAACAACCCTCTAAGTTAATCATTAGGAAAATAATATTCTAATGATTAACCTCATTTTTTAGTCCAATTCGTCAAGATTGCCCTGATCAACTTTCTTTCTTCTCAAAGCTGGATTATACAAAGGCATTGTCATTTTGAGTTCTTGTATCCTCTCTTGACCTTCTTGAAAACATTTGTCCTTGAATTCTTGTGTAGGTGCTTCTTCAACTAATCTCTGATAATTTGTTTTGAGATGTTTGAGCATATTATCTTGGTGACAACCTCCAACCAAATGGAAATCCCAAATCTCTGGGTTCACTCTTCTTTCACAAACATGACAATACAAATGTCCATTATTCGCTGTCCTCTCTCGCTTCTTCGCTCTACATTTATTACATGTCTTGAACCCGTTAAATTCAGTAATTGGTTTATTGACTCTACAACTGCTACACTCTGAATTCTCCATACTATGTTATGAACACATTTCCTTAAATGATATTTCAAGATTACATACCTAAAAAATGAATAAACCCAACCTTGTTCATCCAAATGACACATTACCAATTATCACTCCCCGAAAAATGGTTAACCAATGGAAAAGGGAGAATTAAAACCGTTAACCCAAATCTTGAAAATAATCCCAGTAAAATATGGATGGCAAAATGCGGATGGGAAAGGCCTATGTAGGAAAGCACCTCCAAGGCTTATACGGGAAAATTAAACTAAAATTACAACATATAAGATCTTATATGTTGTAACTATAGTATAATCAAGAACTGAAACATTCATCTCAATAATAGCTAGCCATGCTTTCATTATCGCTAAATTCTTCATCCTCGTCATAGAAGTCTTCCGTGCTTAATATATGATAAAATCGGATATGCCATTCTGCCTCTGTTCTGAATGGCATCATTTCCAACAGTGCTCTCATTGCGTCGTAATAACCAATTCTCAAGTGTTTTCTTTTGTCATCAATACTATCAATGAACCAATGAAGCAGAGCTGTTTAAATTTATTTTCAATATCATATATGTAGGAATAATTATAGACCGCTTTCAATTCTAAATATATTTCATAATCAGATTTGGTATCATCCAATGCTTCAGTTAAAGTCATTGCCCAGAATGGGTTTCTTTTTACTCTTTCCCAAGTTGGAAAATGGTTTTTAAGAATATCATTAAACCTGTAAGGACATATATCATAACAGTGATATGACATAATATTCAATCTAATTTCCAATGGTAGATTATTAATGTCGCGCATACTTTACTTAATATATTAAGGTAATATTTCTTTAAGCACTTTTTCAGAGAAACTATATATTTATAGAAATATTTTTACCACTATAATTACAACATATAAGATCTTACATGTTATTATTATATTATGATTATAATCTCAGTACAGGATAATAATTTAATTGACACATATTACTTCTTTCATACATCATTTTAAAAATAATAGTAATATCTCTCACTGTATTTTTAACATTAAAGTTTTTATAGATTTCACTATAAAATTTGATATATTCTTTAATATCTTCTCCTTTCTTTTGACTATAACACAACATCAAAAATATATCAGCAATCATTACATATTTTTCTTACTGATTTTAAGAAACTGTTTAACATAATCGTAAGGTGGTATTTTATTTACAGTTAAACATATCAAAATGTCATCTTCTACGTTTCTATTATGTCTTCATTTTTCTCAACACACAATTGATTATAGCTTGGTTATCTCTTCCTCCACCTGGCCGTTAGTCTCCTGGACGATGGCCGGTTGGATTTCGTAGCCAACAGTTGTCCCCCGCGCGGCGGCGCCCAGCTCGCCGCCGACACAATGTTGGCCGCCTTCGGCGTGGTGGGTGCGCTCGTGGCGCGGCGCTCGTTGACGCTTGCCTGCGGAAGGAACTCGCTTAGCCTGAGCAGCTGCGGCCGCGTCGTCCTGGCCATTGAAGTTGGAGGCCGTTGGAGCGAGGAGGCGGCGTCCTTCTCCCGCTTCGTCGCCCGAACTCGGGGGCGGGAAGTCCCTCCGCCCTTCCGCTCCTCCACGGCTGCTGCGTTCACTCGCTGGTCGGTCCTTCGCGGCTCAGCCGTCCTTCGCCGAGCGGGCGTCACGTCACGTTGGCCACGTCTCACAAGTTGGTTGCGCAGACAAAAAAAACATGGCCGAGATCCGGGCGTCTCCTGTCCTGCGGACGGTGCGTCTGGCTGAGACCCTCGGCGCGTCGCCTTCAAGTGTCCGAAGCAGCCGGTGGAGGGTTGCTCGCCTTGCCGCGGCGCGGAGGACATCCCGCGCTTCGCCCATAGCAAGGCGGCGCGGTCAACGCGGACGGATCTTGCTGCATTGGGGAGCGAGCACGCGCAAAACATTTTTTCTCCTCACGCGCCTTTTTTAGCTTCGTGAGTCGATTCTTTCTCCCCCGCGAGATGACGGAAAATCGAGCGTGGTCAGGAGAAGAGTGGTTTGCGGCTGTTCTCCATCGCATCCGCCAAAGCGTCTCGCTTGCGGCCATTGAGGAGCACGCGTGCTGTGGAAGGAAGCCTGCTACAAGCCATGGCTGGCCGGAACCGCGTCGGCTTGGCCTGTCATTAGAGGTGTCCTAGAAAGGGCAAAAGTTTCCAAAATGGTTAGCACATTGCTGGCCGCCAGGCAACGGGTCTCCACAAAAAAACGTTCCCTGTCGCTTTTTGCACCGGCGGATTTTTTTTTTCCGCGCGCGATGGAGTCAGGGTGCCGCGCACTACATCGCGCCAGGCGAGGGAGGCGAACAGGGGGATCCCCTGGTTGGGGCAACACCCCGCACTGCTCCAAGGGCATGCGATCTTAGCCCCGAGGGAGGACTGGTACGCGTACTTGGCCGACATTTACGTTTTTCTTGAATTGTGTCTCCGCACGTCGACGAGGGCGGCGGTGGCTGTATGCAGCGCCGGGGGTGGGCGGTTGCGGGCGCCTAGCCACGCAGAGCAACACCACTCGGGCCCAGCGTGAGCTAGCGGCGGCCCGGTCTCAGCGGCCGGCATGGCAGGCGTGGCCCACGCACCAAGCAGGCTGGAGGTCAGCGCTTTCTGTTGCGCGACGGCCAGGATGCCCCACCAGCGGCGCCTCCATCCAGCCAGCGCTGAGGCGCGCAGCGCAGGCGGCGCGCGTTGGGCGCGGAGCGAACCGCTTCACGAGCTCGACCGCCTCACAGCCCCACCGGCCACCAACCTCGCATGGCAACACCACGAGACGGTGGGGCTCCGCCGCCTGCAGCTCGGGGTAGCGCCGCTCTTTTTTGCGGCGGGCGTGTTGCAGGGCAACATTCAGGACCGCAGGCCCGAGTTTGCCGCGCAATGCGTCCGCGCCTTGGATGAGGCAGCGGGGGACTTCAGCCAGTGCTTAGCTGAGGCGGTGTCCGCGCGAGACGTGCTAGTCCGAGCCGGCTTGGAGGCTTGCCCTGGCTGGGCGGACTTGCTCGCGGGCGGCCAGCCGCCCGGGCTTTCTGAGGAACCCGAGCCAGGGGAATGGCGCCAGGGTTGGAAGCGTCACGCAGCTCGCTACCTTCATTCCGTGTTCCCAAAGAGCGACGTTTTGCCCCCCTCCGCATCCCAAACCTTGCTCTGCTGCGCTCACCGGCCTGCAGGCGGCCCCTTCCCGGGCGCGGTCCTGTCGACGGGTGCGGTTGCCGCTCCCGCTGACAAGGTCGTGGGAGCCTCCAGCTGGAAAGCGAGGACTTCCTCAGGAATAGCGCGCCGCGCTGCGGGCGGGCGCCGCTCCAGGTCGGTGAGCAGACTCGTTGCCTGGGGCAAGGTGGGCGCTGGTGAGCATGTGCCTCGCACGAGAGATCTCCGCAGCGGACCAGTGCACAAGCCTGCTCGCACCTCCCCTCGGCGGCGGCTCGCCGCACTGGGCGTGCGCCGGGGGCGACTGCCAGCTTCCAACAGGGGCATCCAGCGGCCAGCAAGAAATCTGCGACTCGTTTCGTTAGCACGTCACGTCCGACCTCACCTTGCGCTTCCCCACGTGCCAGCAACAATCGTGGGGCATCCTAAGCTCAAGCCGTGGCCTGGCCTGGGGGCACGTTGTTTTTCGTTGGTTCTGGGCCCCCCCCGTTTTTTCTCTTGTTTGGGATTTGTGGTTTGGTTCCTGGGGGCGTTTTTGCGTGTTTTTTTTTCCCCCTTGCCACGGCCGTAGGACCTGTTTCCGGGTGAGGTAGGTTGATAGCGGGTCGTGCATGCAACGTGTCGTCGCTGCGTGGAAGGAACTGAAGACGGGGGGAAGTTGCTGCTGCCAGCGGCATTCTGGGTAGAGGGGGGGGGGGGGCCATCCAGCACGTGGCCCCGGTTTCGTCCCCCTCCCCGGTCGCCTCGGAGCAGCCGTAGCCGCAGCTACGGGAGCGCGTTTCTTCGGGCTCCCCTTCCCCGGCTTCCCCACGTTCCTCCAGGCCCTCCCACTCCCCCTCCGCCGTGCCGTGCCGAGGGACTGCCTCGCCTGCGCGGTCCGGCCTACCCACCAGCGCCGAGGAGGCAGGAAGTGGCGGGCCAAGAGCAAGCGCGGCCACGTGGCGCCTCCCGCGCCTGGGGCAAACGGGCCCGCAGCTGCGCCACCCCGTGCGAGAAGGGGTGGCCGGTGTAGGCACCTGAGCGAGGACGAGAAAAACGCAAAGGCCAGGTAAACGAGGCCCCGAGCTAAGGGTTGCAGTGCAAAAACCAGCTCAGGATAGCTGCGCGCGCAGCGGGGCCTGACAAGCCAGCGCAGCAAGGCGCAAAGGCTCAGCTTGCGTTTGTTGTTTTTATTCCGGTGTTGCGGTCAAAAGAAAATTAAAAAACCCGGCGCGCCAGCTTCGGAAGCCAGGGTGAGCGAAACCAGCACCCTGCCACACGGGCACCACCTGGAAGGGCCCCAAGCACCTGGAAAGGCGACAGCTGCCCCGGGCCCTGCAGCTGGAAGGAGCCTTGGCTTTGGGCAGAGGCTGGCGCGGCCTGGGCCGGCACAGAGTGTGGGTGGCCAGCGCCCCAAGGGGCAGCAAAGGCCTGGGCAGCAAACGGGGACACGGCAGCTGGAGCGGCCGCGACCGTGGGGCCAGCAATGCAGGAAGTTGCACAGGCCTGGCGGTGAGGCGCGAAGGGCGACAGCAGCTGAGGCCGGCACGGCGGGTGCCGGGCCAGCAGCCAAAGCGGCTGCAGAGGCCTGGCAGGAAACCGCGAAGGGCAAGGTAGCCGCCGGAGGAGCTTCGGCTGCCGTTTTCGCCCGGGCCCTAGTGCTGAGTCGCCTCGATCCGCGCTGCTGGTGCGCAGGCCCTTGGCTTCCCGCACTTTGCTTTGCGTGGCCGGTGTGCTGGCCTCCGGCCTTTGCACGCCATGTCGCATTCCTGTCTCGGGCCTCAGATTTTCGTGTTGTTTCGGCTTTGCCTTGGCAGCCACCGCCTAAGGCTGCACCTTCGCGAGGGCCTCAAGTTTTGTGTTCTGTTCAAGGCTGGCCCTCGAGCTCCCCCGCCTCTGCCCTCAGGCGCTGGTGAGAAACCTTTGCACGGCTAAGGATAGTTAATTCGGTGCCGTTGACAGCGGGCACGCGTCCGAAGCGGCGCAGCGTGCTGGCTCTCTGAGCCTCTGCACCGTTTGCATTGAGAAAACCAAAGGTGTGCCATCCGGCTGCGCCATAACATGTCACAGCGCGGACGTCGCAGCGCCTCCCCGCGACGCCACGAAGACCGCTTTGCTACGCCCCCAGCACCTGTTCCGAGCACGCCGTGCACGCCGACTGTGCTCCTGACGTCCGCAACCCTTGCGGGTACCGCCAGAGATGAAAGTCTGGCGCCGGCCCGGTCCGGGACCGAGGCACCGTTGCCTGCAGGTGCTGTCACCCCCCCTTCAGGCGGCGAGGAACAAGTGTGCACCATATGTTTTGAAGCGCTGGACCCGCAAAGCCTTGGAGCGGCCACAGTCATCGCATTCCCCAATGTGCGTCGCACTTTTTGCGCCAAAGCGGTCCCCCAGCCCGAGGCGCCGCGGACGTGGCCGCGGGCGAGCCCGTGGCAGGGGGGGCCCTGCCCGCGGCGGCAGCGGTGGTTGACCCTGTGCCGGACGCTGGCCCCAGGCCGGCGGCTCCCGCTAGCTTGCCCCTGCGTGAGCATCTGCGCGTGTTGCGAGCAGTTGCAGCGACGCGCGTTTTACGCTCCAGGCGTGACCCCGCGCGCCGACCGCCGTCGCTCGCGAGGCCCGTGCCGCGGCCTTCCAGCCGCCGAGCCCGCTCGTCCTCAACAGCGCCACCGCCGAACACTACCGCGTTTTTTGTGCGAGCCGCGCAAGATCTCGCACGTGCCGACGTCCCTGCTGCGATCCTTGGGGGGCTGCGTTTAGGCCGCATGGTCGCTTTGCAGAAACCGAACGGGCGCGTGCGTGGTTTAGCCGCACTCTTGCCCAGCAGATGGCGCAGCACTTTCAGGACGCTTGCTCTCCTTTTCAGTACGCCCTGTTTATCCGCGCCGGCGCGGAGTGCGTTGCGCCCCTTTTGAGCGCGGCCACTGAGGCCGACCACGAGGCTGTGCTGCCTGTCGGTGGGGTGGGCGCCTTCGACCACGTCAACGGCGCGGCGCATGTCGTTGAGCAATATATCCTCTCGCGGCCCGGCCGTGCGCGTGCCATTTTTGACATCTTGCAGGCGCGTCTGCAAGCGCATGCCGGCATCCAGGTCAACTTGGGGAAGACTCGCGCTTGGAACGCCGGCGGCGTGCTGCCACCGGGCATCGATGCCGTCGGGACCGCCGAAGACCCCAGCTGGGTGGGCGACCTGTCCCTGCCACCCCACCAGCAAGGCTTGGTTGTCCTCGGGTCCCCTCTCGGCAGCCACGCGCCCACACAAGCGGAGAAGCGCGCGTCCCAGGACACACTCCTGCAGCGTATCCTTGCCGTGCCGCACCTGCAGTCGGCGTGGCTGATACTGCTGTGTGCAACTACCTCCTTCGCATCCTGCCCCCTTGCCACACCCAGGCGGTGCTGCGCTGCCTGGGGGCTCCTGAGCGCTGAGGAGCCCCTCGAGCTTGATGCCCTGCAGCGCCGACGGGCCCAACTACCCTTGGCGAGGGGCGGGATGGGCTTGCGGTCTGCCGAGCGAGGGAGGTCTGCTGCCTACTGGGCATCTTGGGCTGACACCCTGCCCATGATCCAAAAGCGGCACCCGGTCGTCGCCGGCAACTTGGCTGTTTCGCTCGCTGCGGGCGGACAGCGCGCGCCCAGCGTGCGTGCCGCGGCGGAGGCTGCTGAGGCGCTGCGGGCTGATGGCCTCCAGCCCCCCGCGTGGGACGAGCTGCTGCGCCTTGACCCGCGCAGCTAGGGTAGAGACTTTGGCGATTACACCCGTGGGTGGCAGCGTGCTGGCGGAATGGTGCTTGACGCCGCTGACGAGGCTGGTCTGCTTGCTGACCTTGATCCTGCCTCTCGCGCGCTGCTCCTTTCCCAAGCAGGCGACTATGCCGGGTGCTTCTTCACTGTCCTCCCCACTGCCCCCGAGTCGGACCCTCACTTTCGCGTGCGGCCTTGCGCTGCCTGCGCGTGCCGCTTCCCTTAACAGCGAGCGGGTTTGCCCCTGTCGGGGCGCTCTGGATGCCTTGGGGGACCACCGTGCGGCGTGCGCGCGCGCTGGCGTGGTAGGACCCCGCAGTGTGCCCCTGGAGCGCACGGCTGCCAGGATCTGCCGCGAGGCTGGCGCCCGCGTGGCCGAGAACGTGCTCGGCGGTGTGCAGGTCGCTGTGGACACCACCCTTGTCAGCCCCGTCCGAGCTGACGGCGCTCCGCGGCCGGGGGCTGACCGTGAACCCGGCCTAGCCCCTGCGCCAGATTCGACGCCGCAAGCGCCACCGCACTTACCCTGAGCTCCTCCGGAGCCGGCGCTGCCGCCTGCTTGTCCGGCCTCGGGGTCGGTGGCCGGTGCTCCCGGACGGGGTGGCCTTCGTGCGGCTCGCGCGCCAAAGTCGTCGTGCCGTGTCCCCGAACTGCTGCGCGGAGCCGCTGTGCAGGCGTACGTGCGGCGGTGGGCTGCCCTCCTCGCAGTCGCCGCGCAGCGCGCGCTGGCTGCCAGCCTGCTGCAGCTCCCGCTGTTTGGGGAGACGTGTGTTGATGGCGCCGAGCCGCCGGTGAGCGATCTGCTCGCCGACGCCATCAGGCCCATCCTCTGGGGCAGGTCCGCGCCAAAGTTGGCTGCATGGGCTCTGCTGACGGGTGGCGGCCCGCACGCGCTCCGGACAGCGCGACGCGGCACGGCGGCCGGGTTGAGCGGCGCCACTGCCGAGCACTACCGGCTGCTGCTGGAAGAGGAGGCCTCTTTGGAAGCGTTTGCGAAGGTCGCGACCCTACTGGCCCGTGCTGAGGTGCCGGGGGAAGCGCTTGTCTGCTGAACGTACCGGGCCTGCCTTTACGGCCTTAGGTACAGCGCTGTGGGAGCGTGCGCATCTGGGGGCATGGAATAGTGCACTAGCACGCCGATGCCTGGGCAGGCCAACGACGGGGCCATTGCCCGCTGCCTGGAGCAGCCGGCTAGGCCGCGTCCACCCGAGCCGTGGCCTATTGCGCTTCCTGCGTTGACCTGTGTCTGTGTGGATGAGTTTCTATTTGATGCAATGCCGCTGGGCGCGTGTTTGATGGTCTTGGACTCAAGGTCAGCCTTGCTCTTTTAGCGGCGATGATTCTCGCCGCTTAGCGAGAACATGTGCCTGGCAACGTGTTCCGAGGTTGAGGTCGCGAAGGAAAACGTTCGTCGCTACCCGCGCGCCAGCCTCGCGACAAACCCGGGCGACGGCGCGCTCGAGCGGGTCCGCGCGGTGGACGAGCACGCCAGCGGTGGGGCAAGCAGTCCGGTGGTCACCGAGTGGGTCAAGGCGACGCTTGTGAGCCCAGTGCGGCGCGATGGGACCAACCGACCCCGCCGACGCCGAGCCCGGCCTCGCCCTGCGGGACCAGAAGCGCCGGAGCACCTACCCGGAGTTCCTCGCGAGGGGCCAGCCCCGAAGACCAGCGCGGAAAGGTTGCCGCCGCATACGCGCGCCGGTGGGGGCAGTTGCTGGCTGTCGCGGCGCAGGGCGCGCTCTCGGCCAGCCTCAGCTCGCTTCCTCCCGACGCTGGCGACGCCGCTGCCGGGGCGCCGCCGCAGGGCGACGTCATCTGCGACGCCCGCTGGGCGCCGAACTCGTGAGGGCCCTTGTGTTTCAGCCCGGCTGGATGGAAAAAGGCGTGTGAGAAAAAAACCACAAAAAACAAAAAAACGAAGTGCTTGCTGATTGTTAGCAAGGCATGACACGGGGATGCCGCTTCGCCGCTTGCAATGTGTCGTCGCTGCAAGGCATGACGACGTGTTCTGGCAAGTCGCCACGCTTGATCCAGAACACACCACTGCTTCCGCGCGATCAGGGTTTTCGGGGGGGGTGAGGCTGTCCTTTGGAGAGAGGTGCGTCGCGCGGGTTTGCCGTGAAGCGGGGCCCGTGCACTTGCAACACCCGTCTGGCAGACATGAACTTACAAGTCGACCGAATCGACGAGGTGGCTAGAAGTCGTTGCCAACAGCCTGCAGCTTGCAGAGACCTCCCGTGCCCGGAGGCGCTGCGGAAAAAGGCGCGCAAAAACAATGATAACAAAATGGCCAGCAGCTTGCCGTCGACACCACCTTGGTGTCGCCCTTGTTTGGCCAGGGAGTGCCCAACCGGCCCGGCGGCCGGTACGCAGGCGCAACGCTGGGCCGCAAAGGAGCAAGCCTACTCAGAACTTTTGCGGTCAGCTCGCTGCCGCTTGGTTGTCCTCGCTGTGGAGGTTGGAGGGCGGTGGAGCGAGGAAGCGGCATCCTTTGTGCGCACCAGGAAGCGCCTGCGCGGCTCCGGGCCATTGTGACTTGTTCCTTGGTCGTGTTGTGGTCCGCTCTTTTGGCGCACTCGGCCATGACAGCGTTTGCCTGCTTGCTCTTGTGCCAGAGCAGAGTGCACACGTACAACACGCAATCTGTTCAACGCGTCGGCATCACCATTGTTTTTTCTCTAGGAACATTGACGCAAAACTGCTGAAAAAAACGGCGCGATGGAGATTTTCTTCTAAATTTTGCTTGCCCTGGCTTCCACGGTGGTGTTCTTTTTCCGCGCGCCTTTTTCCTGTGCAAGTCCAGTCCCAAGAACCTCGCATTAGGGATGCCTCCGGGCATGAAGGAAGGCTGTTGGTGAGCCGGACAGCCTCCGGGCACGACAGGCAGGAGGCGAGGGGCGGAGGCTCCCCTGCGTCGGCAAGCGGGGCGCTGTAGCGGGGGCAGCGCCCCGTCCATTGCAGAGGCCGGGCCCGGCATGCAGTGGCATGATCGTTCCCCGCCAGTCCTTGTTGTTTTTGGCGAGGATGTTTGTCAGTTCTTTCGGTGTGTGTGTGTGTGTGTGTTGTGTATTCAGCTTGTTTCACAAGCTTTTTTAACATTGTCTCCGGCAAAACGTCCTCGCGCACATCTGGTTTGCTGATGTAGCCCGCTTGTGTCCCGATAAGACAAGCTTGTGGAGCAGGCCAGCGTGGCTCACTGAGCAGCAACAAACTCGGGAGAGTTCAACGGAGCCACCTCCCAGATTGAGATCTGCTGAATTCCAGATGCGGGTTTTGCCGTGGTTCAGCTGGATGCGGTTGTGACGCCACAAGGCCGCAGCGAGCAGGTGAAGGACTGGTCGGACACGCCCAGGCTGAACCACCAAGTTGGTGTCCGCCAGGAAGGAAAGCGGTGCTTCACCAAAACGCAAGACTCCTGAAACACAAAAACGGCCACAGGGCAGAAGAGACACTCCTGCGCAAGCCGGGCAGATGTTTTCCATCATCCAGCAGCGTGGCATGCAGAAACACGCCGAAAGTTGGCCAGGACAATTTCAGGCAGGTGGTGGGCAGGCTCATCCGGTTAGAACTCGAAGATGCAGTTTGGCCCCAGGCTGGGCTTGGCAACTCGCCCGGCCAACATGCGGAGCTGACGGGCTGGGCATGGAACGAGTGTCGTGAAGGATGGCATCCTGGCAACGCAGCCTCGCGAACTGTTGTTCAGCTATGTCCGAGCAGCCGCCGGACCAACAAAATCGGCAGTAGATTCGTGGCAGGTCAGCTTACACATGCGCGAGGCAGCCGAGATGCAAGGGAGTGCCACTTCACCAAGAAGGCAACAACGCATCGAATAAACGCGGCGGCTTTACACGTGGACATTGGCTCTAAATCGCCTGAGCTTTGCAACGGCACTCATTCCGTTTGGTTGTTTCGAACCAATGGCGGCATTGGTGAAATTCAGGCGCCTCACAAAGCTAGTCAATCAATTGATCATTCCATCTCATGCGTGGTCGTCCAGGTCGTCTCGGAAATCTGCTTGCCAAATTCTTTGCCCAGCTTTCGACGCTCTCGCATGCTCTTGCCATTTAGCCCAGCGAGGTGTGTGTGTGTGTGTGTGTGATGCCTTTCTTGGATCACAGGTTTGTTTGCCGCTTTTGAACGTCACTCTCTATCATTGTTTATCATTCGTCCACATTGCTTGGGCTGTTCAAGAGTAACCCTCAATCCTTTTCTGGGTTGTTTAAGGGCTCCCCTTTGTGTTGATTTCCCTCCAAGGCCAAGGTTTTCATTTTGAAGTGCTGTTCGTTGCGCGAACAAACATGCTTGTTGTGGTCTGATTGTGCCATCAAGCTCAGCCACCACTTGCGACCCGGTTTTCGGCTTAAGCCTCGTTGTGACGAGGCCCGCCATGTGGCTCCAAGGCGGGAGTTGCACGAGGGCACAACAGCACTTGCAAGGTGTAGTGCTTGCACCCCATCTTTTGCACCTTGCACCCGTGCACCCTGCGCTGCCGCCAGACTCATGAATATATCCGGGACCGCAGCTCCAGAGGCGCTGGCAGAGTCCATGCGGGGCGTCGCCTTTCGTGGATTGGCCGGAAGCACGGGTCAATAGTGAGGACATTGAATGCGAAGACACTTCATTGGAGCAGAGCAAATGGAAAAGCCGCGCGCTCACCTGCCAACATTGAGAGAACGAGAACACAAAGAGAGAGAGAGAGAGAGAGTGAGATTCCGAATGAAGCTGCCGCCTGGCTTGCGACAAGGCCCATCTTTTGCATGCTCCGCGTCTTTGTTTGGTCCAGGCTGGGATGGGATAGTCCTGGGAGCAAACTTGAAAACTCTTCTCACGCACCATGTGTGTGTGTGTGTGTTTGCATTTTGTCTGGGAATTGCATTTTGTTTGGGAAGGGTTTGCTCTGCAACAGACTGCAAAGTTGATGCGCTCAGCGACATGCAAGGCCTACTTGTTTGTTTAGCTGACACCGATGCTGGCTGCTTGCTGGTGGCCGGGCAATCGGGGTCTAGGCAGGCTGCAATTTTTCTCACCCTTGGTGGAAGATGTAGTGTGGCAGTGAGCAGGTGGGGTTACAAACTGCTGTTCTTGCAGGCGGGCTCGGCTGAGTGAAAGGGAAAGTCAGCAATAGTTCTTTTGCACGCGCCGCGAAGATAGCTCTCATCCCAGTGCTGTTCATGGCGCAGGAGATTTTGGGCATTTTTGGGCCCTTGTTCCTGCAGGGGCCCAAAGAGACTTTTTAAGACCGCAGGACTTGACCGTGCGGTTGGGCGTGTGCACCAAGCAAGGTCACGGGCTCAGCCACGCTTATCGGAGAAGCTTGGAGTGAAAAGCTGAGGCCACAGCGCTTGTATTCGAGATCACTTTGGACCTCGTTGGCCAGGTGCTCAGGCAGTCTGAGGTTGCACGTGGCCCTGTCAAATTGGGCATATTTGGATGTGAGGTGCTGGTTTGCCACCGTGCTCCTCCTTTTGGAGTGCGTGGTGGCCATGGTGTCTGAGATGGCACGCTCAGAAGCTTTGTCCGTTGCAGGTTGTTGCTTGCTTTGGTGACTTTAGTGGGTGCTGAGCCACATGTGGGTAGTGCCCTTTGCGCAGAGCGGCATAGCTGCTGTGAGCCACCTGTGGGGTGGGGGGCCCAGAGGGAAGTGCCAAAGGACTTCAGTAGATTCACATGGAGCCCTACAACGCATCATTGTGGAGGAATCTTTTTGGAGGATGCGCTTTTTGCGTATGTTAATTTGCGGGAGAGTAGTTAGCCCTTGCCGCTGAGGCTTAAACTACGCGGTCTCCGTGCTTGTAGCTGCTTTTGCCTTGGCCTCAGGCCCCCTAAAAAGGTTTTTTAAGTGCTCAGGGGTGTGGTGCGCTTTGAGGTCATCATCGGAGCAGTCATGAGCTTGCGGTACAGGCAGATTGAGGCAAACTGATGCTGACAAACCTCGCAGTTTATGTAGCCTTATTTGCCAGAGCGCTCAGTAGGCATGATCATCCATCCAAAACAAACGAGACTGTGTCATAGTTCCTGTGACGGGCCGTGGCTATGACCCTAGCGGCGCATTTGGGGCTCATTGGAGAGGTCATTGGTATCATCCTTGGAATGTTCGAGTTGGTGTTCGCGCACGCCTCAGCTGTCGGGAATGCTGACTTGTCAAGCTTTTGCTTGGAGCGTTATGGAGCGCTATTTCATCGAAAGCCGGATGATTGTGTGTGTGTGTGTGTGCGTGCGCGTCTGTTTCTTTCTTGTGTTTGTGTCTGTGTCTGTGTCTGTGTCTCTATCTCTATCTCTGTCTCTGTCTCTGTCTCTGTGTGTGTGTGCCTTGTGTGTGTGTGTGTGTGTGTGCGAGTGCGCCTTCAGTGTGTGTTGGGGTTTGAGAGAATTCTTGAGAGGGGATGGGGAACTCATATGTGCGTGGTTTCCAATAATCACGCATACGATGTCGCGTCAACCTGATGAGATGCGTGTGCTGGTTCAAGCCTCGTAGGTAGGAATGGCATGAAGTCTCACTCAAATATACCCCAAAGACATACAGTGTTGCAATGCAAGAGCCGATGTGCCCCGACAGAACTCAATCCAACTTTTGAGCCGACAAATATTGTACGAACTCCTGGTGGGGCAATCGCTGCCGCGATGCCATCCCGCCATGGCCCCTGGGTGTCGAACATCAAGTCTTCCGCAAGAAGTTTATTGCAGAGGCCGAGTGATGGTAAAGTTTGGGCCGGTCAGTCGATTGAAGCGTTTGAAACTCCACATTTCCAAAGGCTGGCTGTTGCTTCGGCCGTTGAAACAGCGTCATTTTTGAAGGAGCCTTCTGTGGCCCCTTGGTCGGATTTCATGTGCATCAAGGAGTCGGCACGTGTCGCGCGCAGGACCAGGACCCGAACCGAGAATGCGCCCTGGCTGGCATGTGGTCAGGCAACCTTTCGGTGCTGAGCTGTAGCGCATTTTGAGTCATTGCTCCACGTTTTCTCAATGTTTTCTGTTTTTCAGGTGATTTCGGTCGTGTGAGGGCAGATTGTTACCAGGTGCGGCGTGGCGTTGTGGTGTCGTGGTGTCGCGGAGTGCAAGGGCTGCTAGGGGCTGAGCGTGAGTGTGCGCCTGGCAAACGCTTCAGCCGAGGCATTGTGGTGTTTGAATGGAGGCTGGGCCTCCGTTCGATGAGAATACGTGAATGCGTCGTTGTGCCGAAATGGGAGTGCGGGTGAACGCGCGTCTTTGGTTTTTCGGCGAAATAGCCACGAAACGAATGCCAGGCCGCGGTGGCGGCTCGAGTGGGGAGACGCTTTGGGCGGCATTCGGAGGGATTTCAGCAGAGGGATTGGTTCCCACTTCTGCGAGGATAATTCCCTTCAATTTAGGTGGGTCCAGCAGAAGCCCCAACAGAACTGGGCAACAGTGCTATTCGGCTATACCTGTTCTTTGTCATGCCCTTGTGACTCATGACCCTTGGTGCTTTTTCAACTGACGCACGACGCTTGTCACTGTGCTGGCAAGCTTGTGCACATATTGAGAGGTTGCACTCCTGACAGCGGGGACGGTCAGGAGATCACAGACCCGTCTCTTGGAACTGTTAATGGCAGTCTCATTGGAATTGGACCATGTTGGAATATTATGGAATATTGGCATGGCAGAAGCATTAGCAAATTGCCAGATTGCTTCTGTGCAGTTCAATGGGTTTGATGTTTTGTTCGTCCTCGGCTGGCAGAAAGGGGCGTCTTGAATGTGAGGGTCCTGGTGGGTTCCAAGACGGAAGTTTGTGGCGTCTTCTCAACATCTTGTAAGGGAGAGCATCGGAAGAAGTGCTGGCTGGTAGTGGTTCAAATAAATTGGGATGCAATCAGAGGGATCTAGTTGGCTTCTAGCTTCACGGAATCACGAGAGGACCAAGCTGTCAGCTTCCATTTAGCTCGAGACTGGGTTGCAGTTGCTTTTGCTGATCTATTTGGAAAGCCAGGTGATCCGCCCAAGACCTGAGTTTTGGTTCAGAACGTCGGCGCCTGAGGATGGGCCTGCCACGGGCACGGGACCACTCCAAGGCAGGGGGCGATTCCGGATTCGGAGCCGCCAAAATTGGCTGAGCAACTCCTCATGGTCTCCCGCGCAAGCATCCCAAGAAGAGTAGCCTCAAAACTCAGGGGAAACTAGGCCCTCTCCGGTGGATCGCTTCAAATGGAAACCGACGGGAACCACCTCGATTCGTGAAGGAAGGGTATAATGGACCTCAATACACTCTCGATGAAGCAAGGAGCTTCACGTGCCTCCTGACTTCTTCGTAGGTGACAATGGCCCAGGAAGGTTTCCGCTTCTGGAGGCCCTTGGCGCACTCAGGCCCTAGCTCGGCTTTTTTTTGGATGGTGATTCCTAGCCCGTCATCAAATCTCAAACTTTCGATATGGCTGGCTTCCCCTTTGGTTCCACTGTAAAGGGCCAAGCAAAGAGGGATCCACAGTCTTTAGATACTCCATGCTGGTCGCCGAAAATCTTAGCCGCTCAACCAATCACCTCTGCGCAGGAGGGGCCGCTCAGGACCCTGCAGGGGACCTGGGTGCGACCGGAAGACGCACTCCTCGGCAATGAGCTGCTCAGCTGCAACCTCGCAATTTGAGGGATTGACACTGCTGGTTCCGAAGTTTCGCGTCCAGTGCCAAACTGCCTGACAAGATCGGATGGATGCATGCTGCACACACACAAACAGGGACGGAGCGGGAAAGGTTCCACCAACAAACCAAAACGCATCGACTCCGAACGATTTCAAGGTGCAGCAAGTCATCAAGCATTTGCAACAAATAAGAGTGATGAGGTTACCTCAAAGCGCAAAAGCCTAACACTCCATCTCCTGGCGTGATTCACCCATCGATGCACAGACGCGGAGGGAGAGAGAGGAGAGAGAGAGAGAGAGAGAGCTTCACACACACACACACACATATATATATATATATACATACACCCGCTTGGTTCAGCACACGCGCACACACACGCGCGCGCGCGCGCACACACACACACACACACACACACACACACACACACACACACACACACACACACACACACACACACACACACACACACACACACACACACACACACACACACACACACACACACACACACACACACACACACACACACACACACCCACTCACACACTCACACACACACACACACACACACACACACACACACACACACACACACACACACACACACACACACACACACACACACACACACAACACACACACCACACACACACACACACACACACACACACACACACACACACACACACACACACA